>NMXM01000003.1:600000-1048808 GCA_002851755.1 Verticillium zaregamsianum | reverse complement strand
GCGGGGGGGGGGGGGGGGGGGGGGGGGGGGGGGGGGGGGGGGGGGGGGATGAGAGACAGGCGACGGGGAGGAGGGCACGAAAACACAGCTCTGGCTGTCAGCGGCCACAGCTCTCTGCTCTCTGCTCTCTGCTTCTGCTGCTCGGTCGTCGCGTGCTCTGCGTGCGTGCCTGCGTGCGCCGGTGGCTCTTTCCTGGACAGTAGACAGCACCGTCTGCAATACGTAGGATACGCAGCACCAGTGCGACTGTGAGGAAGGGGAGACGGACGATGGGGTTTCTGATTCCAACCGATCGAGATGATGGAGGGCGACTCGTCCAATGAGAAGAACGACGGGGGATTCTTCCCGCTCACAGCACGCGCGCCCCACCAGGCTACCGAGTGGCCAGAGCGATCGACCTACCATACCGTGATCGCGGCAGCACTGCACCCAGCGCCCCCTTTCCCTCCTCTCGCACCTTAGCCTGGGCAGCGGAGCGCTCTCTCTCTCTCTCTTCCTATCCAACGGCCCGCTGGTCGCCCGTCCTGCCCTGCTCGGGCAGCGGAGGGACGAAGAGAACAAACGACTCGACCTGTCATTGGGCTTGCCACTTGATCAACACGGGTGGGACCCGGATTGGAGGATGCGACAAAAAAAGGGCGAGATTCTGGGAGCACAGCCAAATTCCCATTCGCTCAAATCGGTAAGAGATCAACGTTTTCCCACTGGTCGCCGCTGGCAGGCGGGCTGGCCAATGGGCGCATCCGGCACGATGCAGCAACAGGAACCGCGTCGCCAACCAATGTCGTCATAGCGGAGCGAGTCTCCGCCCTCCGCCTCTGCCTGCCTTGTCGCCCTGAGGAGCACCGTATCTGCGCGGTGCACGGTACACCTCTGTGACCTGTCACCAAGGCAAGGGGTTTTGACTTCGGGCTCTGGGACGGAAGGTACGCCGCTCGGGGCACGGCTTACATGCTCGCTCACAGCTTGCTGCCCTCCCGCTGCTGCTCCCGCTGCTGCTCCCGCATCCTCTGCGCGCTCCGCAGCAGCGCGTACAGGCTCTGCAGCCGCGGCATCTCCACGCCCCGCGCCCGCGCGATCCGCACCGGGTTGCCCAGGATCACCTCGAGCTCCAGCGGCCGCCCGTCCTCCCAGTCCAGCAGCATGCTCGGCCGCGCCCCCGCGTTCCGCTCCGTGCTCTGCACGATCCGCTCCGGCGTCGCCGTCCCCGCCGGGAACCCCCGCCCCAGCACCCGCGGCACCGCCTCCCAGATCTCCCGCATCACCCCGAGCGCGTGCTCCCGCAGCTCCGCGTCCGTCACCATGTCCGCGTTGCCCCGCCCCCCGCTGAGCACCGCGCTCGGGTTGAACGCCGCGTTGATGCACAGCTTGTGCCACCGCACCGTCTGCAGCCCGACCTCGTCCTGCGCGTCCACGTCGCGGATGCCCCCCCGTCCCGGACCCGGACCCCACCACCGCCCCAGCGCCTCCACCGCCCGCCGCCCCTTCTCCCCCAGCGCTGCCGTCGCCTCCGTGCCCCCCGTGCCCAGTCCGTCCGTGTACGGCCCGATGCTGATCCTCGTCCACCGGTTCTGCCGGACCACCCCCGGCGACGTCTGCTCCGCGCTGACCACCGTCACCCCGCTGACCAGCGGCGTGTCCGGGAACCGCTGCCGGAACGGCTCCTCCACGCCCACGCCGTTCTGGATCAGCACGATGCACGACGTCGGCCCCACGAGCGGCGCGATCATGGCCGCGTCGTCCGACCGGTCCGGCAGCGCCTTGGTCGTCACGAAGATGTAGTCCCACGCCGGCACCGCCGCCGCCGCCGCGTCCACCGACGGGAACGCCGCCTCCGGGTGGAACACGTAGTCGCCGAAGGACCGCGTCTCCAGCTTGACGCCCGACGCCGCGATGGCCTTGTAGTTGGACCGCGCCACCAGCGACACGCGCACGTTGTGCTCGGGCTGGTGGAGCCGCGAGGCGTAGAAGCAGCCGACGGCGCCCGCCCCGATGAATACGGCGTTGATGGGCCTGCAGGTGCGAGGTTAGCCGTCCTGCCACACGACGGGGGATGAGACATCATCATGCTGGACGAAGGCCTGATCTGGTTGGTGGCCCACGTACCTCGGCTCCGGGCTCTGAGGAGAAGCCATGTCAACCGAGCGGCAGGTCTGCGAGAAGGGTGAAGAGCAGGAGAAGGCAGGCTTTGGCTATGCGGTGAGAGTATGTAGCGCGTGATCGAGGCTGCCGGTCCGGGATGGTGTTGATGGGATCCAACGGCGTCGGTTGGTCGGTAGTGGTGAGGTGAGATGGATGAGATGCAGTCCGAATGCACCTCGGCCGGCCCACCACGAACGTCCGCCCGTGGGGGAAGGCGCCTCCCCACAGTGCGCATTGGCCAGCCCCGCCAGGCACAGCACAGCACAGCACAGCACAGCACGTTTCGCGGTGGCTGCACCGCCCAGTGTCAGCAGCATGTCTGTACGGTGGCTTCCAATGCGATGGCGCAATTTCCTGGCCCCCGCCGAGGGGTCGTGTCATCGAGATGGCCCTGGCCCACCATGTCTGTCCTCTCACCTCACACTCACCTGAAATCAGAGCTGGAGACGCATGTCCAGCCGCATTCATGAGCATCAATTCATCCGGTTCCGCCACGCCTCTGCTCGGTAAAATCTTGGTTCTACTTTATTAACTGAAATCAATATCTAGATAGCTTGAACATGTCGTGACCATACCATGCCTCACCACTTCTGTCTAACGTACGCCCAATTCCTCTTGCGAGACCAAACGCCTCGTCCGTGAAGCGCTCGAGTACTTTTTGCTCCGCCCGCCTCGCTGTCTCCCTGCTTCACTCGACGGCCCTGGTCCGTGTCCCCAGGTACAATCCCATGTCGGGTGGACAGAAGCGCCCACGATGAGGATTGGGACTGAACACCGGGTGAGAAGTAGCAAAACATCGAGGCAGTAAACACATAAAACAGAACCAACCGATCCGCCGCCTTCATGCTGTGCATTGGCACGATGAATCATTTTTTAAAAAACACAATGACCAGCCCCAGCCGATAAAGCAAACAAGGAGGGACAAGCGACACAGGCGTCCCACCGCGAAAGCGAGCTCAGCACAGGGACCGCTGAGCCGCATCAAAATCCTTTGACACAAAAAAAGAAGAAAAAAAGAAACAAGCCACAGATGCTGCGCCGACTCCCCTTCCTCCCGCCGTCACGCATGAGATGCGTGATCAAGAATCATGTCCCCCTTCTGCCTCCCTCCGATCGCGCCGCCCATGCAAGGAGTTCCCCCGCTGCGCCGTATGCTGTCACTCCGTCTCCCCACGTCGATCGTTTCCAAATATATATACGTGTCGCGTCCCGCTCTATGTCATGCCATGCCGTAGGTCTGTGTCCGAGTTCGAGTCTGAGTTCGAATCTGCGTCTGAGTCTATTGAGCGTTGTTGGTCCAAGTCTCTGCCCCCAGGGGCACGCCCTCTGCCGAATCGTTGTTGCCGTACGTGGCGATGCCGTCGTTGAACTGCTGCCCCCAGAATACTGGGTCGTTCTCAAAGTTGTACGACGCCCCGGCCACTGGGCCCGCGTCATCGTACGAGGACGACGTCGCGAGGCCAAACTGTTTCGTCGAGTCCTTGAGGAAGCTGTCGTAGCCGATGCTGCTCAGGTCGGCCGCCCCAGGGGTCTGGTACATCTGACCCGACCGGAGGTAGTCGCCCGTGCCGAACGCTTCAAACTCGATGTCACCTGAGATGAAGTTGTCTTCGACCTCCGACACCTCTCCCGACGTCGACGTGGTGCCTCCGAGCGTGGGCGCCTGTTCGGACCCCGTGCCCCAGTCGTACATGCCGCTGAAGCTTTGGCTGCAAGCCTGACCGTAACTGGACGGCGCAAAGTTGTCGCCCTTGTCGGACAGCTCGATGTGGCTCCAGTCAACCGAAGCAGCGGTGCTGAGACCGGCACTGAAGATGGGGCCGTCGTGCTCCGAGAAGCCCGAGCCGCCGAACATGTCGAACGTGCTGTTGGGAACGTATGGCGGGTACTCGATGCCGGACAGGTCGAGCGGCGGCAGTTGGCCGTTGAGCTGGTGCAGACCCGAGGCCCCGTTGAGGAGAGGCGAGGCAGCCTCCGACTTGACGCGACGCTGGTGATGGGTCGATATGGCACGGGCACGACCGATGGGCTCCTTGCCATCGGGGAGGCAGTCCGGCGAGCGGCTGCCCAGGCTGCCTGCGCTGTGCATCGAGTTGACGCGGCTGAGCTGGTAGGGGCCGCACTTGGATGCGATCCTGTTGTGCTTCGGGACGATGCGGTTGCCGTTCTGGTCAAACGCCATGGCGCCGTCCGAGTGAACCGTGTTCGCACGACGGCGTCGGACCGGGGGCCTGGGTCGCGGTGCGGGCACCTCCTGGTCGAGGCTCTTGGCCGGGTCGCATTCAGGAACCGTGTCGAGGCCGGGCTCCTTCTTGTGGCTGCATGTGCATCGGCCGCCGTGATTGCAGCAGCACGTCTCTGCAATCGAGAGCGGTTAGCAATCCATGCCGGCTGGCCATGCGGCTGGCAGGTTCCGGACGCAACTCACCTCGGTGACCCTCAAGCGCAGGCTGCAGGTGAGCGCACTTGCTCGTCTTCTCGCCGCAGTCGCACTTGACGTGGGCGGCGCGCGACTTGCGCATGGAGCGGCAGTGCTGGCATTGGGACACAGGGCGGCCCTTCTTGTTAATGTGCTGGAGCGGGCGATCTGCGGAGAGGCGGACGGTTAGCTGCAGCTGACCCCCAAGATAGCCGGATCACGCCGAAAGCGAAATCGTTGGATGCCTCTGGTTACTCGACATCACTTGGTCTCTTTCGTCCCAACCTGCTTGGCCAGTTGTTCTTCCGGGTTCCCCCGCATCGGCAACGCGGGCTGGGTTGGGGCTGGACTGCGGTCGGGTTGGCGGGCGGGTGCTAGTTGTGGTACTCACCAGAATGTTGGCAATTGCTGACGCGATGGCCTCTGACGCAGGCCTCGCAGGCAAACTTCTCCCCGTCGATCAACATGGTCGTTGCGATGCGTGTCGTCGCAAGAAAGAAAAATGGTCTTGCGAGTGAAGGCGTAGTTGGCGTGTCGATATTCCGATTTTCGATCCAGTTGTGCGCCCGGGCGGAGCGAGGTGGGTAGGCTGCGGTGGTGGCAGAAAGGTTTGGGAGGCCCAGTCCAGTTGCCTTACGTCTGTTGGAGAAACGCCACGGGGACGGGAGTTGTTGTAGGGTCGAGGGTCAGTGAGGCAAAGCGACGAAACCGAACCTGTCGCTGCTGGGTCGAAACGCCGGTGGTCCGGTTGCGACACAAGACAGCAAGGCTGACGGAAGTCGAAGGGTGCAGTGATGGTCGACTTTGGGTTATGAAGATGGCATTTTGGTGAGGGTGTGGTGAGGAAGAAGACGAGATTTCCAGGCGGGAACGGGGAATCGCAAAGCAAGGCGGCTCCTGGGGGGGGGGGGTTTGGTCGCGTTTGGAAGAGGATTTTTGGGGGGTGGGAGGGGTGTGGAGGGGTGGAAAGGTGGGTTTTCCTTGGGATGATGAGGTGGGCTGGCTTGGTTCGGTTTGGTCTGGTCTGTTCTGTTCTGGTTCGGTTTGGGTTGTCCCAAGGGTCGCAGTGAGCTCGGCCGGTAGGGTACAAGTAGGTTAATGTGAGTGCGTAGCAGGTGGTCGAAGAAAGTACCCTGGCGGGTGGTGCTGGGACTGGGTCTGGGACTCGGACTGGGGCTGGCGCGCGCTGGTGCTGCTGGAGTTGCTTTGGGGCTTGGTTGCCGACTCGAAACGCGAAGCGAACGAGCGAGAGGGGAGGAGAGGAGACAGGGTCGAGAGGGTCTCCGGTAAAAGTCTACTCGTTCTCCGCAAGCGCAGTGCAGCGTGGGCCGTGGCCGGCGGTGCGTCTAGCAGCAGGCCCGATTCTTGTGTGGTGATTTGATGAGGAGTGGGGATGGGTTCCTGCGACGAACGGGGTCGGCGATGGGATAGCCGGGTTTGGCGACGGGGCCCAGTCCTGTGGGCTTCGCCTTGCACTTCGGTTGCTCGTTGGCCGCCGGCTGAGGTAGGAACAAGACGGGCGGAGAAGGACGAGAACGAGGAACAAGACGGGAGGACAAGTCTCCGAAGTAGGCAAGTACTCGACAGAGGATAAAGTACTTCGGCTCGGGTCTTCTGTAGGCAGGTAGGTAAGGCAAGAAGGAGAGAGAGAGAGGGGGGGGACGCCCCAGGTGCCTGGAGGGTGCCTTGAGGAGGTGGTGATGAGCAGTCTTGGCAGGGTACTTGTCGGCGCCTCGCCTTGCGCGTGCACTGTCAGGGGTGGATGCATGTACTTGTATCGATCGTGGAGGTCCGTCACGGTCCCTGTCTGGCCTGGGACCCCATCCAGTGCGGTTAGGTCAGTTGTACGTCGTAATATTAGCAAAGCGGTCCTGATTCCGGGGATGGTCGATGGATACGGAGCAGCTGGCGGGCAGTTATCCGCCGCTGCCAGACACGACAGGGTACTCGAGGTACTAGTCGTGCCGGAGAGCGCGTAGGGGTGTGTCGGCGTCGAGGGGCTTGGGGGGCTTGGAGGCTTGGAGGCTTGGGGGTCTTGGTTCGCGAAGAAGATGGACTGACGGTTGGCGCGGATGGCTATTTTGCAGCAGGCTGGCCGGCAGACCCTGCCCTCGAACAAGACCTTGCTTGACACACACCAGCCGCCCGATGATGCGCTCAGCTCGGTTGACGGGGCGTCGTGTCTGGGCACACCTCAATGTCGACCGTGTCTTGTCGCCGGAAACACGGGCAGAGGGGGGGATTGTATCGCAGGCAGGCCGCTGGATGGGGAAACACGAGCAGGTCCGTCAGGCCGGGGGTGAAGGCGTGGAGCACGACACAATGCCCGGCGGAAATGGGGTTCGTTCGACACGCCAACGTTCTTCCAGCCGATCGAGCGCAGCGCGGGGGACATTCTCGTCGTGTTTCCGTGCCTCCGTGCCTCCCTTCCCGAACAGCATAATGCCAATCCTGTTGTCGGCGATGGGATGCCGTCGCCGGGAGATTCCAGACAGGCCCGCCCAGCGTCTACTTCAGTCCACCTGCCAGCGTGGGCGCGCGAGCAGCATGAGGAGGGGGGCGGAGGCGCGGGCGGGCGAGGGCGGAGTGGGAGTACCAAGTAGGGGTGGGTGGGGGTTCCTCTCACAACCGCCTGGCCGATGCGTTGCTGCTGGTGGTGCTCGTAGCTGCCACGCCGCGCGAGTGGTCGGCTGTACAGGTGGGTTAGTGGGCGGGCGGATGTAGCTTTTGCCTTTCAGCCATTCTTCCAGCATCGGTCGGTTGGCCACTCGTCTGTCGCTTGTGGCATCCCACTTCCACTTGGATTTCACCCCACTCTTTGGCGGTACTGGCCGGCGGGCCTCGTCTCCTCCTCTGACCCTGCCCTGCCCTGCCCTGCCCCTCGTCTCCTCCCTCACCCCCTTCGACCGACAGCGCGACGGACGGGTGCCTCGAGAAAGGTGGCTTGGGGTCATGTGTCAGACGTGAGCCGTCGCGATGACTCGGCGACAGGCACTGTGGGATGGATCGGTTGACCTGTCAGCCGTCAGCCGGCGATGTGAGCAACAAGGTCAGCCTGGAAACCTGGCGACGGCAACCGCCCTGCCAGCTTGACTGCCTTGTCCTGTCCCGTGACGGTGCCGCCGTAAGCCGAGGCGCCTCAGCGACCCTGTCCGCTGGTGCCGCTCCTGCTGCTGGGGCGCACGCTCTGGCAGGCAAGGTGCGAGCTTCCCGACTGTCATGGCAATTACGATGATCGGCCCAGGATGGTCGTCCTCCCTCCATCGGCGGCTGGCGTGCTCTCGAGATCCATCGATGACCAAACGCGAGGGCGGACAGGGATGGACGTAGTTCGTTCCTCGAGACCGCCTTTTCCTTGTGCTCCCCCCCCCCTCGCGGCTCGTGGGTGTCGACTGTCGAGTCACGACAGTCGGGGTCGGTCATTCACACCGATGTTAGTCATTTGCCCCCGGTGGAGGTTCGCCCGTGTCGTGTTGTCATGCCGCCATGTCGCCTCTCTCACACCGGAGTGGGATGGAGGGGGGGCGATCCCCGATCCATCCCAAGCGGATTGATGATGGGTTGATTGATTGGGGGCCGAAAGCCGAGGGCGCTGAAGAAGGGGCATTCTCCGGTGAAAACCGGGTCACTGTCCGTCGGACTCTCGGGGGCCTGCGCGCCAGAGACAGCACCGACCCTGTGTACTGTGAATTGTGACGAGACCATCAGAGCCAAGGCTGCGTCCCCAAGGCATGCCCTTGGCGTCGTGCGTGCCCCCCCTTCCTCCTCTAGTGAGCAAAAGTGAGCAGGCCACCCACGGGCCGAACATGTGCGATGAGTGTCGTGCTCGAGGTGGCCACGCGTGCGAAATGAAGCCGAGTGCGGATTCTGGCTGGCCAATGCGCCGGGGCCTCATCTTGATGTGCACTTCCTTGGCAATGGGTCGGTCTCCTGTGCAGCTCCGCTCGCTCCCTCGAGAGATGATCCGAGTAATGCAGCGACCGGTCACATCGATCGTCGGTAGAAGTTCGGGACACGCGCCTGTTGGGACCCTGCCTCGAAACGGGTGATCAAGAAAGGTGCCTGGGGGCAGGTGCGCGCGGGAAGCACCGAACCGTGGTGGGATCCCCAGTTGCTCTCAGGAAACCGAAACCACGGCCGTCCTGGGCCCTCGTTCAAGGCCAGGAGACCGGTACCGGTGCCGGTGCCGGTGTCGGAATCATCACTCACAGTGCACTCTTGACCCAGCACCTCATCAGTCTATCGACGGTTTGCATCTCGCAAGCTTGCATCTGAGCGGAGGTGCCCAGAAAAGGTACACGTATCTTCTGGAAGCTCTGCCCACCCAGCCACTGTCCAATCGGCGTTTCTCTGACCCCACCACCCACAGTGCCTGAGGTGCACCAAGCACAGACCTCCACTCGTCGCCTACCTCCATTTCCAAGCGCTCCAAGCTCCCAAGAAAATTTTCCCTTCCTCAACCTGAAGCTTCCAGTTCTCTCCAACCGCCACACGGCATCGACGGCTTGGAAACGACGCTCGTCACTTTGACCGTGTTGAGCCCTCGATCCTTCGTCTTCCTCTTCCTCGCCAATGATGCAGCCTCGCACGTGCAGCGCTGATCATTCCTGAACGTCCCGTCAGTGGGATATTCGAAGCATCTCGCGCGGCGCCACGTCGAGGACAGCTCTGCAAAGGTTTTACGTTCCATCTGATCAGCAGCAGCGCTGCAGCACCAAGACGGGAGTTTTAGGTTTTTTTTTTTTCTCTTCGGCCACACCGGCCCCCCCATTCGGCCTGCCCTCGGTGGCTGCAGATTCCTGCTCCAGCTCTTTCGAAGACCAACCAATATACCCCCACGTCCCTCGATGCGCTAACCCTCCACACCGAACACCCTAACGGACACTACCCCCCTTCTCATCCTACCGACTCCTTGTCACAGGGTCGAGACGGGTCAGTGGTCTCCTAGCACGTCGTCCGGCCTTTGCTAGCCCTCCCGTACCTCACCGCTCCTCGCTTGACAGCGCTCCAGATGTCACGAGCGATAAGCCAAATACAGGGCAGTCAACCTCTCGATCCATCCCACCTTCGCCCACCACCACCACCGTGGCTTGACGCAGATCCCCACGAAACCCATCTGCGGACATCCTCTGTCCTCGCTGTTGCCGAATTCGCTTGTCACAGCCAAGGCACGGGCAGGCAGTGAGTTGCTGCCGTCTGATCTCTGGCGATCCCGACCGAGTCCGTCCGTCAAGGGCCCGACAACAGCGACAGCTTGGGACGGCATGGGACGATCAATTACCGTGAACGTGATGCGATGATGTATGCACCTGCCAGTGATTACGCTCTGCGTAAACAAAAAAATCCACAGCCTACCAGTAGCTGATGAGATTATCACGATCTGGCACAGATCAAAAATACCCGTTGCTGGGCACCTGGCTTTGAGAGATCGTCTTGGTCTTGAAGATAGGTTGGGAATCAGCTGAGGTAACACTCTAGACCGCCAATGAACCGGTGACGTTAAGAGTGCTCTGGCCGAACTGTCACTTGGAGCGGTTCGTTTGAATCGTGAACTTGTTTGTGAGGCATTGATATGTGCAGTCCGCGGACGCTGCGTGAAGTCCCAAACTTGAATCGGGCATCATCTCGCGAGGCAACAGGAACGTGACAAGTGGCATGACACGGAATACCTCGTGTTACTATCGTATTGTACACACATCATACATCGAAAACTACGCCAACGCCAAAGCTTCAGCGTCAGCGAAGCTTAATCCGCCTTTTTGATGTACAAGAAGCACTCTGCACTCTTACATAGCCATGCATGCTCCTTCACGGACCGCGCTGTCGCAGGGCCATGCTAGCCCTGCGAGTGGCTCGCCCAAATGGCCCATACGCATTTGAGGTAGCCGACCGTCAGACACAGGCGAGGGTCGAAGGTCGTGTCTTCGTGGGTTGCCGGCAGGCGGTATGCCGGTAATCCGTCCTCGCCTTCCTCCTGCAGCCCGCCCTCGACCTTTTCCTTGGTCTCCTGCTCCTTGTCCGCCGCAGACGACGCGGCAATGTCGGCCAGCTGCTGCAGCAGGCCCTGGCTCTTCGCCATGGACTGGAGGTGATCGGCAATCTTGTCGCTGACAATGGCGTCCCACGCCGCCGGCGAGGTGAGCAGCGAGCGCAGCTCCTTGAGAAGCCTGAATGCCTCCTCCTTGGTTTCCTCCGCCTTGGTCAGCTCCATCAGCGCCATTGCGGGGAGCGCCGTGAAGTGATGGCTCATGGGGCTCGCCACGTGGGGCGTCACGGCCACGAGGCTGACTAGCTCCTTGCAAGGCCAGAGCAGATCTGTGGCCTTGGACGCCGGGTGAAACATGTACGCCAGCAGTCGCGAGTGCCAATACGCCATGTGAACGACGGGGAAAACCGCAGGCTCGACATGGCCTGGCAGATCTTCCCGGAAGTTTTCGACGTAGTCATTGAGAATGCCGCCCATGACCTCATCCGCGAATGTAACGGAACCCAACGTTGCCCGAGCGCCTGAGATGATGTTACATGCTTGGTTGAGCATCTTGGACGCGCCTGGAGATGCTTCGTGAGCTACATGTTATGACGTAATGAGGCAGGGGGGGATAATGACTTACGAATGAGTTGCCACGTCGTCTCGCCCACCACCTTCTCCACGTCTGGGGCAACGATCGTGGACTCGGCGCGAGTCATGGGAAGCGTCCCCGACCCCACCGCGTTCCATCTGTCAAGCAGAACCAGGGACCACCACAGCCTCACACGCAGATGGCTGTCTGAGTCTGCGTCGACATCTCCGTTGGGTTCGAGCAGGGATCCGGCCCGGGCGTTGTAGAGCTTCATGGTCCACGCAGTCGACACCGCCCGTCCCAGCAGAGATTCCTTGAGATGTCCGGAGCAGCCGGAGGGACGATTTCCGGCTTCGATGAAGAGCAGAAGAAGCGTCTGCAGGTGGATGAAGTGCGCGGCCACGGTCCGCGGCTCCTCTCCGTTCATCTCCCATTCGACGAGCATCTTCATCGCAAGGCTTGCATCACCCATGCCCATGGTCGTGAACGACGGGAAAGACTGCATGGTACCGTGAAGCGCCTCGAGGAAGGCCTCGCGAAGCATACCGGGGCATTGAGCAAGGTACACCTGCAGGCGAGCCTTGCTGGCTGGCAAGATGGGAAGATAGGGGTGCACCGTGGTCAAGTAGCTGACGGACGTTAGTACAGATCGACCAGGAGCCTGTGTGATCACCTCACCCTTGGAAATTGGCATCATCGACCTCGCGGGGCTGTGTGATGTCTGGAATCTCACCGACGGAGCTGTCCGGCCCCAAGAGCGGCGCTCTTGATGGCGTGTCTGGCCTCAACGAAAGAGGTTGAGGAGCCAGGCCGTTGGCTGAGTAGGCCGCATTGTGTCTCTCGGGTGTCGCTGCAGGTTGAGGCAGTTGCTGCGGTTGGGTTTGGGTCCGCGCCTCGGAGCTCCAGGTTGAGGGAGGCTGACGGGGACCAGTTGGTGTTGTGAGTTCGGCACTCGATATGCTCGAGAACGTCCGCTTCCGACTGGTCTCGTCGCTGGTGTTCTCACACAGTCTGCCTTCGATGCTGTGGATGCGGTCGGCCAGCTCCTTGATGTACCTAGTGGCATGCTGTTAGTCTGTATGTCTCGAGCTGGACGATGCCTGTCGGATGCGGACGCCTACCCTTTGCTTGGTCCACGCTTTTGGGGGATGCGACTGAAGGAGCAGCGCTGGGCCGATCGCCTGCAGTTGGAACACGGGTTGTCGCCCAGGTCCGACTGCGCATCGCACTTGACCTTCTTGCGGCGGCACTCGTCACAGGCACGCGACACCTTCGAACGCTTCCTCGGCGGTGTGCTGTCGTCATGGTTGTTTTGAGGGTATGGTTGTGGATGGTGATGGTTGATGGGCACCTGGGTGGCGGTTTGCATGGGAGCTTGTATGGAGGTTTGCATCGGCGCTTGCATTGAGGTCTGTTGCATAGGAGCCTGCTGCATGGGAGCCTGCTGTATCGCGGCTTGCTGGATCGGAGCTTGCTGGATCGGGGTCTGAGTGGGTGCTTGCAACGGGGCCTGCATGGAAGGCGCCGACAAAGGGATGGGATCAGGTTCCTCTGAGGGGAAGGCCTGTGACTGAGAGTCCTCGGGCTCGGTCATGTCGTTGCGCAGGTCGGTGTCCTCCGAGTGCGGCATCATGTTGCGGAGGTTGGGGTCGTCAAACTTCATGTTCGGATCTGTCACGGGGATCAAGGGCTCCGAGGCGAGATCCTGGCCAAGCTGGGCGGCGAGCTGTAGCTCCTCGACACTGGCAGCATGAGAGGTCTGGTGTTGCGGTCCAGAGGGCTCGTGGTGTTGGGGATCTCGTGAGCTCGCATCGTGGGTGTCGTCGTGCGGGTGGGGGCTGTGGCTATCATGAGTGCCGTTGTGCAGGCTGTCGTCGATGCCATCGTGCGTGACGTCGTGAACTTCGTCGTGGGTGTCATCGTGGTTGTAGTAGGAGGTTGTTTCTTGGTTGTCGGGGGTTGGTGATGGATAAGATTGCATCCTGTCGTCGCCACCCACTCCCTCCTGCGCCGCGTCCATGACGAAAACTGCCGGCCTTGGCCAGTCGGACGATATGTGCTTTGCGGAATTGGAAAGCTGCGAGCAATTAAATGGTTAGCTTTGCGAATCGTCAACAAGTTTGCGCGACAACACAGGAGCGCGCGCCAGGGGGGCCGGCTGTGCGACTCGAGTTGCCCAGCACGGCGGGATCGCGTGGCGCGCATATCGCGACGAGCACATATGCAAGTCGCGGGAGGAGAGCCACAGCTGGTGAATATTGAACATTGGTCTCATTGGGTTGCTATGGCAGGTCCGTCTTCCTTTGCGCATCAATGAGGGACGGCTTGGCCTGGAGGTGCGGAGCACCCCTGGGGGTCGTCCAAGCTGTTGCGATGACGATACGCGTCGGGAGAGGGAGAAAAAAAAAATCGACGCTGCGCCGAAGCAGATGCGGGTAGGGAGCAAGGTGTTTGCAAGGCAGCGTAACTCGTTTCCGTGCTGCGTGCCGCGACAGGATTGACGCAAGTGAATGGTCCAACTGGACAGGACTGACCTGGGAGCGCTGCGGCAAGCGCGATTCGCGATGGGCGACGGAACAATATCGAGTCGATGAACGGAATAGGAAGAACCAGGCGCCGACCGGAGGTTGAGACGGGACGTCCAGACTGAGCGTGGAGTTTTCTGTCGAGGATCAATGGTCGGCCCTGGAGAACCCTGAGAAAATCCGGTCTAGTGTTTGTGTCACGTGTGTATTCTTAGTCAGCGACTCGACATCAACGTCTGAGACTCGATGTGCAAGTCGAGCACATCCAGAGTGCAACGGCTGTGGTGCCGGTTCCGGGAGACTGTTGTACGCTCCCCTTCTTCCATCTCGAGTTAGTGTCCTACAGAGTCCATGCGGTAGCTTTCATAGATCACTATCATTCTTAGTTCGTATTTTGAGGAAGAGGATGTCCACTCGTCGTTTAGCCTCTCGTGCTCTGTTTTCCTGATGGTGGTATAATACGATGATATAAGTCACCAGTCATCGACCCTGGTTCAAAGTTCAACCAGATGTAATTCCTAGCCCATGATACTCCCCCCAACCACCCAGCCTATGCACGTCAAACCATGGTTGAGGCCTGCACACCTCGTTCTGGCATTTTCCTTGCCTCCGCCACCCTGCTGCAATACGCCGAACGGCCCAAAGTCATCACTCCCCGACCCTCGCATTCCAAAATCCCTTGCCGTAGCTCACCAGGATCTCCTGCCCTTTGCCGACCCCGCCCTTCCCCGCCTGTCCTTTCGCCCCCCTCCCGGGCGCCGGCAGCACGAAGACGCCCATGCAGCGCATCCCGAATCTCCGGCTCCAGACCTCCCGAAACTCGGCGTTCGGCCGGCCCGCGACCCCGCGATAGTCGTTCACGAACCGCGTCTCGTTGCCGCTCCCCGCCGCGTCGACCGCCACCCCCTCGTCCCGGTCCAGCCACAGGTCGTAGTCCGACTCCTCCCCCGCCGTCCGCTCCCCGTGCACCGTGCCCATGTACAGCAGCACGAACGACCCGGCCTTAAGCGCCCGCGTCGCGAAGAGCCCGCTCTGCCCGTGCGCCGGGTGCGCCGCGTCGTCGATCGGCGTGATTTTGACCAGCGGGCTGATGGTCGGCGTCTGCTCCGCCCCTATGTCGGGGTCGCCCGGCCGCTGGCGCTGGAGCGCCGCGCGCTGGGAGGGCGTGAGCTGCTTGCTGAGGGCCGGGCTGGCCAGGTAGGGGAGGTGTGCTGGCCAGTTCTTGGGGAGGGGCGGCGGCGCCATCTGGGACGTATGAGCCGTTCGGGTGTAAGTGGTTGGGCTGTGAGCTGTTGCTAGTGTTGCTTATCTCCGAAACGCAACATGTTCGAGCATGTGTGATACGGGATCCAGGCGGGGTAGAGGCCGATGGCACGGGACAGAGTACAATCGTATGCCGAGTAAGGTAGTCAGAGGCGGAGGTTCAACTCGTCGCGACCGAGTGAATGTGAATTGGCAATGAAGAGAGCATGTACGTATTGTCGAACCAAACTAAACCAAATCGACGCCCACCTATGGACAGCGACGCGATTGGATAATCTAAATCGTGGTCCACACCCCGTGGCGCAGACCTACATCACAATATCAACTCACCAGAAGGACCAGAAACGTAAAGCTGTTAAAAAAGGACAAGTCGTTTTACAGCTATCTATCTACTATTCGCACACTGGAGGTACTTGGTTAAGCTTTTGTCCATCCAACGCCTCTCCCATCCTGCCGCCTCGGGTGTCCCGAATGCCTCAATCACCACCTGCCGGCGCATAATTACCGCCGCATGGACAAATCCCATTTAATCTCTCGCCAACCTCTCCTCACCTCGCTCCAGCCATAATCCCGCGGTAGTAGGTTCGGCTGAGGTGGAGCGAGTGCTGGAGATGCGCATCCTCTGTCAACGGGAGTCCGAGAATTCGGGAAACGCCGTTCTGTGAACATGTTAGCCTCGACTGCCCCGGGTCATGACGTGAAGAGCTTCGTACCTGATCGTGCTCAGTCGTATCCATCACCACCTTGGCCACGATGCTGCTCATCTCCGAAACTGCCGCCTGGCTGACCATGTCGCCGCTCTCCGCCGTCTCGCGAATCACCGGCAGCCCGCTGAGGAGCCTCTCCACCACATCAGAGGGTACACGCTCCCGACGTCCAAAGTGTCGGTGAAGGGCGAGGAATGATTTGTAGATTTCACCTCCAAGGCCCCAGCCCGAGACGGCCTCCTCGTGGCCCTCGAAGGCAGACAGGAGCGTTGCCAGGCCGGCATAGTCGCGCTCGATAACGGCAGACGGCGCCACCTTGTCGACCAGGACCCGGTGAGCCGCTTCGTACGACTCGGCCTGGAGCAGACACTTAACCTCGCCGACAGGGTCTGCCTGCACACTGCGCATGTACAGGGCACGAGCCTCCCATACCCACGCAGAGGGAATCTTGAGCGTCTGGGTGAGGGTGTTGAAGTCGGCGCTCGTTTCGGGTCCAATGAGACCGGCATGGCGGGACAGATGTTCCTGCACCGCCTTCGCCCTCATCCCGGGGTTGCTGAGATGCAGAAGCACGAACGTGGCCTCCACCCAGTTGCCTTCGTTGACCAGCTGGTCGGCAAATGACAGGGTTGCGGCATCGGCTTTTTCGGATGCGTCGACGCCGAAGGAGACCCTCCCAGTCGCAGGCAGGGCACGGCCGAGTTGCCAGGTGAGGCGGCTGTCGAGGGGCGAGAGCTGCGAGTTCTCGGGACGGAGAATAGACTCCAAGTCAGTCGCGTCATCGGCGTAGAGCTGGAGAAGACCCCAGAGAAGGTCCTCCCGCTGATTGCGGTCCTGGTCTTCCCAGAGTGCATCGAACCCCTGCTCGATGTACCACGGTACTGGAGTGTCCTCCCGATCCTGGGTGACGTCGTCGACAAACTTCTTGACCGCCGCCGATAGGCTCTGTTCTTGAGAGATCGCGTACCAGAGCCGCAGGCCAAATGACTGCTTCCAGTCCAGGCCAAACCTGCGAGCAATGACAAACGACTCCATCCGGTCCGCGACCGGAACTCCCTTCTTGCCTTCGCACACGCACACATTGCCGCCGAGGACCTCGTAGATGGCCCGGATGGCGTCTGCGAAGTCGGACAAGACATTGTTGTCCTGCCACTCGATGAGCTGCGCACGCATGTCGCGTTTCGACTGGCTGGAGGTGCCGATCAGGGAGACGAGCGTTGCGAGTCGGAAGTCCTTGCCCTCGATGAGCAGCTTGCAAGCTTCCTGGACTCGGTGGCCCGCGAGAGAAGTCAGTGCCTTCTCCTCGCTGGACTTGGCCAAGGCCACTGCGCGACTGGTCGCCCCGTCGACCAGGTCAGCCCAGAAACGTGAAAGGTTGCTCTTGCGGATTTGCTCTTCGGTGGATGCGCCGGATGGCACAACCCTGTCGAACAGAATGCTTGCCAGGTTCCAGACGAGCTTCTCGTGGGCACTGGCCGGATTGCTCAGATCGTTGTGGTGGAAAATGCTCTTCAGGCTGGCCGCATTAAGGGATACCGTCGGTACACCGTCGACAACCGCCACACTCGTCATGCGCATCTGGTTCTCGATTGCCTTTGCCGAAGACTGCCTCATATTAGCAAGCCGAATACGCTGTTAATCGATGCAAGGGAGCACGTACCTCGTTGGAGAATTTCATCAGGCACACCCCTGTCTCTGCGCCTTGCGGTACGCGAGCGCGAAGGGAAAGAATGTCCGCTTTGGTCGGCTTCATCGTTCGCGCGAGTGACGAGGGCGCCGCGGGAAAAACAAGGGTGCCATCGGGCCCCCAGCCCGGCTTCACGGACTTGTGGTACGCAAGATCGTCTTCACTGAGGTCAGATTGGTCGCCAAACGTCTTCCTCTGTCGTTCATAGGGCCACTGATGAGAGAAATAAAGTCTTAGCATGTCATTCTCCCTAATACGCAAGACAAAATACAGTTGGGGCCTCCCATCCACGTCTCCCATATGCAGG
Organism: Verticillium zaregamsianum; assembly: GCA_002851755.1. Lineage (NCBI taxonomy): Eukaryota > Fungi > Ascomycota > Sordariomycetes > Glomerellales > Plectosphaerellaceae > Verticillium > Verticillium zaregamsianum. The sequence continues at coordinate 1,031,198 of NMXM01000003.1, read as the reverse complement.
TCGCCGACGGACCAGAAAAATCACGCGGAAACACAAGAGCTCACCTGAACAAACCCCATCGATGGCGGGGGGGCCTTGGCAGCAGGCGCCTTTGCCTTCTCGAAGAGAGAGTTCATCAGGTCGATGCTGGTCGCGAAGCCCCGACCATCCGAGACAACCCGGCTCGTTGTGCCCGAGAACTCATTTTCGCCGTTCGGCCGCGTGCCGTTCTCGGCATCGCTCTTCAGCAGCGCGCGATCCCGCTTCTGCGGGCTCACAGACTTTTGGAGCATGTCCATCCACGCATCTCCATCGGCCACCTGCAGTCGCAGTGGTGTGGCGGATCCTTTGATGGCCCTCATCCGGGCGCGAAGGATGCCACCAGGGGTTTCGATGATCGGGGAACCGGGATCATCTGACGAGTCGCTCTGTTGCTCCGCGGCGAGATGCTGTTCGAGAGAAGGACCCGTTCCATCTTCGTTCTCGTACATGTCATATTCGTCGTCCTGATCAATGGCCATGTCATCCTCCGGAAGGAGAATCAGGGCCTTGGACGTTGAACCCGCGGAGCTATGCCCAAAAAAAGGCTGGTTCTGGTTGTTGGTAGAAGGGAGGACATCGTTGTCGTCCTCCAAGTCTCCTTCGCGATGATCGAATGCGCCAGGGAGGGCGCGCCGTTTCCTCCGGAAGTCAAAGGTGTCGTCTTCGTCGGGGCTGATCTGGTCATCGGAGGGGCTAGACTGCGATACGGGAGCGGGCGCGGGCGCAGGAGCGGAGCGCTGCTGAGCTTGTTCGACGGTAGCCAGGTCGGCGTCAGTCTCGTCCTCGTCGTAGTCGAGGCCGTACGTGGTGAAATGCTCAACGGAGAACTTCCAGACGCCGGTATCGCTGTTGTAGTCCACAAAGGTCGTGTCCGGGATCTTCTTGAGGCGCTCAATGTGCTTGTTCAGGCGCTTCTGGTCGACAGTAGGTCGCTTGTCGCGGCCGCGCGGCCAAGACTGGTCGAGGGAGATGGTGGCGGGGACGTTCAGACCCTTACCAACGGGAGGCTTCTTGGACGAGTTGGGGTAGACGGTTGCAGAACGAGTGTCCAGGACAACGATGCCACCGAAGATCTCGTCGAGATCAATGTTGCTCAGATCGACAGGGACCTTGAATGACACATAACCAACATTGTCCCTGCCGACAGTGAAGTTGGCCACCTTCTGTCGCTGCATGCGGTTCATCGAGGCGATGACGTCCTGCTTAGGGCTCATCCAGTACGTGCCAGGCAGCTTGTCCGACCCGTCGCTGGAGACCTGGGGTGTCTGCGCGAATGCGTCCTCTTCATGAACGATGGCCAGCTCCTTGCCCTTGGACGAGTCAGCATCAGCAGAAGAGCCAGCAGCGGTCGCGCCGTTGGTGGCCCGGCCGTCATGCTCGTTGATGGCGCTCGGGGCGTTGCGTGGAGTGGCGACATCCTGATCGCCGTCCTCGCTGGCATCCATCGTACTGGTGTCGAAGCTGACGCGCTTCGAAAGCTTGCGCGCTCCGTTGACCTGGTCCGAAGCAGGCTTCTCCTTGGTGGGAGTGGCAAACAGATCGCTGCGCATGTCCTTGTTGATAACAAGCTTCCTGACGCTGCCCGTGTTGCCATAGTACCGGGGGCCAGAGCTGGCAGAGAAGGCGCCTGGTGCGAGAATGCTGTCCTCGGCAGAGAAGCTCTTGCGCAGGCTGCTCGAGGACACGCTCTTGCTCAAACCGCGACTCAAGCTCGAACCGAGCAGACTCCTGTTCATGCTGCCTGGCGTGCTGGAGACGCTCGAGGGACTGCCGCTCGGGCTGCCGTAGGTGCTGTACGAGAAGCCAAAGCCCCGCTTCTGGGGGGTGACGAAGCGGGTGGAGGACGCCGGGTTCAGCTTGTACATGGGCAGGATCGAGCTCCGGCGGGTCTTGGTCTTGCTGGAGAGGGGAGTCGCAAGAGGGCCGGGGTTGGGCATCTCGTTGCCGTTGAGGTTGGAGAAAAGAGCAGGCGTGCCGTACGCCGACAGGTCTGAGATGCTAGCCGTCAGCGACTGCTGAGCAGGGGCGTTGTTGTTCTGCGAGTTGCCGAGCAGGGACCCGCCGAGCAGCGAGCCTTGCTGCTGTTGCTGGTTGTTGGAGTTGGAGAAGAGAGACGATTGCTGCTGGTTGTTCTGCGAACCAAAGAGACCGCCGCCGGCAGACTGAGACGCGCCGAACAAGCCAGGTTTGGCCTGGTTCTGCGCACCGCCTCCGAACAGACCGCCCTGGCCGGCCTGCTGGTTTTGGGTGTTGGAGCCGAGTCCGCCAAAGAGGCCGGTGCCTCCGCCAGTCGCCGCCGTGTTCTGCGCAGGCTGGGCCGATCCGAAGAGGCCGGTGCCGCCAGTAGCGGGCTTCTGACCACCGAAAAGCCCACCGCCTGCGGCGTTGTTGTTGCTGGCACCGAAGCCAGACGTCGTGTTGCTGCCAGTGTTGCCGAACAGACCACCGCCGGTGTTTGTGGCGCCGCCTCCGAACAGGCCGCCGCCAGTCGCGGGCTTCTGCTGGTTGTTGCCGCCGAACAGCGAGCCACCGGCCTGCTGAGGCTGTGCGCCGAAGCCAGTGCCTCCTCCGAAGCCGGTACCGGTGTTCTGCTGCTGCTGCTGCTGTTGGTTGTTGCCTCCGCCAAACAAGCCGCCGCCCGTGCCACCAGTGCTGCCGCCGCCGAACAGGCCGCCACCTCCAGCCGTGTTGGTGGTGTTGGTGGAACCAAAGCCAGTGCCCGTGCTGCCAGCACCGAACCCAGTGCTGGCCGGCGCAGTGTTCGTGTTGCCGAAGCTGAAGCCTCCAGGTTTGGCCTGGGTGTTGTTGGCGGTTGAACCGAAAAGGCCGCCGCCCGTGTTGGTGGAGGTGTTGGCGCCAAACCCGCCGGTCGTTGTGTTCGTGTTGGATCCAAAGCCGCCGCCGGTAGTGCCTGAGCCGCCAAAGAGACCTCCAGAAGCAGCGGGCTGCGTTGTGCCGCCGCCGAAGAGCCCGCCAGTCGCGGCAGGCTTGCTCTGCGCTCCGAAGAGACCACCGCCGGTGTTGGTGCTGCCGAATCCGCCGGTCGATCCGCCACCGAATGACGAGCCGGCTGTGTTGCTGGCGCCGCCGCCAAACAGGTTGCTGCCGGCAGAGGGGGTTGCGCCAAAGCCGGTTGACTGCTGCGTGGTGTTGTTGTTGGTGGCGCCAAAGGCACCGGTGCTGCCAAAGTTAGAGACTCCGAACGCACCCGTTCCGCTAGCGTTGCCGTAGCGGCGGCCCTGGTTGTAATCCGTGAGCCTCAGCTCCTCGGCCGACCACTTCTTGTAGGGGTCCTGGAACAAGATGTTCTGGAACGAGTTGGACTGGTTGCCGGCGCCGGTGGTCTCCTTCTCTTGGTGCGCCTGGAAGGGGGTTGAGTTGGTGCCGGGCGGGTCGCTGGCATTGCCACCAATACCTGGGTTGTTCGTGGCGCCGAAGCCGCCGCCGCCGCCGCCAAAGCCGGTCGTGTTGGAGGTGTTGCCGCCACCGAACAGGGAGCCCGTGTTCGAGGCGTTGTTCGTGGTTCCGCCGCCACCAAACATGCCGCCGCCTGTGGCTCCAAAGCCCCCCGAGGACGTTCCAGTGTTGGCTGTGTTGTTGGAGCCGAAACCGCCGAAGGAGCTCGTGCCGGCCGCGGCGGTGTTGCCGGAGCCGAAGAGACCAGTGCCGGCGCTCGCGGTACCTGCACCAAAGCCACCGGCGGGCTTTGCGCCGAAGGTGTTGTTGTTGGTCGCACCGCCGAAGCCTAATCGAGTGATGTCAGTAAGGGCAGTCGATGTCTGGGTCGGGACGGAACCTACCTGAAGAGCTAGCACCAAAGCCTCCACTTCCGCTGTTGTTGCCGAAGAGGCCACCCCCGGTATTCGTGTTGGATCCGAAGGAAGTCGTCGTGTTGGTGTTGTTGGTTGCTCCAAAGCCTGTGGCGACGAAAACGTTAGTCGACAAGAGAGGAAGAAAAAAAATCAACCGCGAGAGCAGCGAAGCAGACGCAGAAGGTGTGGTGACGTACCGGTATTCGTGTTGGTGTTGGTCGAGCCAAAGCCTCCGAACGATGACTGCTGGTTATTGGTGTTGTTGTTCTGACCGAAGCCGCTAAAGCCGCCGCTGCCAAAGCCAGACATGATGGGCGAGCTCTAGGAGCAGAAGCCTTTTTTGCTGGGGCTGGGCAGCGCAAATGTTATGGACGATTCCCTGGCCGCGAGCGCGAGGCGGGTCGGGTCGGGGAGGAACGCAAGGTCGCTAGGATAGACTCTGCATGCGTGGTCGATAGGGAACGACGCTTGGTGTGATGGGAGCTCGGTCGATGGAGAAGCCGCCGGAAGAGGGTCGCTTCGCGATGGACGGCGAAGGGGGCAGAAAAGGCGCGATGCGTGGTCGAGCGAGGTCTCGGGACGGGGCGCGAGAGGTGTGCGACGCTGAGAGTAAACTCGGTCGAATTGGACCTTGCTCTGGGTGGCAGAGACAAAGGAAGAATGAGAGACTGGAAAATAATGGCTGGTCAGGGATGCGCCGATGGAGATGGGGGGACGCGACGAAGTTGGAAGGGAATGCAGGTTGGTTTTCGAACTCGGCTCGTCTCGTGTCGTCCGGTCGGGGAAAAGGTCGACTCACAGGAAGGGCAGGGTCAAAACCTGAAGGTGCGTGCGACAGAAGAAAGAGATGGGTCTGGGTGCATCTCTCGCCTCGACGTCGACTCCCTTGGTTTTATGGTCGATGGGTGGGAGGGGAGGTGCAGATGTAGCAGCAGGCCTGGTTCAGTCAGGTTCGCGACTTTTGTGATTAGGTAGGTAGGTCGGAAGGTGCCTGCCTCCTAGAGTGGCCCTTTGCTCCTGCTCCTGCTGCTGCTGCTCTGCGAATGGTCCAATGGCGTGGCCGGAAAGTGGCTGGAGCTTTTCGGCCTTTGCTGCCTGAGGACGCCTGGAGGTCGTCTTTTCACATGAGCCAATCACGAGCCCCACAGGTCGAGGCAGCCGGCACAGAGCTCCTACAGCGAGGAAGCCTGGGTGCTCCAAGCCCTGAGGACGCTGTCACCTCAGGAGCTGCCAGTCAATTAAGCTTCAGGTCGTGGCGGGATCCCATCATGTGACGGGAATAAAATCCTCTTGCACCCTAAACTCAGCGCTACGGGTTCTCAAGCTCTGTGGACGGATTCTACGTCCATGGGCATACCATACCGGTGGGCCTCGCTGGCAAACTTATGCCGACTTGACACGAGCTTCCCATTTGGCAACAACCAAGACAACGACCTTGTTCCTGCAGCTGGCCATCTTCCAGGTCACACACTGGAGCATTAGGTAGGCCGAACTTCAAAATCACCGGCCCAAATCCCCTTTCATTCAATCAGTCTACGGTCCCACCAAGACGATTGGCTGTCCATGGACGGCCCCAGAGTCGCCTGCCGCCTCCCTCCTCCTCACGCCAACATACCGAGGACAGTGCTTCGGGTCGGAATAGCAAGTCGCAAGACCCCGATTGGGGGTGGTGGTTAAAAGAAAAATATCGAATATGAAGTGCCCCTGCCCGACAAACACTGTTCGGGGACCGTCACCTCGTTGACCTTTCCTTCTCTCCACTCTCCTCTCTCTCCGCTTCCCACTCCACGCCCGTCTAGAACTGAATGAGGTCCTGGTTCTGGTTGGTCCTCTGCTGCGGCTGCGTCCCGGCGAAAGGGTTGTTGCTTCCCTGCCCGCCCATGCCGTTCATCCCCGGGGCCCCCGTCTGTGATACCTGGAGCTGGCCGCCGTACGTCGTGTTCGGCATGCCCGTGAACTGAGTCCGGAGGAACGGGTTGTTACCCGTGGCGTCCGCCGTGAGGCGCTGCGCTCCGGATCCCGCGCTGTTGACGAACGTGCCCGGCGCCGTGTGCTGGGCCGGGATGCGCAGCTGGCCTGTGTTTCCGTACGTGTCCATGCCGTCGCCGCCTGCGAGAAGCGCGTTGAGCTTGGCCTCGTGTTCGTTGAGCTCCTTCTGCGGCGTGCCAAACGAGCTCGTCGGCTGGCTGAAGCTGGAGGTCGGCTGGTTGGGGAAGTTCGACAGCGTCTTCTGCTCCGGTAGACTCCCCAGCGCCGGCATGGACGGGGTCTTCTGCGTCTGTGGCCGGCCAAAGGCGGAAGACGCGCCTGTCGCGTTGGACGCGAAGGGGTTGTTCGACCCCGTCTGCATCGGGCGCATCGGAGACTGCTGGCTGTTGTTCGTCGCCCAGGGGTTATTGCTGCCCGCTTGCGGGAACGGATCTTGCGCTGCCGGTGATTGCGTCTGCTGCTGCTGCTGCTGGTAAGGATTGAAGCCGGTGGGCTGAGGCTGGAATCCTTGCATGCCGGTGGGCTGTTGTTGCTGTTGCTGCTGGCCGAACGGATCCATTGATGTCATCTGGGGCTGCATACCGAAACCGTTGTATCCGTTCTGGAAGCCCGTGGGCTGCTGCTGCTGCTGCTGCTGTTGCGGGAAGCCGGTGTATTGGTTGCCCATGTATCCGGTGGGCTGCGGCTGCTGGGCGTTCTGATCGATGGGGTTGGCGAAGAAATCCACGGCGCTGCCCTGCTGGTAACCTTGGTTGAAGCCGGTGAACTGTGGTTGGGTAGGCTGCGACTGTTGGGTGTTCTGGGCGGGCGTGTCGTCGAAGAGAGATATCGCGTTGCTCTCCTCAAGCTCCCGTCGCCTCCGCTCCTCCTCCTCCTGGCTGAGCTTGATGGCCTTGGCCAGGTCGTCGTCGTCGACGTCGACGTGGCCCTGGGTGCGCCTCTTGCGGTCCTCCTCTTCCTGGTACTTGCTGGCCTCGATCGCAAGCCTGTACTCGGCGTCGTCCTCGTTGTCGTGGCGCGGCCGGGGTTCTCTTCCTGGCCTGTGCGAAGGTCCAGCTTGTTGGGGCGCGTATTCCTCGAGGCCGGTCACGCGGGACTTCCACGACTTTCGATCGCTGCGCTCCGCGCGTAGTCTCTCTTCGTCCAGAACGAGCGAGGTGAGCTCCTTCGCGGCAACGCGCACTGCCACACCGTCAGCGACAACTCTCGAGTGGGCAGGAGTGGTTCGACATACCGTTCTGGCCGACATCCCTGCCATCATCGTCGATGTATTGGAATTCGCGCAGCGTCTTGATGATGTAGATGCTCTCCCGCGCCCACGTCACCACGAGCTCGGAGCCCTCGTGCAGGCAGTAGTCGAGGACTTTCAGGGCCTTGAGCACGTGTCGCCAGTTCTTTCCCTTGTCGTTCATGCGCTTGTCGAGCATGTCCATGATCTCGTAAAACTCATTGGACCTGTGCTGTGGTCAGCAGACGCTAGGCGGCGGCGGTGGAGGAGGATGCGCTCCGGCGGCTCGCACGTACGATGCGAAGGTCAACTGAGCGATTTCGCTCATCTGCGTCCCCGTCGGGCCCCAGGGGTCATTGCTCGTTGCTGCCGGCGGGATGCTGTCAGTCACGGGTCGCGCGTACGAGAGAAGGGGGGGTCCAATGATGCCACGAACCTTCCCGGACCTTCACCTGGGCGCTGGAGTACCCCTTGGTGACATTCTTGACGCTGCGGATCACCTTCGACATGATGGGCGATGGGCGCGATGCTGTAGCGAGCTACGGCGACGGAGACGGGATGGGTTGGGCCGTCCCGGAGAAAAGGGATGGGGAGGGAGGGAGGCGAGGATTGAGCTTCCCGGGTGTAGAGTCGAGCCAAGCTTCTTCGGGGCCGCGGACGAGCTCGGGAAGCGACCGTAGCTGCCTAACCAGTAACTATGATGTCGAGGTGGCGAGGTGATGCCAACGCGACGAGACGACTGTGCGCGAGGGAGACGGGAGATGATGGAGGTCGTCGGAGATGAGGGCGTGTGCCGAGACGGTGTGGTGCGGTGCGGTGAATATGGCACAAAGCTGTCGGCCAGTGGCGGTGGTGCCTGGTATAATCGGCCTGGCCTGGTCTCGATCGGCTCGCGGTCGGCGCACGATGGACACAAGAGGAGTGGTGGTGAGGTGATGCGGCGGAGGCCACGCGGTCAACGATCAGGTCGGATTTTCGTTGCGGGCGGCGAAGGGTACGTAATGGGGTGTGTATGGGGAGGACAGGAGTCGTCGTCGTCCACATGCAACCAAGGTTTGTAGGTAGAGGGGGGGGAACGGGAGGTGGGTGGGTGGAAGGGCTTGTGAGGCTGTGCTCGTTGCCGGATGGGCCTGGACTGGGCGCGAGATGACCTGGAGGGACTCCCCTTTGCGTGTTGGGTCGGGCTGGGTCGGGCTGGTCTGTGGTCTTGGGGCAGTCGTCGGACTCGATTGATGATCCCAGACAAATAGGTTGATGCAGAGAATACCTTAGGCTGTTCGAGGTGGCGGAGGGACAGACTGAGGGAGGCGAGCCGAGACGACGGATGCGCTGATTCAAGGCCGAACACACTGTCATTGCCCTTTCTGGGGGCGTTACGTAGTGCACCCACGCCGTCTTCGTCTCCACTGTACGTCGTCCCAGCCTTCTTGCTTCTTCGACGCGCTGCCAAGAGCAGAGGTACATGGACGGATGTGGACCCTCAACCGATCTCGGGATCTCCACCTGGTTACTCAGCAGCTACGTACCGACTGGAGGCAGGAGTCCGGCAGGAGCACGGCAGGAGCCCGGCAGGAGCGACACGGGCAGTCTCGTTCACGATGGCACCATGCCGAAATGAGGCCTCAAGTAGGGCGAGCAGATGGGATTTCGTACAATTATGAAACAAACACAAATAAGATCTTATCTATCATCTAGCACAGTCCTGGTATCTTCAACGCTGACAACACAAAAAAAACGAACCCAACCAACAAACACAGGGAGCTGGAGGAGCCTGCCGGCTGCTTCTACTTCCTCGGCCACAGGCAGATCACCCGCAGCCAGTACTTCCAATCCTTCTTCCTCTTCTCATCCTGCTTGTAGCCCTCCTCCTGGATGTTGTGGTTTCCGACGATCGTCAGGAACACCTGGTCCAGCGTCGTCGGCGTCACGCTGTAGTGCATGATGCCCAGCTGCTCCTTCATCTCCTCCAGCATCACCACCAGCTGGCCCACCGCGCTGTCGTCGACGTCTTCGTTCGGCTTGTGGACCTGCCGACCACCGTGACGAGCCCCGAAGACTGCCACCGCCTGGCTGGCCGGCACCGCGAATCGCATCTGCCCGTGGTACGTCTTGTCGAACTCGGCACCTGGGAAGGTGCTCTCTACCCAGCGGCGGACGCTCTCCGTCTCCTCGGGGGGCGTGTGAGGCGCCGACCTGCTGATGAGGTGGACGTGCAGCGCGTCGCCGAAGCGGCGTCGCAGGTTCTCCGGCGTGCCCAGGGCCAGCATGCGCTTCGCTAGGATGCCCGCCCGGCCCGCGAGAGCACCGGCCTCCTCCATGCTGTGGGTCGTCAGGAGGATGGACCGTCCGGGCACGGTAGCCGCCAACGTCTTCCACATGATACGCTTGGCCGCCGCATCGAGTCCGGAGGACGGCTCGTCCAGCAGCACCACCGTGGGGTTGCCCATCAGCGCGATGCCGAGGCTCAGCTTTCGCTTGTTACCGCCCGAGAGCGCGTGCGCCTGGCGGTCTGCGAAGGCCTGCAGGCCCACCGCGGTCAGGACGGCGTTCACGTTTACGTCGATCTCGGGGATGCCGCGGATGCGAGCGTAAAATTCGAGATGCTCCCTCACAGTCATCTGGTCCAGCGCATCATGCTGCGGGCAGACGCCGAGGCTGCCTCGGGCCGCTGCCAGGTTGGAGATGACCGATTTGTCCTCGATGAAAATGTCGCCGCCGTTGTGGCTGGGCTTGAGGTCACCACGGATGAGGGAGATCAGGGTACTCTTGCCCGCACCGTTCGGACCAAGGCATGCGAACACCTCGCCACGCTTGATGCCGAACGTGACATTGTCGACGGCTGTGTTCTTGCCGAAGGACTTGGTGACATGGGTCACCTTGAGGCCGTCGTCACCATTCGCCGTGCTGGTGACGCGCGTCAGCTCCTTTGCGACCTCTTCATCCGTGACATCAGCATCGTTCTGTGCCTTGGCCTTCTTCCGGAACAGCCCCGCGATGGTCGAGCCTGGCGACCCGCTGTCGCCCCAGAGTAGGACGCCAAACAGGAGGACAGACTGCAGGACAAGATACAGGATCGGGCCGCCGTACTGGAGAATGCCACCCGGGTTCGAGGCCACCACATCACCGTCGCAAGCCGTCGAGAAGAGATTCAGCGCCAGCAAAAGCGAACGCGCGACGGAACCAATGGGTGCGAAAATCGAAATGATAAAGTGCACCAGCAAAAGAGTGTCGTCGACGCGCTCGACCGGGGCGGCCGTGAAGCTGAAGAAGTAGGCGATGATGTAAACCAGGAAGATGCCGGCCTGGAGCATCGCCGTCGTCGCGAACGCCGCCAGCTGCGTCTTGCTCACGAGCGATATGACGTATGCAAGGAGGATGGACGCCAGTCCGTACAAGATCAAGATCAGGTAGATGAAGCCAACATGATACCAGATATCGGACAGCGCAGCCCAGACGGCGACAATAATGGCAGAGGCGACGAGGACAATCGAAAAGTCAAAGGCAATGTACGCCATCCACAGGGGCAGGGGTCGGACGCCGTTGGAGTACTCGAGACCTCGGACGTGTCTGCGCCGTTCCAAACTGGGATACAGGGAGAAGAAGGCAGGGTAGAGACAGAGGGCGAGGGCCATGTAGACGAAGAGCTGCAGGGATTGCGTGTTCTGGTCGGCCCACGAGATCTCCAGGGGGGCGTAGCGCGCAGACACGGTGACGTTGGTGAGCAGCATGTCCAGGATGTTCTGGCCGAGCAGCGAATTGATCAGGCCGCCCTTGTTGCCGAGGTAGGCGAGTGTGGGCGCGACGCTGTCGTCTCCGAGCCACAAACCTCCGGGCATGATCTCGGCGCGACGATCTTCGATGGCGTCCGTGAAGTCCTGGAAAGTCTCAACCAGTGTTGTGTTGCGGTCGAGGATCTGTTCCAAGATTGCCAGAGCCCCGTTGCCACCGCCGTTGCCTCCGGTATCAGAGCCCGCGAAAACAGGTCCGAGCACGCTGGCGGCCGCGTCGAGGTTCCATTTGCTCCTGGGGCCAATGACGAAACCGAAACCCGCTTCGCTGAGGTCAAGACCCTCAGCCTCGTCGCTGAAGTTGTCGTCTGGAGGCGCGCAAGAAGTCGGATCTTCGCCGCTGATGAAGATGGTCACGAGCCCGGCGGCAATGATGGGGATGATGAAGGCCGCCACGTATGGAAGCCAGTTGGTCTTGAAGATGGTGAAACGCTTCCGGAAGAGGACCGCGGACTGGCGCATGTAGCCAATGCGCTTTCCACTCATGAGGGAGAGGCCTGCCTTCTGCTGGTCGCGGGAGGCCAGCGTCTCGGCACTGGCCAGCGTCTTCTCGCTTTGGTTTGCCGTGCCAGCGTGGGAGATGGCCTCCGACTCGTCGCGGGCCTCCTCCGCCAAATGCAGGAAGACGTCCTCGATGGTGGGGCCGGAGAAATTGTACCCCTTGATGCCCCTGGCCTCCAGAGTGCGGATGACCTGCGCGGCCAGAGCCGAGGAGGGGGCGATGTAGCTGATCATGTCGAACGAATCCTGCTTTCGGACCCCCTCAATCTCCGGCGCATCGATAACACCGGTGTCCTTGGGCACGTGGACGCGGTAGCCGGCACCGAGCGTGTCCTTCAGTTCGACGGACGAGCCACTGGCGCGCAGGGTTCCCTTTGACAGGACAGCGATGTGATCGGCGAGGAGGTCAGCCTCGTCGAGGAAGTGCGTGGTGAGAATGATGGTGCGTCGTCCGCGCTCGGCGAGAAGGATGTCCCAGATCTTGCGGCGGCTGAGGGGGTCGAGTCCGCTGCTGACTTCGTCGACGCAACAGACGGCGCTGCCTCCGGTCAACATCATGCCGAGCTGGAGCTTGCGCTTCTGGCCGCCGGAGAGCGTCTTGGACAGAGCCTTCCTCTTTGGGCCTAGGTCGATGGACTGCACGAGGTCGCGGATCTCTTGCTTCGACGCAGTCTGGCCGGGAGCCTTCAGACGGTTGAAGATCTTGAGATGCTCCTCGACAGTCAGCTCATCCCAGAGAACGTTCTTCTGAGGGGCAATGCCCATGCCTCCGGTGCCGTCAATAGTGATGGATCCGCTCGTCAGCCTGTTGGTGCCGGCGATCGAGTCAAGCGTCGTCGACTTGCCACTTCCGTTGCTGCCCAAGAGGCAGAGAATCATACCCCTCGGGGCATCCAGAGTCAGACCGTCAACGGCGCGGACGGTCTCCCGCGGCTTCGAGAAGACGGACAGGAAACGCTGGAAGGCGGAGGGCGGGTAGTACTTGCTGAAGCCATCAAGTCGCACAGCAGGGCCGTTCGGAACGCCGTCGGCAGGCTGATCGTAGACAACGTGGCGGCCCTTGGTGCTGGTGCCGAACAGGTGAGCCTCGACAAGAATGCCGAGCAGAGGATAGACGAAGATCTGAATGATGAAGAAGACCCAGAAGATGATGGCGGGCAGCTCGAAGGAGCTGTTGGGGGCGGTCTCGGTCAAGTTGGTGGCCATGCGCTCCTTCTCCCAGCGTGCCATGGTGATGATGAAGAAGACGACGTTGCAGGGGGTGAAGAGCAAGGCAAGCACGGCGACGACGCCGGTGCCGGGATCGGTCAGGGCCTGGGCCAGGATACCAAGGAGAATGGTGCCGAGCAGGGCGGTGACACCACTCAGCTGGGCTTTCTGGAAGAAGGAGGAGACGAGGATGGCGGCGGAGGCCATGGCCAGGCCTGCGAGGAGATAGAAGATGAGGACGATACCGACGCTCGTGTTGGACCAGACATTGGCGCGCAACACGATGGAACCGACGACCCAGCCGGGCAGGTAGAGGAGGGTGAAGGAGGCGTGGTAGGAGATGACGCGGGCGAGCTGGGCGACCCAGCGGCGACGGATGGGCATCATGGCGTCGATGAGCTGGGTCATGCCGGACTCGCGCTCGGTGGCGATGAAGCCGGTCATGTGGTAGGTGACGAACATGACGGTGGTGAGGTAGGCGACGGCAAGGAAGTTGATGATGCCGCTCTGGTAATTCTCGCGGACTTCGTCGTCGTACTCGTCGGCCGTCATGCTGGTAAAGGGGAGGCGGTCGATGGTCGAGGGCAGCTCGGTGGGCTGGGGTCCAGAGGAGGAGCCGGTCGAGTCGGACGCGTTGGACGTGGTCACATTGGCGATGGCAGCGTCGACGGCCTTCTGCAGAGGCAGCAGGAACTTGTCGACGTCGTTGGAGTTGCGGTCGACGTGGATGTTGAGGCCGTGGATGGCACCGTCGAGGAAGATGGTGTAGTTCCAGAAGCTGCCGTTGCCGCCGCCGCCACCACCCTCGGAGGGCGAGGAGTAGAAGGAGACGGCACCGAAGCAGTCTGTGACGGCCCTCTGGCCGGGCTCGCAGTCAATGTTGAGAGAGCTGTCATCGGAACGGCGCAGCACCTCGACGCCGTCAGCGGCCTCGGCGTCGGAGGTCAGGGTGGCGATGACGCTGTCGATGGGGCCATCTTGGTGGCCTCCGTTGATGAAGACCAGGCGGTTTCGGTTGCCGGCGCCTTCGAGTGCCTCGGCGAGAGAGCGGATGGCATTTGGGTCGCCGGTGCCGTAGGTCACTGGCGGGCGGAAGAGGTTTTGCGCAACGCCGAACCAGATGGCCAGGAAGATGGGCAGGACGAAGGGGATGGAGACGAAGGTGAAGGGATGGCGGATCAAGATGGTGAAGTTCTTGCGGATGAGCGTGCCCGTCTGCCGTACGAAGCCCATGGCGGCGGCGGGAGGCACGACTGGTGCGGGAAGGGCGTTGGTTGGGGCGTCGCGCTGGTGGACCGTGGGGAGGCGGGCCGCGAGCTTGACAGGTGCAGGTTGCGTTGACGGGGAAGGTGCGAGAGAACGTCCGTCCCTTTAGGGGCTCGTGTTGATGCCGATGTCGTTGTTGATGTTGGGGCGCCCCTCGATCAGATATGGGACGAGCAGGGATATGCGTTCTCGAGGGCAGCCGTGTTTTGGATGGCCGTCAATTTTTGTGACGGCGATGGGAGGATGGGAAAGGAGTGACAGGCAGGTGACAAGCCTAGGAAGACCAGGAGGGAGAGTGGCTCTCCTCAGGTCAGGTCAGGGTCGAAGTCGAGATGGAAATCGAGAAGCACTCGATGAATGATGAGCGAGCGATCCATGGAGACGGGCGAGGGATCGCTTCGGGGGTCTTTTGAATGATGTACCTTGCTGCAGCGCGACGACATTGAACAAAGCTCGCTCTTGGCAGAGCCTGGCGTAGGTGGTTGCACAGCACTGCCACCACGGCGCAAGGGCGTTGACTGAACTGACAGAACCCGCTCGCTACGTGCCTTAGCGGAGAGAGGGACCTCCACTTGGGGCCACCGTTCGCGGACAGTGGGGACTCCCGCTACACCACCCCCCCTGCAACATGCCCGTAGGCCGCTGGAGGGAGGCTGCCTTGCGTACGAGCGGGCCACTCACAGCGCGCGCAGCACGGCCAGCACCAGAAATGAGGGTGGGTCAGCGCAGCCCCGATACGCGTACATTTCCCATTCCATCCACGTTACAGGTTACAAGGCCCATCTCGCGGGCGTCTCATCCCCTGGCCCAGCCCTACGACCACTGAAAAGCCCAGCGCAGCAGGGCGCGCAGAGCCCCTCTGTCAGCCTCCAGTTCGGGTGCCGAAGAACTAAAATAAAAAACACGATGAATACGCGCATATCAGCTCGATGACATCTTTCCTCTGCCGCCAGGCATCAGCCATAAGGCCATGGATCCCTGCCTCTCAAACTCCTAAAGACGTACCCTCCAGGGACGGTGACCAAGGACTGAGGCCCTCTTGGCTTGGGCCGTATTTCGTACTGGCGAAACGAAGCCCACATCGCGACGCCCGCCTTCCCTCGCGTGCACGAAGGAGCGCCGAACACCGAGCTCCCTGTCCCACCCTTCCCCGTCCCTACCTGATTAAGGTACGTTAGGTGCACCTCAAAACCCCGAGCCAAGGCGGTGCATACGTCATGACTTGTGGGCGGCCCCTCATTCGTCCACTCCCGAGCGCCTGCGCCCGCGTCGCCTTATTGTGCTCGACACCACTTCAACCGGCCGACTGGTTGATGTATGGATGGACGTGATGGACACCTGGATGACACGGCCACACGCAGCGAAGGCACGCAACAAACGGCCTTGACACGGCCTTCACCGACTCAACTCAGTCAACCATGAACCCGCCCCCACCCATGTCCTCATCCTCCGCCATGAAGCCACCACCACCAAAGTCCTCGTCGGCCATGACGATCTCTTCCGTCGCTTCGCTGGCCGCCTCCTCCTCCTCTTCCTCTTCCTCCCCCTCCTCCTTGTCCACCTCGTCAGGAGCCTCGCGCGTCTCATACTCACGCTCAGCCTCCGCGTCAGCCACGTGGTCCCGCCCATGATCATCTCCATCAGCCACCAACCCTCGCCTCGACTCGTCCGCCGCCCTCTCCTCGGCGCTGACCCCGGCGTATACGCGCTCGTGAATCCGTAGTACCACCAGGAACCGCTTCCACATCCGTAGGGCTGCTGCCGCCCGTCGATCTCGCTCCCTCTGTGCCTCGACGTCACCGAGCCCAGCCTTGACCGCATGCACCGCCTCCTCGTACTCCTCGGCCACCACCACGCCGTTGAGGACCGCCGTGCCCTGCCGCCCCTTGAACAGGAACCCCGTCAGCGCCGGCGCGTAGTCGATCCCCAGGATGAACGCCGCCCGCGCCGACGACGGCTCGTCCTCCTTCTCGTCCGCGATCCAGACGCCCCCCCGGGGCACCATGCTCGGCACGTAGAGGTCAATGTTGCCAAACTTGTTCTTCGGCACCCGCCCCCGCACCACCGGCGGCGCCCGGTACTCCTCCGTCTGCTCCTCCGTGAACACCGGCGTGCCCTCTGCGTCGCGCTCGTCGCCCCCGTACCCGTCGTCCACGTACTCCCCAGACTTGGCGTTCATCCGCCGCGTGAGAAACTTGATAGGCAGCTCCATCGGCTTGACGTCGCGCCCGAGCCGGTACCATTTGTCCCGGCTTCGCGCGACCCGCACGTCCCGCCGCCGATAGATTGTCTCCAGCGGCGCTTTGCTCCCCGCACCCACCGTCCCCACGGGCTGCGCATCCGAGTTGAGCACCTCGTTCCGCCGCAGGTGCCTCTCCAGTGCATACACCGGGTGGTCCTTGAAGTCAGCCACGTTGCGCGGCATGGGCTCGCGTGACGCCGTCGCCAAGAGCTCGCTGGTCTCAATCTGGTCGACGTCCGTCGGTCGCCGTCGCGCGAACACCTTGAGCGCCGTCGCCCACCACTGTGCCCCGTCCGCCGCCGCCGTCTCGATTCGCAGCTTGCGCGTCTTTGCGGCATATGCTTTGGCGTAACGTTTCGTCACATCCTTGGCCGTGCCGTCGGAGTCGAAGGCCAACACGTAGCTCAGCCTGTTATCCCGGTCTGACGATGGTGGCTCCAGTCTTGCCGGCTTCCACAGGGTGTCTGTCACCAGAGGATCGACCGGCTGCCATTTCTGGTGGGCCACGTCGAGGACCTCGACCCAGTACACCGGGTACGGCGACTCGCGAATTGGCTTGTGAATCTTGACTGGGCGCGACACGCTGGGAGCTGCAGGCACTGTCGGCACCTGATACGCCGTTGCATTGGGATGGCCGAGCCGTCTCCTGGCCGAGGGCACGGCTGGTGGAGATGGCGTCTCTTGCTTGGCCCGGGCAAGCCGTTGCATCTCGTCTGCCTTGGCCTTCGAGGTCGTTTTGACAGTCTGGGGCTTGGGTAGAGTTGGCCCACTGGCTGTGAAGCTCAAAGGCTGGAAGGAGGCCACCAGACGGGCCTGTACACCGGCGGATCGCAACAGGGCGCAGAAGAGCTGGGCCCCCGCGTCACGCGAGCCTTCCAATGTCCGGGCAGCAGCTTGAAAGTCATCCTTTCCGATGCAGGAGTCGATGTCGTCGGGAGGTTCATACTATAATCTAGTCAAAGCCTGCTCAAAACGCCTGGGGGGGGGGGGTTATTTAGGTTCTAGGTCACCTTTTCCAAGTGCTCTGGCGCCTCTGCCCACAGGCAGCGACGTAAACCGCGCTCTGTGATCTGGTACTTTGCTTTGAAAGCCCGGCCTATCTGCTCCAGTCCGTCCTTGAGTGACTCGGTCTGTCCGAACTGGGAAAGATTGAGCCTCGGTTTCAGAAGCGAGGCCACCTTCTTCGAGAGCAGTGGCCGTAGGCTTTGCTGGACCTCATGGTCGTTGCACCAGCGATTTCGTCGGGCTGTGTGAATCAGTAGGCACAGGAGATGTGATCTGTGTGCGTGAATGCGCAGGTCTCTCTCCGCTCTGGTGATTGGTCTTCGTCGCTCGGGAGCCTTGGGCGCAACTGCTCGATGCGCCGTGAGGTTCAGCTCGAGGTCTGGCTGAGGTTTGGCGACCATGGGACTCGTTTGGAGGGAACCGATGTCCACGTCCTCGAACATCATCTCGTCGTCTTCGTCCTCGTCCTCCTCGTCAGAATCCCGGTACATTGTCTGCAGGTTGGGTGTCGGAATGGGAACATCCTCGAACTCAAGTTCATCGTCGCTATCGTCATCTAGAATCTCTTCCGTCTTAATGACGCGTGGAGTGACCGGTGATGTTGTTTTCTCGCCCGGTCGTCTGCGTTTCCTCGGCGGCTCCTCCGCAGATTGCTGTGCAGCCGGGCCCGCGCCAGCTTCGGCTAGCAAGTCCTGGTAGACGTCCGGGATGTCGTTTTGGGGCGCCTTGGACCTCGAGGCCGCTTTGCGCTTGCGACCGACCATCCCTTTTTCGCGGCTGCTCCTGGAAGTAGCTTAAATATTAATGTCGACGTTGTGAATTTAGCGTCGTGTAACCTGCAAAGCGAGTGGCTGCCTGCCGTGTAGGCTTGTAAGAGTTCACGATGAGAGGCCTTGACCGGCGCAAAGGCTGACCAAGCACGACGTCATATTGATGCTCCAAACGCGCTATCACGTGATCACTCCTCAACCCATTTACGGTAGCGATCAATTTGCATGCCGCCGCCAGTGCTCGTCAATCTTGAATTCAAGCTATAATATTATATTTTAAGACATGGGCCGTCCTAGTGTTTTATTAAACTGACAAGTCATTTATCATCTCATAGCAGACATTAGAATGATGCTCCATTCCCTCGACAATACGGCGAAGTGGAGCATGTAAGAGGGTGAGTCTGGAGGTTTCTACATGTGGTTCCTCATGTGCCTGTATCCCATGCATGAAGGAGGCTACTCACAGCATCTCGGCTGCAATAGGAGGATATGATCAAACCCTCGTGTAACAATTGCCATCTGAAATCGTAGTACAGACTAGGGCGGACCGGACTAACAGCAACGCATTTGCGTTGCGCCCGAAAGCGATCAAGTCCTCAGAGGCACACAGGTGAACTGGTCATACGCTTAGATGCTTTAACAACTTAATTCATCATCGTGGGTACAATGGCTAGGGTACTGCTGAACCATTCCTTCAAGCTGCGAGGAAGCTAGTGATGTAGTCGGCCTTGCCAAGCGGCACACCCTTGGCCCGGAGGATGGAATACGCCGTGTTGAGATGGAAGAAGAAGTTGGGCAGGCTGTGGTTCAGAATGGCATCCTGCACCGTGAGCGTCTGCTTCTGTCCACCGACGGCACTGTGCACCATTAGCTACGGTGTCCATGGGTCCTCCAATGAAGATGGACTTACAGCTCAACCGACTCCTTGGCGCGGCCATTGGCTGCAGACGCGTCGACCGTCTTGAGCACCTCCAGAGCGTCCTGGAAGCGCTTGTGAAGCTCGGTAAGGGTCTTCTCGTTGTCCTCGAGGGGACCGAGCTCCTTGCCGGTCAGGCGTGTGACAGCCACGCGCACGATGCGGGAGATGTTCTGAATCTGGAAGATCAGGGGCTTCTGGTCCTCGATGAGACGGGCTTCGACGAACACCTCATCCGCGTTGAGGTTGTTCGTCTTGGCGTACTCTTCCGCCTTGGTGAGAATGTGGTCAAAGGTCTTGAGTCCCTTGGTAAGGGTGGGAATGGTAACGTCGTAAAGAGAGAGAGAAGCCATGGTAGTGACACTGGAGAATCGACGTGTGTGATTGGGAAGTGGTTGTGGGGAGGATGTGTGGGAACGTAAGAGGATGATCGAGTGAAATGACTGAGTATAAGGACCGAGTTACTGAGAATGAGTACAAAGCCGACTGCTTTTATATTGGGGGAGCTCAAGTTGCGATTTCGGAATGGTCACGAATTGCCCACCGGATTCGACGTGATGTCGGATATGATGGCGTGCTCGACGAGCCGTATATCGCAACTGGAGGGGCTACCTACCAGCTGACGCGACACCCGCCATAGATTCACGTCAATCAATGGTCACCGCCTCTGGCAGGTAAATAATGGAAATTTGTCATCTGACTATTCATCAACGTTGGAAGATGGCCGTGTCCAGCGGGATCCTCTCTCCTAGCCAGATGGCCCGCTCAGTGTGGTTCCTTAGCTCGATCGCCGCTTCGTCGCCTTCCTCGTTGGTGTTGGGGTGCACCAATGCCGACAATGGCCCTCTGTAAATGGCCAGCCACGGAATGAAAGCCCCGAATTGCGCCGGCGTGAATAGGTTGACTTCGAACATGGCGACGGGGTGAGGACCGATGGGCTTCTCCCAGAAGCGATACACCCGAAGCTCAGGGACTGTGTCTCGTGTCAGCGCCATCTATTCGATCGACTCTGCGGATCGACTCTGCGGATCGACTCTGCGGGGTCGGATTTACACTCTCTCCTGATGCGTTCCCAGAGCTCCTTGGCGTGCTTCACCTGCGCTGGGTTGTTCTGGAAGTGGTAGATGTGGACATCACTGCGTCGAGTCAGTCGTGCGGGCAGTGAATGAGTGGAGCAATAAGACGTACAAGCCGCCCCTCCTCCCATTGTCCAAGGGAGTCGTAAACTGCTCGTAGCTCTCGCTGAGACCCTCACGCGGGGGGTTGATGAAGCTCTTCCCATCCTCGGCCAGATCCGACGTGAGGGGTGCGGCGTCCTCGAAGCCTGCAAGCGGCGAGGGGTAAGTGGGTAGGGATCCGGCCATGTTTCGGAAGAAATGGACTTGGAAGAGTTGCAATGGAGTGGCAGCAGGCAGATTAATGTTTAAACACGGTAGTCGATGACTTCCTTGGCTTTGTGTCGGGCGAACCAGGTTGTGAGTTCGGCGATGCGAGAGGGCTGAATTAATAGGTAGCGTTAGCTTCTCACGAGCATTTATAAGCGCTTACGTCCCCAGGTGTGACGGCCGGCGACCCATCAGCATTCTTGATAATCAAAGCTCAACAGAGGAGAGAGTCGCACGACCCTTAGGAAGACGCCATCTGCAATAACTGCACGTCCAAATGACGCCTGGCAACCTGAGTTCTATTCGTCTTCATCGACTCGGATGTGCATACACGAGCCACAGCATCTGATGTTCAACACGACGCCCAAATCAAACCCCAATCCCGTCCCGTAGTTATAGACCTCGCCCCTTCGCCTGCCAATTCGTACCTTCAGTCCTATGCATTGGTCTCGGCAGCGTCCTGACCTCCAGCCCCGGGACGACGCACGAAAACAGACTCGACCTCCTAAACGCCATCCTCATGCGGGGTATCCGATGGTGCCCTCGATCGGGGGCGGGCGGCTGCGGCCCCTTCAGAGCTCAGACTCCGCTCCGTTGGCCTCGACATTCATGGGACTTCCGTTCTGCGCCTGGCGCTGCTGAAGACGAGCGTTGCCGGGGGCGCGCCTCCGTGACCCTGCGCCGGTCTTATCCGTGCCCTCGTCGCCCTCTTCAGAGTCCGGGTGCTCCTCGGCGTAGTGCTTTGCCTCATCGAGCTCAGACATGTCGCCTGGACGGCTTCGAAGCCACTGCATCCTGGGGCCGGAACGGGCGAGCTCGGAGACGCGGAAGCCGTAGATCTTGGGCTCGTAAATGTTGCCGGCACCCAAACCTGGGCCAATGTTTTTGGAGTACATGCCGTTGATCGTGTGAAGGCCGTCATCCGTAACGCGAGCACCGCCAGCGGCGGGTGGGAGCATCTCGACGTTGTGCTTGGTCAGGTCGTATTCGGGGAAGGTGAGGAGGAACAGGGCGCCGAAGGTGCGGCCGAAGAAGGCTCCGTCCACAGTCTGGAAACGGCTGTTAGGCGGAACGTAGACGTCTAGGCAGGACGGGCAGAACAGCTTGACCGTGTCCTCTCCGGGAATGTCGGAGAGGCCGACAGGTAGTGTTCTCGCCTGGCCGCAGTTGGTGCGAGGGCAGTAGCCGAAGTGGCCCAGCTCGTACTTCTCGCTCATTTGCTGTATGCCGGCGCGGGAGCAGATGAAACGCTGGTGAATGAGGCCATAGAGCATCTCGGAAGAGGATTCGATGACGCTCAAATCGCTCGCCATGCGGCTGTGTTGCCTGCGCTCGTGCCGGGCAGCGAGGCGCTCCTGGTCTGCCGAGTCGTTCTCGTCCTCGTCGTCCTCCTCCTCCTCTTCATCTTCGTCGTCTTCCGGCTCGACGTCAAGGATCATCTGCGGATTGGTCAGTCAGCGCGTCACGCGAGGCTAGGGGCTTGGGTTGAAAGGGATGAAGTCGGGAAGAAATACCTCGAGAGCCTCCTTGTACATGGCAACCTGGGTCTGCAGGCCAGTCAAGTTGAAGTCATCTTCGATGAACTCCTCAGAGACTTCGGCGAAGTACTCGTGACCGAGCAGGGAGCAGAAGGATGATATCCACGACTCGGGTGTCCCCGAAGAGGTAGACATGGCGTCGAGGTACTCCACTTTCGTGGTGGGAGGCGATTGTCGTGGGGGTGTCGTGTTGGCGATGCGATGCGACCGAGGCGTGATGAGCGCGCGGCGATCTGCAGGTCAGACGCGGGCTAGGCCTGACGCCGGGTTGGGGTTGGAGGCGGGATAGATATGGGAAGTTGAGGGTATCGCGGGGTAACGGCAGGGGCGGACGGTGCTCAGGCGCGGCGCATGTTCATCGGATAGTAGCAGCGCCTTGCATGTCCGGGCAATCGAAAAAGGCGGATGGAGTCGAGAGAGGCACCGATGTGCAGGCTGTGGGAGGCGGCGGGAGGCAAGGGTTCGATTTGGCGGGATGGTGCCGGGTTGTGCTGTGATGCGAACTTTTGGTGAAGCGCAGTTGGTGGGCTGGCCGGGCTGTGGAAGGTGGACATTCTCAGGCGGGTGGAGGGCGGTGGGTGCCAGTGGGCGCAGCTGTGCCTGGCCAACATTGCCTGGCCGCCGTCTGTGTGTCTAATGCCCAGGGATACAGATGGTCTGTGCGACAGACTCGACAAACAGCACCGTTGAGACACTTGGGTCACATGATCAGCCGCTAGGCTTACATAACCGTGGAACGGTAGGGATTGAGACAACCAGGAACGTATCGTGACCTCTTGCTCGATGGCGACTCTTTGATTGTTACTGTTTCCCTCGCATCTTATATTCATTTTATGCCGACATGAACGCTGTCACCAGGTCATGTCATCGCCAGCTGGCAAGATGTTCCAGGACTAAAGGGCAGACATGTCGCCGTGCTGGCATGGCGACGCTGCAGGTACATGCTGTCGAATCAGCTCCAGCCCCTTACGATCGCGTCGACATGAACCAGTTCCGAGAGCAAGCCTTCAAGCCCGCTCGTCCTTGGTTGTTCGAATCGGACGGCAGACCCCTGGATCAGACGTTCATTCCGGCCGCTTCTAAGTGGTTCAACCTCGAAGAAGGCACCTCCGCCGCGTCCTTCAGCCCGTACATGGACCAGTTCGCCCACCACCTATTCCCCTACGAGCTGATGAGCCCTCAGCTCACTGAAAAAGACGACATCATAGTCGATGGCGTCAAGCAATTTCTCAACTGGCTCACCGCAAGCTCCAACCCCATGGATGTCGTGTTAGCGGGCATCCTTCATTCCTCTCTCCCACCATCGACAGGTTCAGATGCGCAGTTCAGCGCCCTCGAGGCTCCGTTGCTGCTTCTTTTGAAGGCTGTCGAGTACAACAGGTCGCATAGCGAGCCCATCAAGAAGCTCTACATTGCGCAATCCCAACTGGCAGATCTTCCCTCGACGCTGCGAGAAGACCTGCCAACGCCTAGCATCGTCAAGGAGGCCGGCAAAGGGGACGTCTACAGCTCCAGTATCTGGATGGGCGTGGAACCGACTTATACGCCGCTGCACCGCGATCCAAATCCCAACCTGTTCTGCCAGCTTCACAGTGACAAGACTGTGAGGCTCATGCCGCCTAGCTCAGGGGAACGGCTTTATCGTCAGGTGCAGACCAAGCTTGGCCGACCGGGCAACAGCCGTATTCGAAGTGCTGGCATGATGGAAGGCCCTGAGAGGGTCATGATGAACGCTGCGGTATGGGGTGAAGGGGGCGCCGAGGACATGGTTGAGGCACAGCTCAAACCTGGCGACGCCCTCTTCATCCCCACAGGCTGGTGGCACAGTATCAGGAGCAAGCATCTCGATGGTCGGCTCAATGCCTCTGTCAACTGGTGGTTCCGTTAGGGGAGGAGGGTCTGATGAGGTAGAAACGAAAAAGGCATCATGGATTCGAGTAGCCCCGGGACGTTTGACGAAACGAGCAACGCGAAGTGGAAAGGCAAAACGCCAACACCATGCCAAGCATCTGGATTACATTGAGATGAGAGCAGAAGGAGCTTCCGAAGGGTTTTCGTCATGTCGTGTCGTCGTGGGTGGTGGGCCTGGAGAGGTCGAGACCCGGGCAGCGATTCGGTCGACTCCACGCCTAGTCCTGTGAGTCACCACCCCCACATAATACTGGCGCACACGATCGTGGCGATATATTGCGCTCTAAAAAGAAAACCAGACATAAATCAGCACAAAGCAACTTGGCGCAGCGGAAGCGCGCCGGGCTCATAACCCGGAGGTCGGACGATCGAAACGTCCAGTTGCTAGCATTAATCTTTTGCATTTTGTCGCAAGTGCTGATGTTCCACACCAACCTTTTTGTTTTGCCAGCGCAGTCTGCAGAACTTCCGATTTTGTTTATTTTTTAAGCCTCGACAGAGCCCACTGTGACAGGTTGTGGAGCTCTGTAGCTGCTCCCTGATTCCTGTGACATTCTTGCGCTCCATACGCGTGGGAGGTGGAAGTTCTCCTGCGCAGCTAGGCCTTCACTGTCCCCTTCACTTATCGTAAACATTCGCAGGCACCCTTGACGTGGAAAGAACATCGCATGGCGTTTAATGTTGCTTGTGATTACAGGCGAAAGGCTGTCAAAGTTCCCTCTCCATGACTCGCACGGGGAGACCATCCTTCATGGGCAGAGTGAGGCTGCTCTTGCTGACCCTTTCCCCCTCTGCCGCGAGCTCGAATTCAAACACGGCCCCCATGACAGCTATGACATGGACAGCCATGATCTCGGCCATCTTCTTCCCCAGGCATGTTCTTGGACCGCCGTTGAAGACGGGGAACTCGGCTGCACTCCGATTCACCACTTTACCGGCATCCAACCACCGATCCGGCCGGAACTCGTCGGCATCGGTGCCCCAAGTTGTGTGTGAGCGGTTCATAGCCCACGGGCACCAGACCACGACAGAGCCTCGCGGGAGGAAGGTACCGTCGGGAAGCGTGGTGGCCTCGATGGCCTGCTTGATCTCAAAGGGAATGGGCGGGTAGAGGCGCAGCGCTTCGTTGAACACGGCGTGGGTGTAGGGCAGGTCTGCCAGGTCCCGGGGGCCATGGGACGGCCCCTCCGCTTCTCGCCGTACCCTGGCCAGGGCTTGCGGGTGTCGCATCAGCAGGTAGAAGGTCCAGGTCAGTGCCTGGGCGGTGGTGTCGCGGCCGGCCGAGAGGTAGTTGAGGGCGGCGTCTGCCACCATCTTCTCGTCGCCGATGGCATCGAGGAAGGACTGGATCAGGCTGCCCTCGATGAGTCTGGGCTTGCTGGCGGCGTCACCCTTCCGGTCCTGTGGCGACGACTCGGAGGCGAGCTTCCTGTCGCGCACCGCGGTATCGACCATCCTGGCGCCGTATGCTTTGACAACGGAGACGCTCCTCCTCAGCCGAGCGCCCAGGACGACCTCGGTGATGAACCATAAGGGGTTCTGGAACCTCTCGGCCGTGGCGCCAGAGGCGTAGTCAAAGGCAACGCTGAAGTCGTCATTGGCGTGCATCTCCATCTTGCTGGTGTGAGCAGAGCGCAGTGAGGGGCTGGCGCGAATGGTGACGTACATTATAAGCCATGTCACCCATGAGCTGGGTGGTGATCTCGTGGAAGACGGCCTGCAGGTCAACAACGGGGCCGCCCGTCAGCGTCTTGAGATGGTCCACGCTCTGCGCGAGATAGCGCGGCAGGGCCTCTTGGGTCAGGACCTTGAGGTTGGCGGTGCTGAGGAAACTGAGTCCGGCCTTCCGCTGCACTTTCCAGAGGTCGCCATCGGCGTTGATGATGCCGTTGCCTGCGCGCGTCAGTGGCGAACCCCTGCGACGAACAGAGAGAGGCACGAGGAGGGGCAGGGGGGGCACGAGGGGCACGAGGGGCACGAGGGGCACGAGGGACAGGGGAACGCACCAAACAGGTCCCACGACCTCTCCTTGACAAAGGCCCCCTTGGCGAAGATGCCTTCGTGCTTGAAGACGTAGTCGAGGTTCTTGGGATCGCTGATGATGACGCCCGGCGGGAGGGTGGGCACGGTGATCTGGAGCGTCTCGTAGCCATGGCGGCGCTCGCACTTGACGAAGTAGTCGAAGAGCCTTTGGCGGGCCTGGATGAAGACCAGGCCGTTCCCGGCGAGGGGCCAGGTGTCGGGGGCGTTTCTGCGGGTGTGAGCCAAACCGTCTTGACGGATGGGTTGCATGATCATGTGTTGCATGACATGTCTTCACCGTACCTTAGGGGCGTGCCGTTGCGCTTCAGTCTTACACGGCCCAGCACGGCATAGAGCAGCAGCGAGAGCACGGCGGCTCCGAGCACCAGCGGGTTGCTCAGCAGCACCATCCTATCGAAGCAGCGTTCTCTTCTCGTTTCGATCACGGACGGACGGACGCACCGGCAAGAGATGAGACGAGGTCGAGTCGAGATCCGGAACCGACGTGTGGCCGATGCTCCGCCCCAGCGCTTCAGCCCCCCCCCCCCCCCCCCNCCCCCCCCGGAACAATCCCCACAGCCGTTCCAGGTCAACGTCGTCACCATGAGACTCGTGTACCTTTGCGCACTGGGGGCGTGTCAAGGTACCTCTCGCCCGTGCAGCACGACCCCGTCTGCGAGGCACTCGCTGCTCACTCGCACTCAACAACTCGAAGCCTCAACAATCCCCTCGCACGCCGCATCTCACCTCGACCCTATTACTAACTACCTCGAGTGCTGGCACTCAACTCACGACACACACCGATCGACCTGTCACCCGCCGTTGACGACGCGCCGACGGTACACTCACGTCACCTTGTGCCCCCTACCTGGTTCCCCAACCCGCACTGCATAACGCTGCAGCTCATCACCATGAAGGCGCCGCTCGTCCCGCGCTTCCACCTGTTCGAGATCGACGACCAGCCGTGGTTCCCGGCCTTCCTGCGCGCCCGCGTCCAGGACGCCCTGCTGGCCACGTGGGTCAACCGCACGCCGGGCCTGCAGGCGGCGTCGCCGGCGCGCCTGGCCGCCGACCTCCTCGAGCGGCACCTCGGCCTCGCCGCCCTGCCGTCGCACACCTTCATCGACTTCTGCGCCGGCTCCGGCGGGCCCACGCCCACCATCGAGCGCATCCTCAACCGCCGCCTGGCCGCCGCCGACCTCGCCCCGGCCACCTTCGTCCTCACCGACCTGCACCCCAACCCGGACGCCTGGTCCCGCGCCGCCGCCGCCGCCTCCTCCCCTCGCCGCCTCCTCTACGAGCCCGCGTCCGTCGACGCCGCCGCCGCGCCGCCCGCGCTCCTCGCCCGTCACGCCGCGCCCCCCCGGCCCGGCGCCCCGAAGAAGCACCTCTTCCGGCTCTTCAACCTCGCCTTCCACCACTTCCCCGACCCGCTCGCGCGGCGCATCCTCGCCGACACGCTGAAGACGAGCCGCGGCTTCGCCCTCTTCGAGCTGCAGGCGCGCGAGCCGCAGTCCCTGCTGGCGTGCCTGCTCCTCGGGCTCGGCGTGCTCCTCGCCGCCCCCTACCACGCCTGGCGCCTGCGCTCCTGGACCGTGCTCTTCTTCTGCTGGGTCGTCCCCGTGCTGCCCTTCGTGCTCGTCTTCGACGGCCTCGTCAGCTCCCTGCGCACGCGCACGCCCGACGAGGTCGAGGCCCTGATGCGCTCCTGCGGCGCCGACGCCGAGGGCTGGGAGCTGCGCAGCGGCAGCGACATGCACCTGTGGCCCGTCGGCTACCTGCACTGGATCATCGCCACCAAGCGGGACCGAGACTGACGTTGGCGTCACCAGGGTGTGAGGCTGCAATGTAATTAGTACACATGCATCATTCATGGACACCGCAGGAGCTCCCAATGTTACCAGTAGTACATCATGCATCATTCACAGTTCGCGAAACACATCACTTCGTAGGAGCACATCACTTCATAGGAACACACCACTTCATAGGAACACACCACTTCATAGGAGTATTTCAACTTTGTTTATTGCCCGTGGCCTCGTTCAATTTTATGGCATATGCCTCGCAGCCGCATGTGGCTTCCAGTGGCGCAGCGCAAGCCAGACCGTGATCCGCCACGGCGGCACGTACCGCGTCCTTCGTTCGAATCGTCCCGTGTCCTAGTCCGTAACATGAAGATGGTAGATAAAGGAAATCGTGATATCAGGAACGGGGAATTATGTGAAGAAAAAGAAAAAAGGCAGCAGAAAAAATGACAGACGCTGAAATGCTAATCCGCTCAGACGACGGGGCCGGCCTTGATGACGTCCTCGGTCGCCTCGCTGGCGTACTTCTTGAAGTTCTCCACAAACAGGCCGCCGAGCTTCTTGACCTCGGTGTTGAAGCTGTCGGCGCCGGCGGTCCAGGCGGCGCTGGGGTTGAGCAGCTCCGAGGGGACGTTGGGGCACGTCTTGGGCACCTGCAGGTTGAAGACCTCGTAGTTCTCGTACTCGACGTTGGCGAGCTCGCCCGAGTGGATGGCGTCGAGGATGGCGCGCGTGTACTTGAGGGGGCAGCGCTTGCCGCCCTGGGTGGCGCCGGCACCGACCCAGCCCGTGTTGAGGAGCCAGGCGTTGGCCTTGTGGGTCTCGATCTTGTCGGCGAGCATCTTGGCGTAGCGCATGGGGTGCAGGGCGAGGAAGGGCTGGGCGAAGCACGAGGAGAAGGTGGCCTGGGGCTCGGTGACGCCGTCCTCGGTGCCGGCCATCTTGGAGGTGTAGCCGGAGATGAAGTGGAACATGGTCTGCGAGCGGTCGAGCTTGGAGATGGGGGGCAGCACGCCGCGGGCGTCGCAGGTCAGGAGGATGATGTTGGTGGGGTGCGAGTCGGACAGGCAGGGGATCTTGGCGTTGCTGATGTACTCGATGGGGTAGGCGCAGCGCGTGTTCTCGGTCAGGGTCGAGTCGTCGTAGTCGACGGTCCTGGTCTCGGGGTCGAAGACGACGTTCTCGAGGACGGAGCCGAAGCGGATGGCGCCGAAGATGTCGGGCTCCTTCTCGGCGGACAGGCCGATCGTCTTGGCGTAGCAGCCGCCCTCGATGTTGAAGACGCCGCGGTCGCTCCAGCAGTGCTCGTCGTCGCCGATCAGGGCGCGCTGGGGGTCGGCGGACAGGGTGGTCTTGCCGGTGCCGGAGAGGCCGAAGAAGAGGGTGACGTCGCCGTTCTTGCCCTCGTTGGCGGAGGAGTGCAGGGTGAGGACGTTGTGCTTGACGGGCATCTCGTAGAAGAGGACGGTGAAGACGCCCTTCTTCATCTCGCCGGCGTACTCGGTGCCGAGGATGACCATCTCCTTCTCGGCAAAGTTGATGGCGACCGAGGTGGCCGAGGTCATGCCCTCGGTGTAGCGGTTGGCGGGGAAGGAGCCGGCGTTGTAGATGGTGTAGTCGGGGTGGAAGTTGGCGAGCTCCTCGCGCGAGGGGCGGATGAGCATGTTCCTCATGAAGAGGGCATGGTAGGCGCGGGCGCAGATGACACGGACGCGGATGCGGTACTTCTCGTCCCAGCCGGCGAAGCCATCCACGACGTAGATGCGATTCCTCGTGTTCAGGTAGTCGACGGCACGCTCACGGTTGATCTTCCAGACCTGTGGGGAGTGACATGTCAGCCGTGCGCTCAGTTATCGTGAGGGCGGGTACACTCGGGACAGGCAGGGGGGGTTCTGGGCGGGGCCTGGGCGGGCATTTGCGGGGAGGGGCCAGGGTCCGCTCGGCTTCTAGCGTCCAGCTTCCAGCTTTCGCTTCGGCTGCATGTGCGGGGCAGAGCGCCGAGCAGAGGCAGCCTGTCGGGACAGAGCGCCAAGCACCTGTCGGGTCCACGCACTGGAGGAGGGGGGTCGCCGTATGACGACACCCTTCCAGAGGCCTTGGGACGGGCGAACCAGAATCGTGATCCAGGACTTCCTGATCATGATCGTGATCGCGGCCCAGCGGAGGTGACGAAGGGGAGGGCAAAGTCATGGCAAAGTCATGGCGCGGTGATGATCCGAGAAATGACGTGACCAGCGGGTGGTGACGGCAATGCAGGACATCTGAGCAGCGCAGAGCAGAGCAGACAGAACAGAGCAGAGCAATGCACACCGGGTGACCTAGGAAAGCGGCCTGCGGTCTCGTGCGACGTCTGAAGTCTGCATTCGGCAAATGCAGGGCCAGAGCGCCCGAACCAGGCAAGCCTGCTTTCCCCGGACTCGAGGCTTGCATGTGCATGTGCCCGCCTGTCTTTGACTTGGGGCGCCCGTCTCTGACTTGGGGGCTGAGGACTGGGCTGAGGGCGGGCTGGGCTGGGCTGGGCCGGGAAATGGGCCATGACTCGAGGTCACGTTTTTGTCTTTCTTACCTCGGGCGTCATGGGCTTGTTGACGGGTCCCCACCTATCAGGAGACGCACGTTAGCCACACATGAACGCATGATGATTCGCCGGCTCGGAAGAGTCCGCGAGCTTCAGGAGGCAAAACGTACCAGATGTCGTCCTTGGAGGAGGGCTCCTCGACGATGCGCTTGTCGAGTGGCGAGCGGCCCGTCTTCTTGCCGGAGTAGGCCGTCAGGGCGCCGCTGGATGTGATGGCGGAGCCGGTCTCGTACACGAGGGCATCTTCGTAGAGGGCGGGGACGGAGGCGTTGGGGACGATGGCGACGCGGTTGTAGTCGATGTGCGCCGTCTCGTGGAGCTCCTCCTCGAGCTCGGTGTGCTCCTGGTGAGGCGCGACACCGCCGGGGTGGAGGGGGGTCTTGTTGACGTTTGAGTAAACCACTGGGCGGGTTAGCGGGCAGGCAGGTAGGGGGCAGGCCGAGCAGGTAGGGGAAGAGGAGCATGGTGTTGGTGCTCGTGAGGGCTGGCCGGGCAGGTAGACGGGAGGAGCATGGTGATGGTGATGTGATGTGATGGTGATGGTGAGGGCAGGTAGAGGGAGAGGACACTCACTTGTGCGGAGATCGGACTGGTGAGCGGCTTGGGACTGGGACTTGGGGCCTTTGTTGGTTGGGTCGGGATAGGGAGAAGCTGTTCTGGCGATGGGGTCCTTCATGTTTATGTAGACGGGCGAGGACGAGCTGGCGCAGCTGGGCGTGGACAGGATCTCGGGAAAAGCAGCGGCTCGTCTTGGTCTTGGTCTTGGTCCTGGTCCTAGGGCGCCCGCGATACTACGATCCACCGGGGTGTGAACGGAGGAAGAGTCTTGGGAGGTGACGACAGGGGAACGGTGCCCGCTTCCGCTGGATGCTCGTGCCTGCGATGGCCGGGAAGGGTATGGCGGCCGAGACCGAGGATAGAGAGACGGTCCCCTGGATGGGAATTTATAACAACGGGCGTCCAGGCCGTCCAGGGTGGAGGTGCGGAGGACAGGCGGGCAGCGTAACTGGCTGAACGGGGGACGAAGCATCGCGTGGAGATGTCTTGGAAGACGAGCCAGGCTGGGGCACGAAAAGGGCCCGGAGGAGGAGGGGTGGATGGGGACGAGGACGGCAAGGGCCATCGAGGGACTGGAAAGGGCAAGACAGGGGGGGGCATTTTGGGGGGAAAGACACAGGGCAGAGACAGGCGAAGACAGGGAAAGATACAGGGCCCCGGCTCACCCCCTGTGACGCCGAGTGGGGCCCGCCTGGGGAGGACCGGGTGCATTTTGCATTTCGACCAGTGTCCCATCTTCGTCTTTTCGCCTGTCGCTGACGAAATGGGCGGCCGTGCCCTGCCTGCCTGCCTGCCTGTCTGCCTGCCTGCCCATCGCTCCGTGTGAGACGCCCGCTCACCGTGTTTGCGGGCTGCAGGTGAAGGTTGCTCTCTGCTGCACCGGAACGGGACATGGGCTGCCGGGTTCGTGTCTTCGGCTCGAGTTGACCGTCATATCATCGAGCCCGACGCGACAGCCATTTGTCCGAGCAGCCTGCAAAACCCGAGAGGCCGCCTATCAGTGCTGCGTGAGGAGGAGGAGGAGCCCCTCGGTTGGTGGTGTCGAAACCAAGGTGAAGTCATTACGCATCCGGGGCCTTGGCTGACCAACTGCCCTCGGGGGAAAATCTTCATCCTGTCCTGCTCTAGCCGATCTCTCGCATTTCCCATCACCGGCTGGCCAAGGCTGAAGGAGACATGACCCCCCCCCCCAAAAAGGAGCAGATGCGAGGCATGGCGGCTGTCAATGCCAGGCTGCCTGAGGACAGACGGGAGGACTGAGGGGCCCCGGATCCAGACGAGGCGCCAAGCACCGCAGGCCAGGCCACAGGACTAGACGGTCCTGGCAAAGTCTAGATCGCTTGATCGCACATGGGGGGGAGATCCCGTCAATCTGGCTCGCTCTGCCCCGCGTTTTTCTTAGGTCAGCAGGCGCGCCCCTCCACCTATGCCGCACTGCTGTCTTTATTACTGCCATCCGTCTGCTGGCCTCCCATCTCTGCGACTCGACAGAGCCACGCTTTCGCAGGCCGAAACTCGTTCAGCTTGACCAGTCGACAGCTGCCCAGCTGGCCACTTGGCCTGCCGTCGGAACGTCTGACACAGCATTCCAGTTTTTCCCGAGGCCAGCTGCCCTCTCTTCGGCCTAAGCCCGCCCGACCGTGGTCGCCGTGCACTACGCCCGCACCGAAAGGTACGAAATGACGTTCGCATGCCCCGCGCCTGCAGCAAGAGCCGCCCAGGGCCCCCCATCGGCCCCGCCCTCTGACCCATCGCCCGCCGCTCATTGGCCGGGGCCCTCCAGCAAATCAGCGATTCATGCGGCTTGCCTCGCTCCTCTTCCGACATCGCCCGGCCTCAGGCTTCTGTTTTGTCTCTCTCCAATTCTTCCCCTCTTCTCCAACTTCCCATGGGTCAACTTTCACATGGGACATCCGTGTGCTTTGTCTTGCCTGGCCCTTCCCACGGCAAAACCACACGGGAAGACGGCTACGACGGACAACGGCCGACGAGCCCGTCGTGATACGGGAAGACAGAAGAGACAGCACGGGAAGACGTGAGGCATCGTGCTATCCGGACACCCCTCCTGGACCCCCTCGACACAAACACGGAGACGCACACAGGCAGCCGGTGAAGATTCTGACCCGCTGCCTGGCCAGCTCGGTGAGCCGTCCATGCACTTTACGTAACCCCCCGGCATCGTGACTCCCTCTTCTCTCGTGACCTCTGAGTTTTCGCCTTCTCGACCCTGCCGCCCTGGCAACCTGGCTCGAGCACGCAGCCAGCGTGATGCCCTCCGCCGAACGTGACTCAAATTCGACGCATCAATCTCGTATCAGAATTCCGCACCTCGCCATGCCTTGCGACAGCGTCTTACACACGAAAGCGTCCGACACACGACGGCGTCTTACACACGACATGCGACTCTGCATCAGCAGGCGGGCCCGCGTCTGACAGGGCCAAGACACGACCACGGCCCAACCACTGAACCCCCTAAACTAAACACCCCTAGGCACCCATAAGCACCCCCCATCTGCCGTCCCGCGTTCTGCCGGCCGTCCTGCCGTCCACCGCCCGGCTGGACCCCACGAACCCCTCCGCTAGCCCGGCCTCCCCCTTCGGCTCCGCACCTCCCACTCCCACGTACCTTACCTGACTTGCTGCTTCACCCCTGCCGATTTCGATTTTTGGTTCGGACGGGCGGTGCTGGTTGCAACATGTGCGAAGGAAAAAAAATCCCAGACCGCATCTCAGCCCCGTTGCCGTCCCATCTCGGCCGCGCTTGCTGCCCAAACCCGCAACGGCGAACCAGTAGCGCCGCCCTTCCACGCACACCCCCTTGCCCTGCCGCCCCCTGGAACACGTCTTCCGAGTCCCACGCCGCTGTAATCCCATCGCAGCCTCGCACCGCGATCGAGCGTCGCCCTCTCCCCCTTCCGGCTTGTTTTCGTCGTCCTCTTCTGCCCCTTATCTCGCGTCATCCTCCCTCGCGCGCTGATGCCACGAAAATGCGCCGGAAGCCTCCCTTTTCGGTTTCGTGGCTTGCGGGGTGGCGGGGTACCAAGCACTGGCCGGGGCACGGGCTGTGCCAGGTCTCCCTGCGCGGGTGCGCTCGCGTTGTCCAGTCTCCTGGCCATCGATCGTTCCTTGATCGCGAAGGGCTGGGTGTTTGAGAATCCGATACGCCTTATCGGTGGCGCCGGGCGCGCTCGTCGACGTCGGATCTCGACCGCGGGCTGCCGGGCCCGGTCGGCTTCTCGGTCGAGCTCACGGCTGCTGGCCCCTGATCGGCAGCTCTCTCTCTCTCTCTCTCTCTCCCCGTCACGACACGGGACAACAGGTCTTTTGCATTTTGCATTGTGCATTCTGAAACTCGGTTCGACTTTTCTCTAAGATTGTGCTACCCCGCCACCCGGCCGGCCATGCCTTTCCTCCCAACCAAACAGCCAACCACCAGGACTTCATCAGTCGTGTCGCGTCATGTCGTCCCCCGCTTAAGCGTCGTTGGTGAGCAGCTTGGTGATCTTGCCGATGGCGATGGTTTGTCCCTGTCCCGCTGTTAGCTCGATGAAGAAGACCCGACCGGCTCTCGCCGGCGCCGTGGTGACGTACCTGGTCTCGCAGCGTGAAGCGGCCCATCTGGGGGTAGTCCTCGAACCTCTCCACGCAGACCGAGCCCGCGCCACCCGTGACCTCCATGCGCGCGATGATGCTGTCGCCCCTCTTGGCGTGCGAGGGCGGCACCTTGCTCTTCCTGTTGGTGCCCTTCTGCAGCTTGTGCAGCAGCGCGCCGAACGTCACCTCCTCGATGGCCGCGTGCACGTGCAGCACGCAGTTGAAGCCCGCCGACAGGATGCTCTTGAGCTCCAGGATGCGGATCTGCGCCTCGAACGCCGTCACGTTGTGCACCAGGCGCTTGGGCGAGCACAGCACGAAGCCCGGCAGGATGTCCTCCTCCTCGGCGCCGCGCAGCCTCAGCCGCACCTGGTCGCCGCACTGCGCAATGTTGACCTCGTCCTCCGTCTCGCCGTACACCGCCGTGGCCTCGACCGTCTGCTTGTTGGGCATCATGACGAGGGACATGCCCTTCTTGACCACGCCCGCCTCGATCTTGCCCTCGATGATGGTGCCCATGTCCTTGTACTTGCCCGCCACCGGCATCATGAACGGCGCCTTGAGCTTGCGCTCCAGCGTCTTCATGTCGTCCAGGTACTCGAGCAGCGACGGGCCGTCGTACCACGGCGCCTTGTCCTTGGGCACCCGCGTCTTGATGCCCATCGTCTGCTGCGCCGCGATCGGCATGAACATGACGTCCGTCTTGAGGTTGTAGCCCGTGCCCTTGAGGAACTGCGCCAGCTTGGTCGTGCACTCGAGGTACCGCTCGTGAGACCACTCGACCGTGGGGTCGTCCATCTTGTTGATGACCACCACGAGCTTGTTGACACCCTGCGTCTTGGCGAGCATGGCGTGCTCCCTCGTCTGGCCGCCGCGCTCGAAGCCCGTCTCGTACTCGCCCTTACGGGCGGAGATGACGAGGATGCCGACGTCGGCCTGTGACGCGCCGCCAATCATCGAAGGCACGTACGTCTTGTGGCCGGGGGCGTCGAGGATGCTGTAGCGCCGCTTCTCCGTCTCGAAGAAGCCGCGGCCGACCTCGACCGTCTTGCCCTTGGTCCGCTCCTCCGCCGTCAGGTCCATGACCCACGACAGGTACCAGCTCTCGCGACCGAGGTCCTTGGCGTCTTTCCTGTATTTGTCCATGGTTCGCTCGTCCACCATGCCCGTGGCGTACAGGATGGAGCCGCCGAGGGTGGACTTGCCGGCGTCGACGTGACCGATGAAGATGATGTTGACGTGCTCCTTGCCGTAGACCTCCTCCAGCGTCTCGTCGTCGACGTCGGCAGACTGCTCCTTGGCGACGGCGTCGGCGTCGCGCACGACGCCCTTGGCGCCGGCCGTGGGGCTGGAACGGCCGGAGGAGGGGGCGGGCGACGTCTTGCCGGACTTGGTGCTCGCGCCCGTCTTCTCGATGGCCTTGGCGGCGGTGGCCTTGGCTCCGGCTTCCGGCGCAGCAGCGGCCGGGGCGGCGGGCTCCTTCTTCTCTTCCTTGACCTCCTTGGGCGGCGCGGCGGTGGCACCGATGGACAGGACCTTGGCCTTGGGCTTGGGGGCGTCTCCACCAATGCTCAGGACCTTAGCACCGCCCTCCTTCTTGACGGTCGGCTGGGGGGCGGCAGCGGGCGCATCTTCGCGCTTGGCGATGGTGGGTGCGGCTTGCTGCTGAGGGGCGGCGGGAGCCTGCTGCTGCTGCTGCTGCTGTCCGTACTGGGCGTATTGTTGCTGTCCGTAGCCTTGGTTGTAGGCGGGCTGACCTCCGTAGCCTCCCTGCTGTCCGTACTGCTGGAACCCCTGCCCTTGGCCTTGGGCGCCGCCGTACTGAGGGTAACCGCCGCCGCCGTAGCCCTGGTTGTAGTATTGCTGGTACTGGGGCACGTAGCCTCCGTATTGCTGGCCCGGGTTGAAGCTCTGGGCGCCGGGCTGGAAGCTGGCGATGCCGGGGCGGAAAGACCCCGCATTAGGGTTGGGCTGGTTGATGTTGAGCTGCTGCTGGGCCTGCTGGGAGAGGTTCTCGTCCTGCTGGGCCGCAGGGTCGTCCTCCCATGAGTTGAGGTTCGACATGTTGGGGGGAGATTGGATGTGGTGGTGGGTGGTTCGGGATGGTGATGCGTCTTTAATCCGAGATGCGGTCTGCGGTTGGTGGCCCTCTTAAAATGCGAAGTCGCGGAGGGGTAATCGGCGTAGTCCGATCCTTGGAGAGGGAGAGAGGCGAGACTCGGTGAGTCACTGGGTGCTGGCGATCCGACGTTGGGATGGCCAGGTGAATGGAATGTTTAGGCAGAAACGGTGTCGAAGGAGAAAGCCCCAGGGTGGTGTTTTGCTCGGTCCTTGTCGACAGAAGTTGGCCGTACCAGATCCTCAGGTTCAAGTTTTTGCGAGCAAAATTGGCGGTGGTCGCCCGACCACCTCAGAGGTTGGTTGCTCTGTGTCGGGTAGCAGCTGCCGCCCCACCAGGCGGGGTATCCAAGGAAGGAAGGAGCAAACCTTCGCACTGTCTTCCGGCCTCTAAACCCCCTGTTATGAGTGTTCGTGCAGCAGGAGCCCTGGCTGCTGGCACTGTGTACATGCCCCTCCATGGAAAACGTGCGGGAGCTATGGGTCACCCCGGCCGCCCACCTTTTCACCCCTTAACACGCTGAGACGCGTTTCCAGTATCCAGGTGCAGGAGAGAGGGAGGTACCTCAGCTGCCTTGCACTTCAGGTTTCTTCACATCAACATGGAAATCCACAGACAAATCTCCCTGCTGGCCAGGTCTGCTTCTCTTTCCTCCCATCCAACCTTCCGAAATGAGATCTGGCCACCATGGATGCCCTGCTCTCTCGCCTCGGCTACCAGGCCTTGAACATGGCCATGCGGTCAGGCATTGCCTTGACGTCGAATTATGCCATATCCCAGTGTTCGCGCCTCATGAAGGAAGTAGACGACAAGAACATCGTGGCTGACCTCAAGAAGCTGCAGAGGCAACTCGATGGCAAGATCAAGGTACGCCAAACATCCCGCCTCTAACCCGTGTCATTCTTTGAGTGGTGTTGCTCGGTTACTAACGGCGGCTCAGGTGCTCTCTCCGGCCATCGACCTCATCGAGTTCAAGTCCGGCCGAGGCAAAGCCTTCCTGGAATCCGCCGTGCCCCTCGCCAGAGCCCTTCATGCAGACATCACTTCGCTAGGCAAGGACCTCGAGGAGGCCGCCGTCACAGCTGAGCAGTCTCACTATGCCACAACCCCTGACGAGCAACATCGGCAGTTCAGACGAATCATCGCAGACATCAAAGATCTGCTGGCGCGCATCGATCGAGACATACCGCTTCTCCACATGGCCATCACCGCCTCGGGCGAGAGCCTAGCTTCGTCTCTGTCTCAGGGCGTGTCTCCCTCGAGGTTACTACAAGCTAGCACGCTGCTCAACTTTGGTGATACGCAGTTCGCTCATGACCCCACACAACCCGTTCAGATTGGGCCCTCATTCACCCTTTCGCTCTACATGCTCTTTCTCGGCCACGCTGGCCAGCATTCGACGTCTCAAGGTACTGGACCGAGCACGCCCGATCCGTCAAGAAAACGGTCACAGGAGGAAGAGTCGTATGGCACCGAGGAAGGTGACAGGAAGCCCATGTGGCAGGAAGTCCTCCACAAAGCTCGAGTCCGCCTCTGCCGGACGCCGATTGACCACATTTTCGATGGCAGGTGCGGGTATCGGCCAGACGCCGCCCGAGACCTAGAGCATGGGTTTGCTAACGGCCGTCCTCAGCCGGCGCGATTTGAGGGGCTCGCGAGGTCGGGTGAATATTCATATCACATCGAGATCATCGAGGACCTGGATGACGGACGGCTGCACGCCGAGGACGAGACGGAACACCATCCGTATGATGACGTTCCCCGCGCCGGAATCCGGGAGTCGATGCCCGTCCATCAGCTGTCGAAGATCTTCTACGCAGACACGGGCCGCATCCTCAACATTGGTAGTAACCCACAAGAGAACAACCCTGTCTTACTCCTGAAGCGCGACGTGTCTGCAAGGTCTGCCGCGAGCTTGTGGGGCGACACAC
Source organism: Verticillium zaregamsianum (assembly GCA_002851755.1). NCBI lineage: Eukaryota > Fungi > Ascomycota > Sordariomycetes > Glomerellales > Plectosphaerellaceae > Verticillium > Verticillium zaregamsianum. The sequence goes on along the minus strand of NMXM01000003.1, from coordinate 993,010 downwards.
GCCCGCCGTCATATCACGCGGAAGCCCTGCCGCCCATCAACGACAACGAGCAAGACGATGTTGATCGGCAAATTAGAGAGGAGACCTCCTGCGCTGAGGGTACCAGCCGTCTTGACATTCTGCCTGATGAGAGCGGAGCTAGAAAGCCGCACCCGTCATGGTCTTTCCCAGCCCATCTCGACCCCGAGTGGTTAGCCTTTGAGGTATTCGTAGCTGACGACGACGACGACGACGGAAGCAGCGACAGCAGCAGCGCCAACGAGGATATGGGTGGGAGCTCGGATGACGATGCCGCAACGCATCTTCGGTCCCGAAATGCAAAGGACCGTTCTTCCGTCGACGCCAAGCTTCTTGAGCAGCTCAAGAGCATATCCCTAGGCTCGTCGCCTTCCCCAATGCGAGAATGTTCAGCACAGCAATCGGTCCTGAGCGCCAGGAGTTTCGTGGCACGATCACCCTTCGGCGCCATCACGACATCACTCTCGCTTATGGAGATGCTCATCCGGTTGACGAGCCTGCAGGAGTTCCAGCAGGCGTCCCACCTCTCGATCGACGACCACATCCTGACCTTTTTCCTGGAGGAGACATCGACGACGGGGCTTGATCGCGAGGAGCGGTGGAGGGCGCGGGCCGAGGCGAAGCGGCGGGTGGGCTTTGACCCCTATACTGATACCCCTACGAAGTCATGAACGAGGTGAACGGACCCAATCACTGTAGATTCAGTCAATTGCAGCATGTCGTCAGCACGGTCAATTTCGTTGTGCATGTGTAGTCCTGAAAGTCTATCCGAGCGTGAGCATGTCGCTGATATACAAGCAAGCTTCTGGTCCCATTCGTTCCCCGCGTACACGCGCAGCCTCTCTATTTCAGGGGGCTCAGGGGCTTGGGCTGCTTCATCTCGCGGAAGAAGTCCATGACGCCGGTGAAGACGACGAGCAGGATGCCGCCGCCGGGTCCTAACCGGAGGACCTTGGGCAGGAAGCCCTTGTACAGGGCGGCGAAGCCCTCCTCCTTGGCGACGGTGCCGATGGCGGGCCACGCCCAGTTGTACTTGGCGACCTGGCCGGGGACCTTGGGGCTGTTCTGGATGCGGGACTTGACGACGTCCATGGGGGTGTTGAGGATGGTGCCGACGGTGCCGCCGACGGCGCCGGAGATGAGGTCGTTGGTGACCTTGGCGCTCTTGGTCTCGGCGGCGGGGAGCAGCTGGCGGACCTGGAAGATGCAGCCGAAGTAGCCGGCGTTCCAGAGAACGTGGCGCCACATGGTGCTCTCGAGGCCGTTGTACATGGCGAGGATGCCCTCGGCGCGGACCGTCTTGGCCACGCAGTCGAGCATGCCGTTGTACTTGCCGGCGGAGGCCTTGTCCTGCAGGCGGATCTTGACGAGCTCAAAGGGCACGACGACGAAGGCCTCGGTGGCGCCGGCGGAGGCGCCCGTCAGGATGGAGAGGGACTGGTTCATCTTGTCGGCGCCGAAGGCCTTGCGGTAGACCTTGCCCCACTCGTCGTTGGCGGCGAACTTGGTGGCGCGCTTGGGGGCCTCCATGAGGATGGGGGCGGTGATGCCGCGGTAGAGGCGGGAGAAGCTGGCACGGTGTGAGCGGGCGGGGGGTCAAGGGAGATCGGGGCGTGCCGCCTGCGTACCCCTCGTTCTTGACGATCTTGCGGAAGCAGTCGACCATGCCGTTGTAGTGGTCGGCGCCGGTGGCCTTGCCCGTCTGGAGCTGGCTGTGGTATGGGTGAGCGGGCGCTCTCTCGGCGGGAAGGTCGTGAGGCGTCTTACACTCTCGTCTTGACGACGTCCAGGGGGTACCTAAAACATGGCGTGAGCACGCGACCAGGCGACGGCGCGTATGGGGCGGACAGGGTGGGAAGCGTACATCATCAGAATCTACAGGTCGGCGTCGACATGTCAGCAGCGCTCGTGTTTCGTATCGAGTGGTGAACTGACCTCCGAGACGCCAGCAATGGCGCCTGTGCCATGTTGTTAGTCGAGCTCCGACATCGCGACGCGAGAGAGGCCGGGGACGAAGGCGGGAATGGTGGACGGACCTGCGGCGAACTGGTAGACGAAGGGGAGGGGCGCGTCCTGAGACATCTTGACGGGCAGCCTGGGGAGGAACTCGGTCAGCGTGTGGCGGCTCTTCTGTACGTCAATTGGACTCACTGGGAGGTGTCGTGAGGGTGGTGGTCCAGAGTTGTGGAAGCGAAAATCACTGGGCGAGGCCGGTTGATGGCTTAAGCGGGAATTTCGCCTGCAGGCCGTCTCGTCTCCCGTCTCGGGGGATCCTTATCGGCTTGTAGCGGCATGGGGTGCGCCTTATCGGAGCCGCAACCCCACGGGTCTGTGCTCGCTGGGACGCTAGCGACCTGACCCCTGTTCTCGGTGAGCGGCCAGCGGCCAACAGCGCCCCAACGGTGAGGACCAAACGCCCAGACCAACCACCCAGACCTAAACCTCCCAAACTGGTGAGGGTCGTGGTGTCACTCACCAGGTGAAGACCCCGGATCGACAACCAACGCAACGACTGCCATCAAGCTTGCCATGTTGACTGTGACTGAATACCGCTGAGGCGAACACTATCAAGATCAACCGGCCAGCACGTCCATAGGGCGAGGTGGGGGACGGTATCACTGACACATCAGCTTGAGCAACGACCCACCGGATCGTCCGGCGACGTCGATATGTATTCTCGAATCGAGTTAGGCCTGAAAGACGGCATAGATGAACAAACCTCTCAAGGCGGCTTGCTCGAAATCGCAGCCTGCTCGTCGCGGCAAGCGCTGGCGACGCCATCGTGAAGCCTGCGTCCAAGGCACGAACCCCCAGCCGAGGCCGCGTCCTGTGTCAAGATGAACGAACCCCCCAGCCGAGCGTGAGCGAGTGAGCTAGCTGCAATGCACATCACAGGACAGGCCCTGCGCAAGGTCGCATACACAGGAATGTCTCTCGCAGCTCGTGGTTGGGTGCAGCGGAGTCAAGGAGCTGCATGGATGATGGATAGATGGCGGGGGCTCCCCACAGACGCAGGCCGGTCGAGTCATCGCGATATCCAAGCATTGTGCCAGGCACTCAGACTGACAATGTGATGATGCGAAATGAGCAAGACTAGACAACATCAAGCCCAGGCAACTGCAAGCACGAATTCTCCTCGCCGTACCGAGCAGAGTGCACGATCAAGAGTGCCTCTGGCGGCCTGCACATGCTGAGTCGGACCCTAACTTTATCAGACTGACTGTGCGCCTGCGACTCTAGCACAAGCTCCAGGTACAGCTGCCGATTGGCTAGACAAGCTCAGTAGCGGACCAAAGCGCCCGGGAGTTTGCGGCGTCCCATGTGCTGGAGCTGCTAGCTGCTGGGTGCTCCTCCCGTTCCGCCCGTGCATGTCACTGGCGCGGGGCGCTGCGGGCTTCTTGACGCGCACAAGGACGAGGCCCGTCGGAGGGCGTCTCTCGCGAAATGTCCATCTGTCCATCCATCCATCCCATTCCATCCCACCCCCTCGAAAATCCCTCCACCACCTCGCCGTCGCTTCCGTTTCCGACCCTGATACCATATCAGCGCATTGCACTCCTCAGAATCGCAACGACATCCGATCCTCGATATCTACCTTGACTGCGCCGCCGACGCCCGCATCTACACCCCAAACTCGTACCTGTCATCGATCCCACTTGGAACGCCCGGTGGCCACCTCAGCACATCCCCCTCGCCTCCCACGATCCGATCCCTTCTTAAACCGACTTCTCAGAGTCCCCTATTCTCTCTCTGCCGAAAATCCATCGCACCGCGCGAGTTTCCTCCCCTTCTCGGAACTTCTTCCAGCGCTCGTTCTTGCACCTTTAAACACGCCGTGGTCCTTCGAGAACCACAGCGAGGTGCAGTCGCAAGCGCAAGAAGAGCCTTCCCTTTCCGACGCCCCTGCCCATGAGTCATCTACTCTGGAAGCACTACTGGGAACAAGATGTCGACAAGTTTCGGCGTCTGCTGGCCCCGGCCGGATACAATACCCAGTTGCCTAGCAGAAGCCCGGCCGTAGGCGGCAGCAACGGTTCCTGGACACACAGTCCCGGCTCCTACGCAGCCGGGACCTCTCCCAAGACCACCAAGTCCCGCAAGCCTTCAGGCTTTGGTCTCAATCCTGGTGGCGCCAAAGGCTCTGCTGCCCTGGCCCTGGGCAAGGCCGAGGTCAACAGTCGCGACCATGCCGGCCTGACGCTTCTGCTACGTGCCGCCTCTTCCACCGACCCCGAAGCCATTCGCTACGTCAGCGCCCTGCTCGACCACCCCGCCGTCGATCTATACGTACAGGACCTCGAAAGTGGCTGGAATGCCCTCCACAGGGCCCTGTATGCCGGGAACATCTCCATCGCGCGCCTCCTGCTTGACAAGGAGCGCAGGATCCTGACGGAACAACCCGCTGGGAGCGCGGTGGCCAAGGTCGGCCAGCTTATCAAGACAAAGGACAACGAAGGCAACAGTCCGTTCGATGTCTACAACTCGACCATTGGGACGCGCATCTTGAAGGAGTCCGGCGATCTCGATGGAGACGATGCCGAGTCAGACAGCGATGCCAGCTCCGACGACGATGACTCCCTCGCAAGATCCGTGTCCGCTCTTGATGGCGTGACCGAGGGCGAAGAGATCTTTATGTTTGGAAGCAACAAAAACCTGTCCCTCGGCGTGGGAGATGAAGACGATCGACAATTTCCCGAGAGAGTTGTTCTCAAGCGCCCTGACCACCTCCTTAAACGATTTTACGACGAGTATCTTGAAAAGCTCAAAGAGGACCCAGCAGCGGCCGTGCCATCCTCACGAGGCGGTTCTCCGGGCTTGGACCGAATCCCGGCGCTGACCAAGAACCGACCTCTGCGCATACATGATGCTGTTCTCTCCAAGTTCCATTCGGCCATCCTCACCACTGATCCCGTCTCGAACATGTATGTCTGTGGTGTCGGGCGCAGCGGCAGACTGGGTCTGGGCGACGAGAACACCCAGTTCCGTTTCCTGCCTGTGCAGGGCGGTCTTGCCGACAAGAAGGTGTCGCAAGTTGCCCTGGGCCAGAGTCACACCATGGCCCTGACCGATACCGGGGAGCTCTGGACCTGGGGATCAAACGGCAATGCTCAGCTGGGATACACTTTGCCGCCTGCTAGACAGGACGAAGAGCCCGTGAGCGCCACTCCTCGTCAGGTTTTTGGCTCCCTGAAAAAGGAGGCCATTTTGGGCGTCGCTGCTTCTTCGGTTCATTCCGTAGCGCACACAGCCACCTCGCTGTTCTGCTGGGGTAAAAACCTGGGCCAGCTAGCCCTCATGGACGCCGACTCTAGGTCACTCGAGGTCCAAGCTACTCCCCGCAAGGTTGCGGTCTCCCTCTTTTCCTCGAATATCGTGGCCGTGTCTGCCATCGACAAAGCAACAACCTGCCTGCTGGAAGATGGATCTGTCTGCGTTTTCACCAGCTACGGGTACAACTTCGTCAAATTCCCGATCCCCGATGTGTTTGCCAACCAGCAATTCACTCCGAGATCCATGTCCAGCAGGTACGACATGTCTAGGAACTGCATCAAGTCCATCACATCCGGAGGTGATTCCATTGCTGCCCTGACCACGCGCGGCGATGTCTTCACCATCACCTTGAACCATCGGGCTGAGGCAGCCCCTCAGGCTACCTCGACCACGAATCCCGCCAAGATCAAGGGCGCTCTCACCACACCTCAGTGCATCTGGAACGCACGGAAAGATGGCGCCAAGTCGGTCGGGGTTGGCGAGCATGGGTCTGTGATCATCTGCACAGAGTCTGGTGCCGTCTGGAGACGCATCAAGCGCATCAAGGCTAAGGACACCAGACTGGCAGGTCCGGCGGGAACTAAGCGCAATGACTTCAAGTTTCAGCGAGTTCCAAGTGTCACCAATGCCGTCGCAGTCCGCAGCTCGACATTTGGGGCGTTTGCCGCCATCCGCAAGGACTGCGACGTTATGAGAGAGCAAATCAGTATCAGCGGGCAGACATTGTGGGGAGACGTGTCGCCCTTGCTGTCACTCAGGGGCTTCCAGGCTTCGGAGCAACACGGTGGACACAAAGATAAATTATGGGACTCAGACTCTCTGAAGGAAAGGCTCGGCCAACTCCCCTACGAGCTTCTCAAGTCTCCAAATCTCGATGATGACTTGGAGAAGTTCCTGCGGTTCGCTTCACCCCAGCATGCCGATCTCGACACGCTCATCTGCACTTCAACATCTCCGGAGGTCAAGATTCCTGTTCACGGATGGGTTATTTCGGCTCGAAGCAGCGTCTTACGAGGGGCCTTTTCCGAGTATCGAACCCACGGCGAATATGAAATGCCAGAGACGCTGGTGATGGATGAACACAACGGCAAGACTTTGGTCACCTTCCAGTCATTGGACCTCCTTTCTGTTGTCAATCTTGTGGTGTACTGTTACGAGGATGCGGTTGTTCCAGCTTGGAACTTCACCCGCCAATCACCGTCACAGGCATATCGATACCGCCAGATCAGGAACGAACTGATCAAGCTCTCCACCAAGCTTCAAATGATGAAGCTTGAGGCTGCTGTCCGTCTTCAAACCGGCGTCGAGAGGTCCCTGGACCAAGACATGAGGATTGCTATCCAGGACCCAGATTTCTTCGGCGACGCTGATGCCGTGGTCCAGCTCGAAGATAACGAGGTGCCTGTGCACAGCCAACTACTCCGCCAGCGATGTGCCTTCTTCGAGGGCTTGTTCCACGGTCGATCAGGTGGCATGTGGCTGGCAGGCCGACAGCACGTCCTCGAAGAAGAAGACCTCATCCGGGTGGATCTTGAACACGCCGAACCCGAGGCCTTTCAATACGTTCTTCGCCACCTCTACGCAGACGTTGGGGTTGAGCTCTTCAACGATGTCGTATCATCCGATTTGGACGACTTCTCGGATCTCGTGGTGCAAGTCATGAGTATTGCCAACGAACTGATGCTGGACAGGCTTTCGCAGATCTGCCAGCACATTCTTGGGCATTTCGTCAACTCGAGAAACATTGGTTTGCTGCTGAACGAGATCAGCCCTTGCTCGGTAACCGAGTTCAAAGATGCTGGCCTGGAATACGTCTGCCTCCAGATGGAGACGATGCTAGAAAACCACTACCTCGACAACTTGGACGAAGACCTGCTGATTGAGCTGGACGACGTTGTTCGTCAGAACCAACTCGCGCGGTACCCATTTGCCCGAAGTGGGCGGGCCGAGCTGCTTTTATTCGAAAACTACCCCGAACTGACGCTCGACATCGAAGAAGAGCGCGCAAGACGAGTCAAGGAGATGGCATTCAAAGCCGCAAGCGATGAACGGAAGTTCTCTGCATCGTTTCGCACCCGGTTCGGCAGCGTCGAAGACATGTCCGGCATTTCTCCCATTCAGGGCATCGAGAAAACGAGACGTAAATCCAAAGCTGGGCGCAACGAGCCATTCAGTCCCATGCTTCGACCTAAGGAGTCACACGGAGATCTCATGTTCGACATGGATGACGAAGGACCATCAATGAGTGCGAGCCCGCTGCGATCGCCTCAGCAAAGGCCTCGGAGCACCAGGCCAGACGCAGAACCTTCCTCGCAACCTGGCCCGATGCTCGACACGGAGTCAGCACAGTACCCAGTATCTGTTTCGCCTCTGGCCCATCCAACACAATCACCGTTCACACCGGAGCCAAGCAAGGGATCCAGCAAAGGTAGGACTGTTTCGTCAAACAGCCCATGGGGTGCGACGGCTCTGTCCACCTCCAAGCTTGATCTCCGTGAGATGATGACGTCTACGCCGCCCAAGTCGGCTCTGTCGGCTAGCCTAGCTGCCCAGAAGACGAAGGAAGCGTCGCCTCGTGCTTCGCAGCCGAAGATGTCTCAGAAGGAGAGGAAGAAGCAGCAGCAAGCGCAGGCAGCTGCTCAAGCGGCACAAGAGATGGAGGGCCGGCAACCCAAGGCCGCCTGGGACCCTGAGAGCTCGACGAGCAAGACGGCGCCGTGGAAGGTCGTCGAGTCCGGCCCAAAGACGTCGCTCAAAGATGCTTTGGCATCCGAGCCAGCGTCCAAGCCGAACCCTCCTCCAGGCGTTCCCAAAGCGAAGCCGCTCGTCGCTGCCGAGACGACGCCTTCCAAGTCGATCCGGCGAACAGCATCTCCTGACACGCGCTTCTCGGGCCAGAGCCGCGGAAACAGCTCGCCGGCTGTGCCCACCGCGCCAACAGCGCGGGGATCGCCCAAGCCACTCGTGCCACACTCCAAGTCGTACATGGCACCAGCTCGGAAGACCGAGTCGTTCTTGGGATTGGGCATGGAGGACATCATCGTGCAACAGAGGCTGGAGCAGGAAGCGGTGCGCGAGGCGGTCGCCAAGCGGTCGATGCAGGAGATCCAACAAGAGCAGGAGTTCCAACAATGGTGGGACCTGGAGAGCCGGCGGATCCAGTTGGAAGAGGAAGCAAGACAGTCACCGAGAGACAAGGCGCGAGAGGAAAAGGATAAGGACAAGGCTTCCCGGGGCGGCAAGCGAGGGCGCCGGGGCCGTAGCGGGAGGGGCGGGGTCGATGGACCTGTTGGTCAGGGCGAAGGCGGACGTGAAGGTGGAGGCGAAGGCAGCAGCACGCCCAAGGCAGCGGGCGTCTCGAACAAGACAAGGGGTCGAGGGGGTCGCGGCCGAGGCGGCAAGGCTGCCACGACGACTGCGTGAGAAGCCCGCACTTCGCGCCATGGGTCAGGGCAGGCAGCTGGACGTGAGACCAGCAGAGACATTACAACATGCATATGGCCAGCAAGGTCAGAGGCGTTAGCGGAGTTCTAGTTTCCATCGTTCCATCAAGCATCAGGCAGACACGCACGGCCAGGCACCACCGGGGATCTAGATAATGGGAAGACAAACCAAAAGGCTGTTGTGTTCACGCGTTGTTGGCCCAGGCACGATGCAGCCGTGAAGTTTCCTGTGGGACAGTCGAGTCTGAGGGCCTTGATGGGCTTCGAGACGGACATGGGGGATACCTGTCCCATCTATCCACTCGCCTTACCCGGATGAATGCTCCGATCCGGCTCTGAATGGCTCTTGAACCTGAAGGGGCCAGGGCCAATTGCGAGGGAGGTATTGAGAGCAAGAAGACCGTCGATCTCGATAGCACTGGCCTGGGACACAATCAGCTAGAGCCGCTGACTATCTGGAGCTGCGCGCTTGGCCTCCGGTCTTAGGCGAGCTTGCTGATCGCGATGATAAGCAGCCGTGACCTGCTTGGTGCATGAATGCAGCTGGCCCTCTCGGGAAGGAGAGGAGAGGAGTCACAGGGCCGCCTGCATGGGACGGGGGCGGGATGGCACCCGGCCCAGGCTGCGCTGCCCTGTCCTGGCCGTGTCTGTTGAGGCTGCTGGAGAAACAAGATGACTCAGCCTGAGGACTCAAGGGCGGGGGCACGTCAGGCAGGCAGGCGGCCAGGCAGGGCGGGCGGCCTGGAACCAGACCCTGGAAATGGTGCCATTAGCACACCTTAGTGGTGGAGGCAGCTCTGTGGGGCAGCTCTGTGGAGCTCGTCCGGCTCCCCTTCCCTTCCCTTCCCCACTTCCACTTGTCGTGCGTGCCCTGCCACTCGACGCTCGACCGCTTGACGCTGGACGCTGGACGCTGGGCGCTGGACGCTTGTGACGATGGGTCCCAACTGCGCACGAGGCACCCAGCGCACCCAGGGCCAAGGCATCCCAGCACCTCATCGTCTCCGTCCATCCATCCATCCATCCCATTGCCGCGATCGAGACGACCGCCCCCGGCCTTATCCTGACCTCCTCCTCCTCATCTCATCCTCCTGTCTTAGCTTTCCTCCTTCCCTCGAGAACCTCCTGGCCTCTTCTCTTCAATCACCTCGAGCCCCTCCCTCTGGCCGTCTTGTCGCCGTCTGCCCCGGCCGCCTTGTTCCCTACTTCCGTCTTATCAGTCCCAGGTCTAGGACTGTGCATGACTCTCTCTCCATGTTTACTGCGACCCGGTACCTCTAGCACCATTTACACCGCTTGAAAGCGGGTGACTCGATGACGGCACCCGCCCTTCGGCACATCACGAGGCTTCCCTTCACCTCTCGACAGATGACTTCTACATAGCCTCCCAGTCCAACCACCGACCGCTGAGCATTCGCATTCTACATCCGCCGCCCTACTGCTGCTCCCGCCTGCCACTCCCGCCGCCGGCATCGGTACCTGCGCACACTCCACCATCCTCCAGCCCGACCCGTGCATCTCCGTCCTCCTTATCATCCATCATCTGCTCAGCTCCGCTTCCAGCTCCCTCGCGCCACGCACTGCGCACATTACACCCCCCTCAAAAGCCGCCAGTCTCTCGCCTTTCGAACCCGACGCCCGCTGTCCAGTTTGCCTCGCCCATGGCTGCCCTCCAAACGCTCGCTTGACCACAGCCGACGACACCCGACGAGGAACAGAGCACGCACGCCCCCGACCACACATCGCAGCCTCGGACCCCGGCGTGAGGATGGAAGAGCATGTTCCTAGGCATTTGGAGATTGAACCCGAAAACACCCCCCTGAATCCGAATCGAGCTTGACCCGACACCCGCCCTCCCCTTGCGGGCCCAGTCACCGACAAACCACGATGCATCAGCAGCCAAGGCCCTCACCCCGCCTTGCCTCGCCCGCCTCTTCGCCCCAGACAAACCCCACACGAACGAACAACCCGATAGAAGGAGCCATGGCCGGCCGCCCGAGAGCTGGCTCGGCCGCCTCTGGTCGAGGATACGAGCCGCCCGCCTCGCCCGCCGCCGACGTGGCGCCCGGCCTAGGGCCAACCGCCGAGTCCTTCAAGAAGCTGGACCAGATCATCCAGGTACTTCAAGACCAGGTGTTGCGGCGCGCCGAGTCCCCCGTGCTGACCGTCTCTAGAATTTCCACACCAAAGCCGCCTCGGTCATCACCGAGTCTCGCATGAACCTGAAGCCCGTTTCCGCGAACAAGGGCTCCGGCAGCAAGAAGATCAACAAATGGGTACGTTCTCTCGAGCTCGCGCTCACCCCGGACGTCGGAGCAGGTGCTGACTTGAAGCTCCGTCCAGTTTCAACTAGACACGGAAGACTTCGAAGACTTTAAGGAAGACCTTCGAATCTGGAGGACCTGCAGCGCGCTTGACAACAAACCGCCCCCCCTGATCATCGAGACGTACCTGGACACCTCGCGCTTGACCTCTAGCCAGAGCCTCGTTATCGTCGACGAGAACGGGAAGAGATGGGACGTCATGGAAGCTCTCAACTCGTCAGACTCGAGCGATGACAATCCCAACCGTGCGACGCGACGAAACACAGACGTCGTCTTGGAGCGATGGCGCATCGAGCTCAAGACTGTTTCCACCACCGGCCTCGATGACTTTGGCCCCATTCTACCCACCATTTACAAGAAGATTATTGTATTTTTCCGCTCATTATATGTAACAGCGCGGGTTCTCCCCGCTTGGAAGACGTCTCAGCAAGCCCTGAACAAGGGCGTCCATCCTGCCCTGGAGCCGAGATGTCGCATCCGCGCTGGAGATCCGAGTCCTCGGGGGCTCGATCGACTGAGGCATCCGTTACACGACGGCCACGGCGACGTCGTGACCGACTACCTGTTCGCGGACCTGGAAGTGCCAGTCGGCCGCCTCGTCGCGTCAGTCACCTACCGAAACGAGTGCAGCTTCCGCATCGACGATGCTGAGTCGCTTCTCAGCTCGCGCTTCATGGGCGTGGACGAGAACTTCTTCAAGCCCTCGATGCCCCAGCGAACGGATAACCGCCGCGACGACGTCGAAGTCGGCTCATTGCCATCTCACCGCCGCGGTACCGGGCTGTCCGAGCTGCGCCAGACTTACGGCAGTCTGTCGACCTTCCATGGCGAAGGAGCTCTGGGCACAAGTCCCATATCTGCTCTTAAGGCTGTGCGGCCTCCAGGATCCGACACGAGCTCACCACCGGGATCCAGGCCAGCCAGCTTCCAACCCAACCCGCCTAACTCGCTGCCTGTCCGGCCAACGATGCGCGGGTTTGCTGGTGGTGGCGTTAGGCGCCCGTCCGTGTCTTTCCAGCCTTTCAAGGCCGGTTCCCTTTCAGGCTCGCCAGTCCCTCGAACTCTAGATTCCGAGTCGCCAGCTTCGCCAAGCTCGGCGTCTCGTGTAGCCGCTGCACTGTCACAACCGAGGAATCGCACATCACTCACTGCTGGTATGCCAGCCTCATTACGAGGCGGCCCGCCCTCGGGAGAAACTCTGGTGGGCTCGCCCCGACCTGCATCGACCAGTCGGTACAGCAGCAGCTTTACACACACTCACAGGAAAGGAAGGCTTTCGTTCGGTGGGCAGAGCAAAGCTGGCGACGATGAGCAGGGCAGCAGCGGACGAGGTAGCCTGTCCTCCTCTGTAGCGCAACCCGGATCAGGTCTCCTGGCCGAGGCTGGTGGTAACGCCAGCTCGGGCTCCCTGCAGACCGACGACGACCAAATCTCTGACTTCCTCAAAGCCCTGGACAGTAAGAAGACTCTGAAGAGCTTTGAGCCAGCGAAGAGAGGAGAGTCGGCTACGAATAGAACCGTGGCCCAGCTGTCCAAGTTTCACGCCATGCGAGACTCCAACAACGCGCTGACCGACTCGATGACATCGTCGCTACAGATGCAGCGCTCGTCGAGCTCGTCCAGCCGACAACTATCTAACGTTCCGAGCATGGCCGCGCCTGCATCAGTGTCTGTCTCGTCTTCACCCGGAAAACCCCTCTCACCCCACACGCCGCATACGCCTGCCGTGCCGTCACGCCTTAGCGAGAACTCGGTCATTAGATATGGCTCAGGCCAAAGTAGGACTACGCGCACAAGCGCAACGCCGGCCAGTGTGACAGAGCTCAGCCGGGAAGACACGGTCACGCAGGACGGGACGACGGCGATTGACATTCCCATCTCACCCCGACTCGGGACGCACCAACGCAGGTCCAGCTCCGTGGCTCAGAAGAACAGGGCCTTGCATGACGACGACGACGGCGATGTCGCTTTTGGAGGCAACAGGAGCATCAGTCTAGGTGCTGAGGACCGAGAGCCTCCCACCCTGAGCATGCTACTGGGTCGCCACGCCGAGGCCGACGAGTCGGCCACGGCGCACGACGCGTCGTCGCTGCGGCCGGCTGCGCAGATCCGGTCTGTTGGGTCGGTTGAGATGCTGCACCAGGGCTCATCTGACGGTTCCAAGCCGCCGGGCGGTCTGATTTCGGCCCCCTCCAGCTCGCCTTTCGGAAGACGGCGATACACGGGCATGGCGTCCATCTCGCCGGCAGGTCGTGGACAGACCCCGCCCCAGTCGTCGAGGGGCAGCTTCACGGCGTCGACGACGGGTCGATACGGGCGTGGCGACAGCGAGAACCAGGACGACGAACCTCTGCTCTTCGACATGTCCGAGATGGATCCCCAGGGGCGCCGCAGTCTCGAAGAGGCGCGGGGCGCTGGACACGCCGGGTCGGGCTCGGGGAGTCGCCAGGACTACGAGCCCCGCGGCGTGTCTCGTAGGGGGTGGTGAAGGCATGTATAAAAGGGTTCGCTCGGGGTCAGCGAACATGGGTCGATTGATGGCACGCATCCATGGCAAGGAGCGTTTTCAGGATCAGTTGCGCTTGGCGTCTACAGGGAGTCTGAGCCACATATATGCCACATAGCGGCCTGCCGCTTCGGTCTGTTTTGCGTAGTTTTGTCTTTCCTTTTCCTTTATTGTCCATGATGAGAAAGAAGGTTTGGCCGTCAGAAGAAACGACCTGGAGTTTGGGTTTGGGTGTGTTATGGATAGCGGACGTAAAGGCATCGGATCGGGACAGGCCGCCCTACCAGGAGCTGGTGAGCTGGTAGGTGGGTAGCAGCGGCGACGGCAGCATCATCACATAGAGAGAATGGGTGTATAGTGATCAACATTGCCGTTGCACATATCGAGCAGATCATGTCATGATGGGGCGAACAGGTACATTGCCGTCGTGGCTGGACCGCGTCAAATGTGGCGGGAGTGATGTGGAGGTGATATGGAGGTGGTGTGGCGGTTATGTGGCGGTGCAGTGACGAATGGGCCAAGCCTCGACTCGCGGACCAACGATGACGACGAACGGGGTCGGGTGCGCATGCGAGCTGGCGAGTTCCAGTTCCACCCAAACCGAGGAGGAGCGACAGCCCGAGAGGCTCAGCTGCCAGGCTGCGTCTACCTTGTCTGACCTACCTTGACTTTCCACTCACCACCACCACCACCACCACCACCTCCTCCATCACCCCTCTCTCCCCGTCTTTACACCAACAACCCGCAACGCCTGTCCGTTCCGACGAGAATTGTCCAGCGCTCGGAATCATCAGCTGAACCTTGTTTCCTCATCGACATACGACACGGACATCTACTCCCGCAGCTCTCATCGACAGCCCCCCAAAGAGGAGTCCCGTACCGTGCGGCCCAGGCAGCGACCTTTGGTCACCCTACACACCACAACCCGCCCAGCTGCAGCTTCTCCCGCGCCAAACGCCCATCATGTTTCGAGCGGCCGCTGCTGGCCCCTACGATGAGGGAATCGGTATGTCTTGCGAGGTGCTTCCTCAGCCCTCCATCGCCTACTGCCTGCTGACCTGTTGCCCCGCCAAACAGCCAAGGCGACCGACGAGAACCTCACGTCGGAGGACTGGGGCGCCATCATGGAGCTCTGCGACCGCGTGGGGACTGACACGAATGGTCCCAAGGAGGCCGTCCAGAGCATGATCAAGCGTCTGGCGCACCGAAACGCAAACGTCCAGCTCTACACCTTAGAGGTAGGTTCTCCGTCGCTGACCTCAGACCTGACCCCTGCTGACCAAAGACTTTCGCATCCAGCTCGCCAACGCCCTCAGCCAGAACTGCGGAAAGAACATCCATCGCGAACTCTCCAGCCGGGCTTTCACCGACGCCCTCCTCAAGCTGGCCAACGACCGCAACACCCACGCCCAGGTCAAGGCCAAGATCCTCGAGCGCATGAAGGAGTGGTCCGACATGTTCAGCAAGGACGCCGAGCTCGGCATCATGTACGACGCCTACTACCGCCTGAAGCAGACCAACCCCACCCTCCACCCGCCCTCCGCGCCCCAGAAGACCGGCCTCACCGACGTCGACCGCCGAAAGGAGGAGGAGGAGCTGCAGATGGCCCTGCAGCTGTCGCTGCAGGACGAGGAGCGCAAGGGGAAGAGCCCCGAGCCCAGCGCGGCTGCTGGGTCATCGTCGGGCGCCGCCGGCCCCTCTGGCGCCCAGCCCGTTCAGCAGCAGTCGGCCCCCGTGCCGGCCGGCACCACGGCGGCCACCGTCTCGAGGGTGCGCGCGCTGTTCGACTTCGTGCCGTCCGAGCCTGGCGAGCTGGAGTTCAAGAAGGGCGACGTGATTGCGGTCCTGGAGTCCGTCTACAAGGACTGGTGGCGTGGCTCGCTGAAGGGCCAGACGGGCATCTTCCCCCTGAACTACGTTGAGAAGCTCACCGACCCGACGCCGGACGAGCTGGCGCGAGAGGCGCACATGGAGGCCGAGGTGTTTGCCGAGATCAAGAACGTCGAGAAGCTGCTCACGCTCCTGAGCACGTCCAACCCGGCACCCAAGGAGGAAGACAACGAGGAGATCTCGGTATGTTCGCTGGAGACTGGATCTCGCAGACCCCGCCACTGACGTGACTAGAAACTCTACCACCAGACGCTGGCCATCAGGCCAAAACTCATCAAGCTTATTGAGAAGTACTCGCAGAAGAAGGGTATGGACACTGTCTTTCTCGCCTTGACCATCACTCACGCTGACTCCGCGCAGACGACTTCACCCAGCTCAACGAGAAGTTCATCAAGGCGCGCCGCGACTACGAGGCTCTTCTGGAGTCGTCCATGTCACACCCTCCTCAGCCTAGCTACCATCAGTACGCGATGCGGCCGGCACAGGGCGGCTACCAAGGAGGGCCTCCGCAGGCGCCGGGAGGGCCCGGCGGTTACCCTCCTCAGGGGCTGCCTCAAGGTCTGCCTCAAGGTCCGCCTCAAGGTCTGCCTCAGGGTCCGCCTCAGGGTCCGCCTCAAGGTCCGCCTCAAGGACAACCGCAGGGTCACCCGCAGGGCCACCCGCAGGGCCATCCGCAGGGCCATCCTCAGCAGGAGCAGAGATATTACACTCCTGCACCGCAAGGTGAATTGCCTTGATCTCTGCCATGCCGAGCCATGAGTTTTGACAGTATCTCCATAGACCAACCGCAATACCCTCCCCAGTCCAGTCCCTCGCCCAACTTGCACCGTCCGAGCCAGCCCACCCCGGCGCCATTCTACGTAGCCGGTGCTGAAGTCCCTTCGCAAGGCGGCCACCCGGGAGCGCAGTCGTCCTATCCTCATCGTGACCCGACCCCTCGTCTGCCCTCCAACGGAAGGCAGCCCGAACCCATCAACACCTCGTCTCCTCCGCCGCCTAATGCCTACGCAACGTACTCGCATCCCCCTGACCAACGCCCCCAAAGCACGTACGGCGCGCAGGAGCTCGCCACGTCCGTCTATGATTCTCCCATCGCCCCGCACAACCCCAACTCAACAGCCACCTACTCCTCGGTCAACTACGCTCCAGACGACCAGTATAACCAGCAGAACACCAACCAAGGCCCGCCTGGCGCGCCGCAGTCGCCGCAACACCAGCCCTCGCAGCCTCAGTACCACAGCTACCAGCCACCCTCGGCGCCACCCGGCCAGGACCACTACAGCAGCGCGCCTTCGCAAGCCCCTCCCCCCGTGCCCACGGGCGCCGCTCCGTCTGCGCCGCCTCCGCTGCAGCCGACCGGCTCGGCCTACGACGCCAGGCAGGGTCTGCCGAGCCAGACGGGCAGCTCACCCCAACCGCAGTACAAGGCGTATGTGCCGCCCGGCGGGCCGCCGCCAAGCGACGGGCCCAGCGCGCCGGCGCCGAGCGACTACTACCGGCAGAGCGGCGTGTACTAGGGTGTGCATGAGCTAGAGGTCGGCGGGCCGGACGGCATAGTTTGAGATGCGGGGACCGCAGCATGACTCGTCCCTCTACTGCGACACTGCGCGTGGGAGGCGCGCTACAGCTCGCCGCTGGCTTCTATTCGATGAACGACATGCTTGCTGCTGCCACGGCACAGCAGAGCGAGGGGGTGATGCGGGTGGGGGCGCGTTGAGGCCCGAACACACGAAGGACGACGTCGCCTGTATCATACTTCTTCTTTCCGGCCTTTTTATTCTTAATTTCTTCGTTGATGCCGTTATCTCTTTCTCGCGGTTATGATGACTCGGTGGGGTTTTCGTCCTTGGAGAGACCCGCGGCCCGCTGAGGCTGCATGCTAGGTGCTAGGTAGCTGGAGTAATATCTAGTTTTATAATGACGATGCTATCATGCCTATGCGAGTTGGCGGCTGTACATGTCGTGATGTAGCTGGGGTCATGTCTTGCTAGAGGTGACCACACAAGAACGGCACAGGCCTCCTGAGGCCGTGAACACCACGAGAGGCAAAGATGGAAGCAAAGATGAACCTCCAAGTAGACAGACCGAGAGAAACGTCATAAGCAAGGCAGAGGCGGCATGCGCATCGGCAAAACGCTCACCTGCCCGCACCCCCGCGTCGGGAGTGCGGACAGGCCGCGGAGACCCCACGAGGCCCGGGTCTTCCGCCGAGCGCATTTTGGTGATGGCTTCGGGATTCGAACGTGCGGTCTTTGGGGGGTTGCTTCGTTCGTCGCCCACTGGGCTAGTGGGCTGTTGGCGGGCAAAGGGATTCACCTGGTTATGAGGAGGGGTGCGTTGCCTGGGGGTGGTTGCCGCGCAGCAGGGCAGTCGCGCAGGGGGCACGGGGATGGACGTTGCGGAGCACCGGCAGTATCCAGCACGGCAGTACGAGCACGGCAGTATCAAGTACGGCAGTGTCGAGCACAGGTATCGAGCACAGTATCGAACACGGCAGATCTATCAGTTGGAGTTTGGATGAGCAACCAGAATAACAACGCCATACGCCCCTGTGACCGACCCGTGATCGTGTCCCGTCACCCATCCCGTCATGTCCTCGTCCGCATCGCATCATCATGACACACCGCCGGCTACCACCTCCGTCCGTAGACTTCGTGCTCCGGCGTCGCCCTCTGCTTCCTCGCCGCGGCGCTCCGCCTCGCCTCCGGCTCGACGCTGCCCTGCCGGCTCGCGGGCTCCGACACGTCGTGCGCGTGGTTGTCCCTGCGGAACAGGTCCATCATCTCCTTGAGGCCGAACTTCATGACGTCCTTCTTCATGCCGCCCTCGATGGCCGTCTGCGCGAGGAGCCGCTTCTTCTCCTGCAGCGCGAGGATGCGGTCCTCGACCGTCTGCTCGACGATGAGGCGGTAGACGATGACGTCGATGGTCTGCGTCAGGCGGTGGACGCGGTCGATGGCCTGCTCCTCGACGAACTGCGTCGCGTCAGTATGAACACGTCACGGAGGAGAAGAAATCAGGCTGAGGGGGATCATGCAGGGGGATCAGCAACGTACCGGGTTCCAGAACGGCTCGACAATGATGACGCGCGTCGCGGCCGTGAGGTTCAGGCCTAGACTGCCGCACTTGAGACTGCACAGCAGGATGCGCGTGTTCTTGTCGTTCCGCAGCCTGTTGAGGCTCGCCTCGCGCTCGTCGTTCTTCATGCCGCCGTCGTACCTCGTGAACTTGAGCCCGTCCTTGCGGAAGAAGGGCTCGATCAGATCCATCATGGAGGTGAACTGCGAGAAGATGATGAACTTATGCTCGTGCACCTCCTTGTGGAGGATCTGCATCATCTGCCGGATCTTGGCCGACGCCAGGATCTGGCTGGGCTGGCCGCCGGGGCGGTAGTGCGAGTCCTCGTCCGAGTGGAGCTCCGACTCGTCGATGCCCGTGTCGTCTTCCGAGGACGAGGCCGAGGACTGCGACTCTGATGCCGTGTCCGAAGCCGCAGACTGTGACGCCCGCTTCTCCTTCTCTGCCTGCACCTGCGAAGCTATCGCCGCCACCGAGGCAAAGCTGTCGTCCGAGTCAGAGTCTGACGCTTCTTCGGCCTTGACTTTCTCCTTCTCGTCATCCACGACGAAGCTGTCGAGCTGCGTGCTCTCGTCCGCCCTGGACGACTCGTGCAGCGAGTCGTCGTTGCCCAGCCACTCGCCGCCGCCTTCGGCATTCTCGTCCTCCTCGCCACCCGCCTTGCCGAGGCGCAGCTGGCCGCGCTGATCCTCCGGGACGAGCCAGCTGCCCTCCTCTTCCTCGTCGTCGCTGTCGATGACGGCGTTGCGGTTCCTCGGCCTCCTCGGCTTCGTCTTGACCGGGGACTCGACCTTGACCTCTTCGACGATTTTCTTGACCCTGCCCTTCTTGCTCTTCGGCTTCTTGTCTTTCGCCGTCTCGTTCTCGTTGAAGTAGGCCAGGTCGTCCAGGCACTCCTGGCAGGTGTCCTGGTCGGTCTGGTGGGCGTCGCGGGGGAGGTCCCGGCCGCAGATGCCGCACGTCTTGGCCACGATGCCCATGCCGCCGAACATGTCGGCGAGGGAGTCAATGTCGGCGCCGGCGCTCTTCTGCGAGGCGTCCCCGGACAGGGCGTCCTTGTCCTTGTCGAGCTTGCCGGCGACCAGCTTGGGGTGGTTGCAGGCCTGCCGCAAGCGGAGCAGCAGCACCAGGGCGTTGGCGTAGTTCATGTTGCCCTGCATGCGCTCGAGGCTCTCGTCGGTGCGGGCCTCGAGTCTGTCGTAGAAGCGGCGCTCAGCGGGCGAGAGCTTGCTGGCCACAGTGACGACCTTGCGCTCCGTCACCTTGAAGCCGGTGCTCGACTCCTCGCCCTCCTTGGTCGGCTTTCCGCCGGGGTTGAGGGCGCCCTCGACCTTGAGGATGTCCTTGGTGCGGCGCTTCATGAAGCAGCGCAGCAGGCTGTGCAGGCGGCGGATGGCAATGTGGCCCTTGCCGTTCTTCAGCGGCTTCTCAATCTGGTCCTTCCACTCGGCGAGGTCGTCGTAGGGCCGGATGCGCAGGAACTTGATCAGGGACTGGAGCTCCTCGAGGTTGTTCTGCATGGGCGTGCCGGACAGGCACCACCTGTACTCGGAGCGCAGGGCGTAGCAGGCCTTGGTGGACTTGGCGTTCCTGTTCTTGATGGTGTGGGCCTCGTCGAGGACGACGCGCCACCAGTGCAGGCCGAAGCAGCCGGCCTTGACGCCGTTCTCGGCGTCGGACGAGTGGCCGTGCTCGGAGACGAGAATCTGGTAGGTGGTGACGACGACGTCGTACATGGCCAGGTCCTTGAAGCGCTTGGTGCGCTGGGGCCCGTGGTGGACGCAGACCTTGAGGCCGTGGGAGCTGGCGACCTTGTCCTTGATCTCGGTCTCCCACTGCCTGATGAGGGCGAGGGGGGCGACGACGAGGGTCGTCTTCTCGACGCCGTCAAAGTGCTTCTTCCAGCCCTTCTCCTTGTCGTCCTTGGGCGGCCTCTGGTTGCTCAGGATGAGGGAGATGGTCTGCAGGGTCTTTCCGAGGCCCATGTCATCGGCGAGGATGCCGCCCTTGGGCACGCGGCCCTTCTTGACGGGGCCGAGCTCGCGGCCCTTCATCCACTCGACGCCCTCGACCTGGTGCGGGAGCAGCTTGACCTTGAGGCCCTCGAGGCTGCCGTCCTTGGCATCCTTTTTGTCCTTGCTGTCCTTGCTGTCCTTGCTGTCCTTGCCATCCTCGGCCGCCTTCTCCTCGGCCTCTTCCTCGTCCGAGTCCATGCCGCCCTCCAGCAGGGCTTTGAGGTCGGACGAGGCCTTGGCGGGGTCGGTGTAGAAGTCGGGCCCGCCGAAGCTCCCGCCGCCGGGGCCCTTGTAGGTGGCGGGGTGGGCGTCGGGGCCGATGGAGCTGAAGAGGTTGAGGGGCTCGGGCTTCCGGTCCTGGTAGACGGGGACGGAGGGGACGCTGATCCTGTTCTTGTTCTCCCTGTGGTGTTCGGGGCGCGACTTGCGCTCGTTGAAGATGCCGGTCGCCTTCTGCTTAAGAGACGACATCATCTTGGTGGGGTGGCCGAACGTGTGGCCCTGGGAGGGGCCGGGGCGGAAGGGGTCGCGGCGGTCGGCGAAGAAGGAGCTGAGGGCATCGTCGGTGTCGGCCTGTCTGTCGCGGGGCTGTGGCGGGCGGGGTGCGTTCTGCGCGTGGGGGCGCGGCACCTCGACGATGCCCGGGCTGTCGATCTTGTCTGTCCTTTTCGCTCCCGTGTTGGCTGTGGACGGTCGCTGCTGGGGCTGGGAGGCGGCGTTGGTGACGCGCAGGGCGTCGAAGCGGGCGGTCAGGGCATCGGGGTCGAAGTCTTGGGATAATGGCTTCTGGGGCCGGCTGGGAGCAGGCTGTGTGTCTTCGTTGAGGTGAATTGGGCGCAGGGGGCCCTTGGGGGGTGCTCGCTCGTTGACCATGGTGATGCGACGGACGGCGATGTGTTGTTGTGGTGGTGATTGGGTCTTGGGCTTGCGAGGGGACTTGGAGAAGTCGGGCTGGTCCTCGGAGGTGATGGTGTTTCGGGGTTGGAAAGCAAAGCCAGCGCCTGGTTTTCTGGTGGGAGGTCAGCCTTGGATGTTCGAGGGTGATTTCGAGGGTGATTTCGAGGCAAGGTGGGCAATACATCAAGACACAGGAACTGAGGGGTGGTAGGGTTTGTTTGGGTCTGCGGGAGGGGCACTCACTTCATCAATGGACGGGAAGCCCCTGCTTGTTGGAGGCAATGCGAATGCAATGCGGCTGGTCAGAGATGTGCAGCAGCCAGAGAGGTCTTTCGTTGGTCGACGGGTCGAGACGCGTCCTGCAAACGCGATGTCGGTTGGTGGCGACGTTGGTTGGTGGTTGAGGTTTACTTTCAGGTACCTAGGTATTGTGCCTCTTCGTTTACCCATGACATAATGTTCGCCCCGGCAACCAGCAGGAGCAGCCCCTCCAAGATGGCAGTGACATGACAGGGGTCCCCACCCTCCAGGCAGCACTCTACGGCACTCTATTATCATCAGGTGCCTTTTATACGGCACTCGCCAGCAACCACATCAGTAGCCCCTAATTCGACCTCTCTCCACCATCAACAAGGCGCCCTGAACATCACCGAGGCACCGGTACGTCGGATTATATGATCGATTTCGCTGTGTAGATCCGTGGCTAAGCAATATTCCCCAGTGGTCCTTCAAAATGCCATGAACCGCAGAGCCACTTGGCGGCGGCTCCTAGAATCATCCCCAGCACGAGATCAACCCATCTCGAGATCCCGTCGCCAAATGACTCATCCATCCCCAGAATGAAGCCAAGTCCCAAGAACGAAACAGATCCCCGAGATTCCTGAAAGGTAAAGGAAAGAAGAAATAAACCCAATAGATCGCCCCATCACTCCGTGCGCTGCTTCTTCAGAGGCGAGCCGACAACACCATCACCGCTGACCGGGCGCTTGATGCCAATAGTCGGACGGCTAGGCCCCTCCGATGCGTCGTCCGACTGCGTCTCGACCTCGCTGACCCCCGAGCCGGCACTCTGGCTGCCCTCAGCATCGTCAGCAACCCCGCTCAGCCTTTCGCTCTCGTCCGCAACCCCGACCGACTCCTCAGCCTCGTCCGACTCGTCGTCGTCAGAGCTGGCCGGCTCATCGTCCAATGTCAGATCAATGACGCCGGGCAGTTCCATCTGCGCCCGGACATCGTTGCTGGACGCCCGCCCACCGCCGATTTGGTCGGCAATCCTTTTGTGGAACTTGCTGTCGTTCAATCCGTACGTCCCTTCACGCAGCCTGCTCGGCTTCTTGGTGCCTCGCACCGGAACAAACAGCATGTTGGAGGAAGCGCTCGACGCGTTCGACCCCGCCACCGACGGCGAGCGGACACCCCTGCCTTCCTCGGACGACAGCCGGCTCGCCACGGTGGCGGGGCCGCTCTTCCTCGAAGGAGGCGCACGTTGTATATCCTGCTTGTCGTCGTCGTCTATAATGATCAGAGGACTGTTCGGACCCGAGCCCACGGGTAAGCCTCCCCTAGAGTCATCGTCGTCAGAGCCGTCCTCCGAATCGCTGCTGCTCGCACCATCGTCAGCATCAGCATCAGGCATCGCCACGTCAACGACACTCGGACTCCTGTGTGGGCCTTCGACATGGCCGCCGCCCGGTCCGTTATCGCCCGGTCCATCATTCCCGGAATCGCTGTCCGAGCTCGAACTGTCTGAGCCGTCGCTGCTCTCCGAGTCCTCGTCGGCCCCATCGCCCTCCAGCCGCTGAATGGCCTCCCGGAGATCGTGACCGCCCGTGTCGAACGGCTGCGAGTCATCATACCACTTCTGAGCTACCTGGAAGAGAACGTCAGCGACCTCCTCGCGTGTCACAGCAGACAGGTCGACCAGCTGGCGGAGCTCCGCCTTGAACGCGTTCTCCCGACTCTTCGGCATCCTGACGCTGTTCTCGACATCCATGTAGAACGACTAGTCCCGGATGGGGTGTCGGCCGCCACGTTGCACGTACTTCTCAAAGTCGTAGAACAGAATGTGCCGCATGCCGCGCAGACCCAGGATGTAGTCGAGGCCCTGGAACGTACGCATCGCGCGAAAGAGAGCGTTGTTGGGTTGGCCCCTGGTCTTGTCGACCAGCCACTCCCGCACTTGGGGGTTCTCATGAGGCCGCCGCATGTAGTCCTTCTGGGACTCGTTGATGTGGATGACCATGGTCTTGAGCCGCGGCATGTTCAACAGACACGAGACGTCGTAGCTGCGGCGGGACGTCGCCCTACCCTTGTCATCCGTCCGGAACGTAAGGTGCTGATTGCCCATCCAGAAGATTTCGACGTGCTGGATCCGCTGCAGCCGTGCCTCGCCGATGCCTCTGCAGAAACGGCCGAACTCCCCAAGGCTGGAAAAAGCGAACGTGTTGAGGCCGTAGAACGCGTGGACCCCGAGGAAGTAGACGGACTTGGAGGCCAGAAGGATGGCCAGAAGATCATTGGGCTTGGCAGCAGAAAACTCAATGCTGCATCGTTCGCTGGTCCTGCTTCGCCAGAAGCGCGTGGGAAGACCACTGCGCCGCGGGTGTGGCGGATGGGGGGGTGCCACCCGTGGTGCGCAGTAAGGGTCCAGCCTCGAGATGCAGTGGACGAGCCCTCCTGGGTACTCGAGGGCGAGCCTGATGATCTCGGCCTGGATCTCGGGATTCAGGTCGTAGAAGGAGCGGCGTCGATAGCGCTCGGGCTGCGACATGATCTCATCTCGTCCCACGAAGAGCTCTTCATCGTCTTCGGCGACTGCTCGTACGGCCACGTTGACAATGCCCTCTAGTACGGCACGGGTCGCCGTGTGGATTTGCTTGTATGCCATCTGATCATCGGCGTTGTCGCCGTCATCTGCGGCAGAGCCGTCGTCGGAGTCTTCGGCGTTTTCAAGAGGATCCATGTCTTCAGCCAATTCCTCCTGAGAGGGCTCTCGCAGCTTTAGGTTGGGGTGGATATTTTTGAGCACGACGCTCATGTTTTCCTCCTTGCACATGTCTTTGTAGATCCTTTCGTAATCGAAGGCCTCGCCCTCTGCATCGACCATGGGATTGCCAGCCAGCCACCTATGTAACTTCTCGGTCCAGGTCTAGATACGATTTAATGTTAGCGCAGGGTGAAGAGAATGTGCACAGTGATGAGAGCGTCTTACCCTTGTGTTGTTCCTATGACCATACTTCTTGATGTGAAGCTGGTGATTTAGCTCACGATTACGGCGTCGAAGCCGGACAATGATGGCCTCCAACACGGCGATTTTCTGTCTCAGTTGGGTGATCTGGACAGACTGTTCCACTGCAGTCAAAATGAAAGTCCCTCGGTCAGCTTGGAGAGTGTTGACCTCCCCAAGCAGCTGCTGGATCCGCTGGCGGAGCTGGCTGACCAGCTTCTCCGCATCGGCGGCAGGGTCTGGTTCGTCATCCTCATCGTCGTCGTCATCGTCAGCATGGCTGCTGCCGCCCTCATGGGACGTATTGCTGTTATCGTCGTTGGCATGGTTACCTTGGTCCTCGGCACCATGCTTGCCGTCGTTTTCTTCGGCATCCTCGTATTCGTGCTCCGACTCACTGTCGTCTGGATTGAGGGGGTCGTCGTCAGCCGTGGTCCCGCGGTTCGCCACATTGGCGATGCTTCCATCGGGAGGTGTCTCGAAGGACTCACTGCCGTTGTTGGAGGCCACATCATCCGGCTTGTGGGTACCGAGCGGCTCCTCCTCCTGGGGGTCAGGGTTGACGTCTGCGTTAGCCATTCTGTTGCGGCTGTCCAGATGTTATAAGTAGATGTATGTAGATATGTGATGTTGGCTCGTAGGCCAGAGATTGATGATGAGAACTAGGTAAATGTTCAAGATGAGGAGATATGTTGAGGTAAAGAAGGAAATCCAAAATGGCAAGACCTCTAATGGGTGTGTAGGAAAGAGTGCTCTTTCTCGGTAACAGTGGACGCAGAGCCCAGAGCTAGATGTCTCGCAGTGAAGCCTTCGCCAGAGTAAGTATGGGGAGTCAGTAAGAGCTCGGCGTTGCAGATTTCTCGAGAGGCTGGGGCAAATGTCGTAATATCGGATTAATTTGAGGTGGACTGAAGTCAAGGAGACGAAAGCGAACGTTCCTCATGTACTTGGCATCGAAGTGGAAGACGTCAAGCCGAAAGAGGTTGATGAGGAAGATGTTGCAGGGTGAGAGGCTGGAAGAGAAGAGTTGAAGAAGCAGAGTTAGGGGACAGCAGTTGGGGAGGAGAAGTTTGGGGAGAGAAAACAAGGAGTTAAGCTCGAAGCAGGAGCAGTAGGTCGCAAGTCGCGATGTAGGAGGTAATCACGATGTAAGGCAGCTGCGATATCAGCAGTTGCGTTGGAATAGATGTAGTGGAAGTATTTATGCAGTGGAAAGGGAAAGAGGAAGAAGTCGATGAGTATGGGGCCAGACAGCGTCAAGTTGGAAAGGCTGGATGGGAGTGAAAGGTTGTTGCAGCAGAAGGAAATAGCGTAGAGAAGATGGACCACGAAAGCTGAGAAGCCTTCCACTGCCCTCAGCAGTAGTGAGTGGAAGTCGTTCACGTGGAACGGTTGGGATGTGAGAGATTGCGGTTTAAGCTGTTGGTTCTTGGTTAGTGGACTGGAGGAGCCGGAACGAAGGTGGTTGATCGGGAAAGTGAGATGGAGAGATATGAGTGGGAATTGGAACTGGAAGGGGTATGAGACGAAGATAATTACTCAGGTTCGTAGGCGTGAGGCACCTCATGGGTGTATGAGCTGGGAGGAGGCGTGTTAGGGAAGAGAAAGTCGGGATGTTGACGTTGCGGTTCGATGAGTTGGAAGGGGGCTAGTCGCGTGAGAAGTCCGAAGGAGTACAGAGATATGGAGCCCAGGAGAGCCAAGTAGAGGGATTCAGAGGCAAGAGGTAATCAGTCTTGAGGAAAGAGCTTAGGTAAGGTACCTTAGATGGAGGAGATTTTGTGAACCTCGAAATGTAGTTGCCAAAGACCTGAAGTCGAGGTGGCAGGGGACTGAAAATGCTGGGGAACCCAGGGGCTTTCGGGCAACGGGAACAGGGGATATTGAAGATGCTCACCCGATACCGAGAATATCGCGGAAACCAGGGCTATCTAATTTTCACGTACTTGGAGGATGAGGTCTGCCCTTAAATTCGCTTGGTGCCTATAGATGAGTGGCCGACAAAATGGTCGACGAATATGTCCTCAGCTGACAGCAGAACCTAGAAAGTGATCTTGGTGCCCTCGAACGCAACCTTCTGCATGGCCTCCTTCTCCTTTTTCCTGGCCTGCCAGCTCGGGTGCAGCGTCCCCTGGTCGTCCTTGCTCAGCATCTTTAGCCTCCTCCTCTCCTTGCGGTTCATCTCTGGCTTGGCCGCCCGTCCGCCGCCCCTCCCACCTTCGCGGTCCTTCGCCCCGTCCTTCTTCCAGGGTTTCCGCCCCTTGCTGCCCTCGTCGGCGTCGACGGCACCCCTCCGCATGTCCCAGCCGTCGTCGCGGCCGCCCTGCTTCTTCTTCTTCTTCTCTTCGTTGCGCATGTGGTTCGCCAGCTCGCCGTGCTTGCGCTCGGCGATGGCCTGGCGCTGACGCTGGCCGAGCCGCTTCTTCCGCGGCGCCACGTCGACATCCGAGGCCGACTCGGAGCCGGAGAAATAGCCGCCCATGAGAGACGGGAGGAAGGTCGTGGCCCCGGCCTTCGCAGGCTTGGCTTCTTTCGCCTTGCGGGCGGCCGCCGGTGGGGGGGAGCCGTTCGCCTCGAGCATCTTGCGGCGGTCGTCGCTCATGCCCTGCTGGTCGTCTTCGTCGGACTCCCCCTCGACCGCCTCATCCTCGTCATCCTCACCGGACTCCCCCTCCGGCAGCTCCTCGCCATCCTCGTCTTCGTCCATCTCCAGGAGATCGTCATCCAGGTCGTCGATGTCGTCGCTTTCGTCGTCGGCGTCTTCAATGTCTGGCTGCTGGCCCAGGAGAGCACTGTACTTCGCTCTCAGCGCCTCCACATCCTCTTCTTCATCGTCAGAGTTTCCGAGCATGTTCTCCATCTTGGAGAGAGCCGCCTCCTGTTCGTCCTCGCCAGCGCCACCGGCGCCCTCTCCTTCGTTCTCCTCGTCGCTGAAGCCGTTGAAGCTGTCACTCAAGGCGGCCGCGTCCTCGGGCTCGTCAGCGACCCGCCTCTTCTTCGCCGGCGGATCCGCAGCCGCCGGCGCGTCCGACGCCTGCGTCTTCGCCTTCTCGGCCGCGTCTGGCTTCCTATCCTTGTCTCCCTTCTTGCCCCTGACCCGCTTCTCCGGCATCGGCACGTCCAGCGTCATGCAGATGGTCTTGACGGCCTTCTCGGCGACCTCGCGCACGCCGGGCCGGCTGTAGAGCCCGCTCGTCACATTGTGCAGCGCGGTCTTGTCCTGCTCGGACAGCTCCTTCTTCGGCGCGCCGTTCTTGTAGTCGTCTGGTAGGGAGGGGTGCTCGGCGATGCCCTTGACCCTGGTCAGGGACGAGGAGAGAAGGGCGTGGGCTGTTTCCTGCAGGTCAATGGTCTGTCGCGCAGTTAGCAAAGGGAGTCTCGTGCATAGCTGGGATCTTTCGGGCGTACCTTCAACGCGGTGACCTCGCGCTGGAGCCGCTCGATCTTGTCGGGAGACGACTTGGGTTCGCCGATGCGCTTGCTCAGGCGCTGTCGCTCGAGGCCCTTGGCGGCCTTGAGGGCCCTGAAGAGCTCCTGCTTGAGCTCGGTGAGCTTCTCGTCCAGCTCCTCGTCGACGGATCGCTTTCGTTTCGGCATGGTTGCGGTTGTTGTCTCGCCGGGTGAAGCTTCAATTGCAGATCGCGGTTCGGAAGGTCAGAAACGATCGGTCTAGAAAAAAATGTGGTTCGAAGGCAGATGCGGAACGCTCCCGCTGAGGGACCGAGTGATCGGGATTTAGCCGGGTGCTGATTGGCTTGTTTCGGGTGGCTGGATTTCTTCGTGCTGCAATTGGTGCATAATCGATGGCTGCCAGTGACGTCGCCCATAGAGGGGTTCAACCCCGCCGACGACCCCACGTGGGGGACGACGAGCAGCCGAAGGATCGTGTAAGTGATGACACTATGTATATCACTACATCCGCCTGCTTGTTCTCTAATCTAGATCTTACTACCATCTTTAGTCTCGCATAATAGAATCTCATCATGGCCGAAGCCGCAACTCAGACGCCCACGCCGGGTCAAACTCCCTCCGTCCAGGCGGCACAGCTCTTCTCCGTCCCAGGCCTCGTCGCCGTCATCACAGGCGGAGGTTCAGGTCTGCGCATGCCCCGGGCCCATTTATCCGACCGTGCTAACGCCCCCAGGTATCGGCCGCATGCTCACCACGGCGCTGGCCACCAACGGCGCCGCGCGCGTCTACATCCTCGGCCGCCGCGAGGCCGTCCTCCAGGAGGCCGCGGCCGCCATCGGCCCCAACGTCATCCCGCTCGTCTGCGACGTCAGCTCCAAGGACAGCCTCCGGGAGGCCGTCGCGCGTGTCGAGCGGGAGGCCGGGCACATCAACCTGCTGCTCTGCAACGCGGGCATCGGCGGCCCGCAGGTCAAGGCGCCGGCGGAGGGTGTCAGCGCGGCGGCGTGGGCGGCGCAGCACTTCGACCACCCGCAGGAGGCGTACACGCAGGTGTTCGACGTCAACGTGTCGGCCGTGTGGTACACGACGATGGCGTTCCTGGGCCTGCTGGACCTGGGCAACAAGCAGGGCAACGTGGCGCAGTCGTCGCAGGTCATCGTGACGAGCTCGATCGGGGCGTTCAACAAGACGGCGCCCGGCGGGTGGGCGTACGGCCAGTCCAAGGCCGCCGTGACGCTGCTGTCGAAGCACCTGGCGAGCGTGCTGCCGCGGTGGGACATCCGGTCCAACTGCATCGCGCCCGGGCGTGAGTGCCGCCCCCCTTTGGTGCTCTCTGGTTGCTAACGTGGCGCAGTGTTCCCGAGCGACATGGCGGCGCCGATCGTCAAGCTGTACACGGGCGAGGGCAAGAGCATCCCCAAGGAGATGGTGCCGATGCAGCGGATGGGCGACGAGCAGGACATGGCCGGCGTGGTGCTGTTCCTGGCGTCGAGGGCGGGGGCGTACTGCAACGGGGCGGTGATCAAGCTGGATGGCGGGAGGCTCGAGAACTTTCCGTCCACGTGGCACGCATAGTCTGCAGTCGAGCTACCTGTTTGTACATTCGTATGAGTTAAGGTGTGAGCTTTGAGCGGCACGACTCCTGGATAAGGCAACGGGTAGAAGCCATCAGCAGTGGTTATAGAAACCGGCACAGAAACGGTGCAGAACCCGCATAGAGCAAGAGAGGCAACGCCAAGTGCATTTAAAATAAATCCTAGTGCGAGCGGTCCTTGGTGGCCCCCCTCGCCATCTCCATGAACTCGTCCTTCGACACCCACCCCTTGCCGCTGATGTCGAGGGTGTCGATCATCTTCCGCAGATCCTGGTCCGTCATCATATTGTTGACCTCGGCGCAGACGGTCCTCAGCGACTCGACGGTGATGCGGCCCGTGTCCCGCGGGTCGAACAGGCGCCAGGCGGCCTCGGCCTCCTCGTCGGGGTCCCGCCGCGTGATGAGCCAGGCGGCGATGGCCTCGAAGGTGTCCTTGGTGATGCGCAGGCGGACGGGCGGGCAGGCGGCGGCGCTGGCGGAGGAGGCGGAGTGGGGGTCGTAGTCGTTGGGGGCGGCGCCGTGGGCGCAGAGCAGGGTGTAGGTCTCGGAGCGGGGGAGGTTGAGGCCGAGGGCGTTGAGGGCTATGGGCCACTCGCGGGCGGAGAGGGAGCCGGTGTCTTGGGTGTCGATGAGGTTGAAGGACTCGTTGATGTTGGCCCGCCAGTCCTGGTCTAAGCGCTGGAAGTCCTGGCGGCCCTGGTGGATGTCGAAGTTGGTTGCTGAGGGAGGCATGGTGCGTTTATGGCGCAGGGCAGGCTGGTGCCCGGGCTGAAAGGAAATACCGACGGGCGTGAGGTGGCGGCAGGGATGAGGACAACGATGGGGATTTTGAAGATGGCCTGGATGCCTGTCAGCGATCTGTCATGGCGATGGGCTTGTGGTGGCATCTCATGAGCACGGCGCTAGCCTTGAAGCCAGAGGTGATACCAGAGGCAAGCAAGGCGGCCGGCGCCCCGAACAACGATGCCGAGGCCATGAAAATAACAACGGAAAATTGGCAAACCCACTCACAGCTCGTCCGATGAGGATGGTCGTATGTGGTGTCGTTCGTATGTGTCGTTCGTGGCTCAGGGTCCAGGTCGTCGTATCACAGTGTTCGGGCCGAGCAATGTTGCAAACAATGAGAGCGGAGCAATGTGTTGGAAGTCTTGCAATGCAGGGCGGTGGTGAAGAATCGGCAGCAAGAAGTTTGAGATGGTGGTGAGATGAGTTGAAGTTGGTTAAACCCTTGCTGGGTCTTGGATCCGGGGCCGTGATGAGAGCGCGTCGAGGGTTGACAGGTCGGCGCGACGCGACAGCGAATCAATGAGGTGGGGTCCTCGCTGGGTGGAGACCAGCATACCGAGCTCTCACCTCGAGCTCCAGCACCGTCAGGTACTCACCAGGTACCTCACCCAGGTACCTCACAATCGTCATCGGCAAGCATCATCATTTCAATTCATCTCCAAGGGTCGCTCCTCAGCTCGCAGCTCATCAGTCGTCTACCACACCAGCCATCCCATGCACGAGTGCTCCCGATGAGGCCAACACTCCCCCGGCTCTTCCAGCCCTCCATCCGCCTCCTCGGCCATGAAAACCCCCTAGTACGCCCCTGTGCCACCCCCCTCCTCTCAACCCCACGATGCCCTCATCACAGCTGCCCCATCACAGCCGCCTCATCACAGCTCATCACAGCTAACCAACCCAGGGCCTCCCCCGCAGCGGCACCCCCCCGCACTGGCCCAAACGCCCCGAGCGCCGCAAGATCCGCGGCGTCGACAAGGTCATCGCCGTCTCCTCCGCCAAGGGCGGCGTCGGCAAGAGCACCGTCGCCGCCAACCTCTCCCTCGCCTTCGCCCGCCTCGGGTACCGCGCCGGCATCCTCGACGTCGACATCTTCGGGCCCTCCGTGCCCACCCTCTTCGACCTCTCCGGCGAGCCCCGCCTGTCCGCCGACAACCAGCTCGTGCCCCTCACCAACTACGGCGTCAAGACCATGTCCATGGGCTACCTCGTCGACGAGGCCGCCCCCGTCGTCTGGCGCGGCCCCATGGTCATGAAGTCCGTCCAGCAGCTCCTCCACGACGTCGACTGGGGCCGCCTCGACGTCCTCGTCCTCGACCTGCCCCCCGGCACCGGCGACACCCAGCTCACCATCACCCAGCAGGTCCTCCTCGACGGCGCCCTCATCGTCACCACCCCGCACGCCCTCGCCGTCAAGGACGCCGTCAAGGGCGTCAACATGTTCAAGAAGGTCGGCGTCGACATCCTCGGCCTCGTCCAGAACATGTCCCTCTTCGCCTGCCCCCACTGCGCCGGCCACACCAACGTCTTCGGCTCCAACCACCGCGTCGAGGCCATGTGCCGCGACCACGCAATCGAGTTCCTCGCCGACGTGCCCCTGCACCCCGCCATCGGCGACGACGCCGACCGCGGGAAGCCCACCGTCGTGGCCGAGCCCGCGAGCGACCGCGCCGCCGTCTTCGTCAAGATGGCCGAGGATGTCGCCGCCAAGCTGCACATGTCCAGGTGACGGACGACCGGCGCACACATCACCTGTAACATCATGTACCATAACATCATGTATCATAACATCATGCATCATAACACCATGCATCGTTATCATGTATCAACATCTTGGAAAAATTTAATGACTAGAGAAATTATGACAAGAAGCATCGTCCTCGTTCGAGACCCCTCACCAGGACCTGCCCGTCGCATCCGCGCAGACAGCGCCTCCCTCGAAGACGAGCCCGATCTGACCATGGAGCACGCACAAGTTAGCTTCCGCAACCAGACATCAAGGCGGGTTACCGGTGAAGAAACGCGACCACCAAACCATCCCGAACGCCCCTCGTCCCCCGACACTTCGTGAATCAGACGCCTAAGAACAATGCAGCCGTGTTGCCGTTTCGTCGCCACCAGGCCGGGCCTGGTCTATTCGGGCTCCTCGTTCTGCTGATACACGTGCCGGCTGCGGGTGGGATCCTTGCGCATGGCCTGGCCGGAGCCGGTGAAGCCGACTGTGACATGTCAGTAACGCACCGAGATACGTGGGTGGACGGCTCTCCTACCTCTGCCGTGCACGCCGTCCGGCGTGCGGAACATGCTGTCCTTCTTCTGCGTCTTGCCAAACTTGGATTTGCTGCTGAACTCCTGCCACTTGCTCTTGCCCTTCTCCAGCTCCTTGTTCGCCTTGATCTTCTTCGCCTTGGGCGGTTTCGCCGCAGCCTCGGCGGCCTTCTTCTCGGCGTCGAGCTTGGCCTGCTGCTCCGGGTAGATGCTAGCGGACGCGGAGGTCACGATGCCGTTGCTCGTCGAGGGACCGCCGGCGGCGGACCCCGTCAGGGACCCGGCCGGGGCGGGGGACGCTGGTGTGCCGTCAGCCTTGCGCTTGTTGGAGACGGGGCGGATGTCCTTGGCGCGCAGGGTCTCGGTGGTGTCGTAGCTCTTGAACTTGACAATGTAGACGCGGGCCGTGGAGGAGCCCGTGATGGAGGTGATGCGGGCGGGGTAGAAGCCCTTGTCGCCGGTGACCCATTTGGCGAGGACCGTGTCGTTGACGTTGTACGAGGCCTGGGCCGCCGCCGCGGCCGCTTCGTCTTCTGCTGGCGGCGGAGGGGCGGCGGCCGTCTTCTTGAAGGCGGGGTGGTTCTCGCGCGACCACTTCTCCGGCTCGGGAGGGGTGGGCGCTTTCAGGGGAGCAGCTGGCTGGGGGGCCTGCTTGGGCTGGAGCTCAGCAAGGGACTCGTCAATGAGGGACATCATTTCTTGCAACTCCGCCTGAAGGTTCTTGAGTTCGGCATTGTCGGGATCGTCTTTGAGACCGGCGAGGACAACGTCGAGCTGGGGGGGGAGAGGGGTGGTTAGCGACCGGTCGCGATGGGTGAGTTGTGGGTAGGAGGAGGGTGCATACCTGTTCCTGGTAGGCCTTGCGGTCCTCCTCGAAGGAGGCGATCTGGCTCGCCATGATGGCGATGGTTGCTGGATCGGAGATCGGACTGTTGGAAGAGGTGATGAGATGGTGGCTGGCTGGTAAGGCTTGGTTCGAGGATTTTCTTTTTGGTTGGAGATGGAAGGCATCTAGAATGTCGATGCCGAACTTCAGAGGTCTGTCGATCGATTGGCTGGAGGGACTCACATCTGCGTCACCGGCGCTATCACGTGCAGATAGGCGTCTAATCATTCGATACAGCCAATCGAAGAACGGCTAATGGGCATCCACTTGGGGGGACCTAGCCTACAGGAACGACAAGAAATACAGGCTAAGGTGCTGCTTACAGGGGGCTTGTCCCTATCCGACCGGGTGCTGGGGGCATCGGTTGCGGGCGGCTCAGGGTCTGGCGCCGGCATCAGCACCAGCGCCTGCACCTGCAGCACCCAGCAGCACCCAGCACCGGCACCGGCACTGGCAGGTGGACGGGGCTCGTCAACGAGCCCGAGCCCAAGCCCACCCAGACAGGCAGGACCGACCCGAGTCCAAGTGGAGGGAGGAAGGAAGAACCCCAGAGCACCTGGCGGGCTAAACCCAAACTTCCATTCCATTCCCTCAACCATGACTATGTCCAAGATATCCTCTCCTCACCTTTCCATCCCTCTCCTTCTGACCACGTCGCTCTGCCGGGACCTCCATCACCATTCAATTGCGCCCCCCGACCGATAGAAAACGCGCCTCGGTTACACCAAATCTTACCTGCTGCAGGCCTGCACACCGACACTGCCTGCGACTGGCTACAAGCCCCCAATCCGATCCAGGCCGCCCCCAGCCCTGGCTCTGCGCTGCCGTGTCCCAAGACGAGACACCCTTACAGAACGGCCAGCTCAGCAGCGCCAGCCTGCCGGCCAGCCAGCCATGCCTCGCGAAACGGACAGAAACGGCGACGATGGCCAGGATGCTTCCTCTGCCAGCCAATCAAAACGTCCGTCCCTCCGACACCGAGATGCGAGCGACTACTCGCAGACCAGTGACCACACACGGGACAGCGCATCGTCCACACGAGAACACCATCACCGCCCCAAGCACCACCACCACCACCAGAAGCACGTTGTCGGCGCCGGCAGGTTACACGCTCGCATCCCCTCCTCCAAGGCCCTGCACAAGCAGCAACACGCCGCGACGGCTTCCAAACTCAACCACCGACGACATCATTCTCCTTCCCCCGAGCGAGACCAGGACCGAGACCGAGAACGCGGCGAACGACCGAGCAAGCCAGGCCACCGAAGAGTACAATCCGACGCCAAGCTGTCGCGCGACAGCTCCTCCTCCAACCTGAAGAGCAACACCTCTGCGGCGAGCCTGCGCCGCAACAAGTCACATGTCGAGGTCG
The DNA here is from genome assembly GCA_002851755.1 of Verticillium zaregamsianum. Lineage (NCBI taxonomy): Eukaryota > Fungi > Ascomycota > Sordariomycetes > Glomerellales > Plectosphaerellaceae > Verticillium > Verticillium zaregamsianum. The sequence continues at coordinate 958,031 of NMXM01000003.1, read as the reverse complement.
CCCACAAGCGCACCAAGTCCTCCGACAAGCTCAAGCGCACCGCCTCCAATCCCGCTGTCAACAAGGTCAAGGCCGCGTCCAAGTCGCAGGTGCACTTCGATCTCGGCAACGACGGCCAGGAGGACGAATGGGTTGATGCCAGCGGTTCCGCATCTCCCTACCTGTCTCGCCGAGGGTCGATGGCCAGCGGCCAGGGATCCGCGAAACCTGGCTCGTCAGCCGGCACGGGCTCACGACCTCACACGCCAGCAGACAAACCCTCACCGCCCTCGCCACCGTCGCCGCCCGTCATGTCGAGCCCCGACCGCCAGACATTACACCACAAAGAGTACCTCACCTCGCGCCTTCTCCAACGGACCCCTTCCCACGGCGCACCACCGCAAGTGACCAACGACACGGCCGAGCCCGTCTCGCGCAACCGCTCTCCCGACTCGTTCGGCCGCCAGTCCACCCTCGACGACGACTCCAACAGCATCAACGCCGCGGGCAGCGCCGGCGGCGACGAGCTCACCTCCCGCTTCGTCGGCGCCGCCAGCTCGGGCACCACCCGCAACTCATCCTTCTACCACCCTGACACGTCCCGCCCGGCGAGCCGCCGCTCCGACGCCGCTCCCGACACGCCGCACCGCGCCCTCTCGACGACGTCGTCGAACCGCACGCCAGCCTCGGGCAACAGCGACGTCGATGACAGCAGCGCCCTCGCGCCTCGCAACGCGCGCCGCAACGCGCCGCAGTCCCGCGTGCAGCAGAAGCTCAACCTCCAGCGCGCCAGCTCCGTCATCGAGCCCTCCCCCTCGGGCGGCGGCGCCGCGACGCACAACCACCATCACCACCACACGGGCGGCATGTCGACCATGGGCCTCGGCATGGGCATGAGCATGGGCATGGGCCTCGGTCCCAACCCGGTCGGGGCCACGCCGCTCGTGACGGTGGCCAATCCGGGTCACGACGGCGGCACGTCACGCGACCCGCGCGTCGCCAAGCAGCTCGAGCGCACCGGCATGGAGTACCTCAGCGTGCGCCGGTACCAGAACCCGGTGCTCCGCTCGCTGGACCGCGTCGCCGCCCTCCAGGCCGCCAAGAAGCCGCAGCGCATCCCCCACGGCCGCAACGGCGCCCTCGTCGCCGCCGCGAAGCCGCCCGCCCTGCGGCCCGCCGGCGCGGGACACGCCCGCAACGTCAGCCTCGGCGCGGCGAGCACCACCGGGAGCAGCCGGCCCGTCACGCCGAGGGCGCAGTCGGTGCGGACGCTGCGCACCGCCGGCGGTGAGAGGTCGAGCTTCGAGGCGGACGGCGGCGGCGGCGTCACGGCGCAGCAGCTGAGCGGGTCGAGTCTCGTGGGCGGCGAGGACGAGGACGCGCCGGGCGAGGGGCTCAACGCGCTGCTGCGCAACCTGTGGGAGAAGAACATGGACCTGAGCGCCAGCCAGGACTAGCGGTGCCGGGCCTGGACGAGGGACGTCAAGTGGTCGGTCTAGAAGTCAGTTTGGGTTGTTTCCATTTTTTCCCCCATCATGCGTCGGAGGGAGTCGCGCCTCATGAGAAGCGAGCGGGCGGGCGGACAGGCAGGCAGAAAGCATGCGCGGCACCAGGGGAGGGGGGTCAGTTAGTCCTTGTATAGTACCTTATGACAGTATCCTTAGGCCTGCAAGGCGGACAGACAGACAGACAGACGGACGGACGGACGGACGGACGCACAGGCGGGTCCGGGACGGAGGCAAAGCGAGGCGTTTAATAGACGACATGTCGAAGAGAATGGCCCAGACCGGGACGAGGCGAGACGAGACAAGGACCGATACGGTGCATATTGTCTTAGATGATGGATGGCGAGCCCATCTCCATACTGGGCCATGTGATGCGTCCAGTCCCCCCCTCTCCAGCTCGTCCGTCCGTGTCGGTGTGGAGGGGTGGGTGGAGCCTCTCTCTCACTCTCTCCGTGTGCGTGTGTCACTTCACCTGCGAGATTTCACCGACGCCCATCTACTAATACGAGCACCAGATTGACTCTCACCGCGACGGAGCACCACAGCACCAGGAGGCATCGTCATGAGACTCACAGCATCACAGCATCATTCGAGACGTGGTAAACATGTTCAATTGCGTACTAAAGCCCAGCTTCGCGTCCGTCAAAGTATACGTATATACTTCACTCTTGCGACCGTCTTCCCCCTCTTGGTATAATCGGCTCGTCAAGCTTGGCCCCTCGTTCCCGTTGATGCCCCCGGCGCCGAAAAACACAGGAACCCCAAAGCAAAAATCAGAGCAGCACGCGGCTGCGGTGCGGTGCGTGGTCATGAGACCTCGCTCGTTATCTCTCTTCCGTGTTTCCATCCTCGATCCCGTGCGATGAACATTCTGAGCTCGCCTCCTTATTTGGTCACCCAGCCGAGGTAGTCGGCGACAATGAGCGTCACCATGCTGAGGTCGTGTTAGCATACGAATTCCTGTGCAGAGAAGGAAGAAACTCACGCGTGCGGTGCAATGCGCACGTAGTAGGTCCCGAAGCCTCGGTAGAAGCGCAGAATGCCCTCCTGCTTGGTGACTTTGACGAAGCAATCGGCCATGCCCTTGTAGGGCAGCTTGCCGTCGGCGCCTCGGGACTGCTTCTGCAGCCTCGTCTTGACAAAGTCGAACGGCAGGGAGAAGAAACTGGCGAAGAAACCGGCAATGGCGGACGCGGTCAGGGTCTGGGCCTGGGGGCTCAGGGTGGAGCCGGCGTTCTGCTTGAGCTGAGACTTGGCTTCGGAGAAGAAGGCGAGCTGGCCAAAGTTGAGGGCCATGGCCCGGACGACGGTGGGGGCGGCACCGGCCCAGAGGGCGGTGATGCCTTCCGACTTGGCAATGCTGGACAGGGCGTCGATGACGGACTTGTAGTTTTTGCGCTCGGCCAGGGGCTTGAGGCCGTCGGACTGCATGCGGATGAGGGCCAGATCGGCGGGGTTGCCCATCATGGCGGCGATGCCACCGGCGGACAGGCCGGCCGTGGCGCGCTCGGCGAAGCCTATGGAGCGGCCCTGCTCCTTGGCGCGGACGGTCAGCTTGCCCATGAAGGTGTCGAAGAAGCCGAGACGGGCGGTGGTGTAGACGGCCTGGCGCAGGAGGCCGGCCGACAAGCCCGTGTACAGGTCGAGGGCCTTGCCGGAGGCGATGATGTCGCGGGCGACGGTCAGAGGGCCGGGCTTGGGGCCGCCAGCGAGACCCTCGCCGGCGAGCTGGATGCGGACCTTGACCATGTCGACGGGCTGGATGACGGTGGTGGCGACCATGCCGCTGATGCCGCCGTTGATGAAGGGCAGGGCGGCGCGGACCATGGGGGAGTGGAGGAAGTCATTGGCGACGGCGACCGTCTCGTTCTTGGCGGGGCCCATAACCTCGGAGGAGCGAGTTCTCGCAGCTTCGGCGGCCTGTCTGAAGCTGCCCGAGCTCATGTCGGTGGAGGGGTGGTTGGTGACGGGGGTGCCTCGGGGAGGCGGGGGGAGGAGCTTGTAGAGGGAAGCTCAAGAGGGTATGTAGCTTGAAGATCGAGCTTGGAGATCGAGCTTGAAGGTATCGAGCTTGGGTATCGAGCTGGAAGGTATCGAGCTTAGGAGGCTGCGCTGGACAGACGAGTGGTGTAAGTGGATCGAGAGCTAGCTGGTGAAGAGAGGAAGAGAGACAGTCAGCAGGATTCACACGAGACGTAGCAAGCGGGCGCAGGGCACGTCATATAGGCATCGCGGCAGGCCGCCGAGCTTTCGAGTCGACGGCCTGCACGGTGGTGACGGGCGACAGGCGCTGGTGGTGACGGGCGACGGGCGGGCGGGGATCAAACGGCAACAGTGACGGGCGTGGGTATGTCCGTCGCAGCCAGGGGGAGCTTGGATCTCAACGACTCCACTCGGGCGGTCGAGCCAACGACGGGCCAGATGATGGGGGGCCCGAGAGTCTGGTGGGTTGACCGAGGGCCAGACGGGAGGGAGAGGAGGACCGGGTCGTGTCGGCCATGGGGATGTGACGGCAGTGTGGTGTTTGGCTCGAGGTTGCCGAAGACAAGCATGGGGGGAGCATGGATGAGCATGGGTGAGGATGAGGTGTGAGTGAGGTGGGTGGGAAGAGTGGAGACGGCTGGACCTGCATCGGAAAAGGTAGGATCCCCAAGGCCTGACTGAGGTGAAGTCCGAATGCGGGCGCTCTGAGGAAGTCCGGGGGGGCTAGGCTAGGCTTGTTGGGCTGGTGGGTTGGCTAGCTGGCTGGCTGGTGGGTTCGCCAGCTAGAGCTCAAGCTGAAGCTGATGCTGGCGGGGTGGAATGTGCGGGCGAATGTGCGGGCGATGGACGATGCGATGGGGGACATGAGGGAAGCACGAAAGTGGCTCCGTCCGCCGGAGGATTCAACCTCCGCGGGGCTTCTGCAACGACAACCAGGAAACGAGCGATAGGAGATGACGACTTACACGAGAGACGGGCGGAACGAGGTGATGGCGGGCAGCAACAGATGATCGTGTCTACTTCTGCTGGGACAGCCGGGCTCGTGGTCAAGAGCGGGGTTGGCTGGGCTGACGAGTACTGGTGTTTGGAGGGAGTCGGCGGGCTGACGAGTACGGGTGTTTGGAGGGCTGCTCGAGCTGGTGTTCAGGTGTTCAGCGATCCGGCTACGACGGACGACCCCGAGAAAGACGGGAATTGACGGGCAATGTGAGGTGTGCAGCGACGTCGATCGACCGGAGCAAAGTCAGGTAGCGTAGCGTGGTGAGGCTGGCCGGGAGGCAGAGGAGAGAGAGTACGTAGGCAAGGGCAGAGGCGGGATGGGCGAGACGAGGGGAGAGGATGGACGGACAGCAGCGAGATGGAAATGAGGGGGAGGCCCTTTATTGACGCCGTCTCAACGTCAGGTCCGATCAGATCAGGTACCTGCCCGCTGTCCTGGCAGTGGTGGTGGTGGTGGTCTTCCTCTCATCTGGCCGGCGTGAGGAAGGCACAGTGCTACTGTAACCCAAGCTCCGAGCTCAAACCATGGCCGGGCAGGAACGAGGAGGTGGTGTAGATGCTACCTGCCTTCTCGCCGCTCGTGCCTGCCACTCGTGCCTGCCGACCGCGTCGCGGGACGTGTATCGAGGTACATGGCAGTCGGCACCCCCTCCCTCGCTAGCATCGCCATCTGTCTCTCGATGCGGGGTCAGGTGCTGACGACGTGCACTCGCACCTGCTCCCCCCCAGGGCCGCCTCGGGATGTCAGGTCGGTGGTTTAGTAGGCTACTGGGTGCCAGAGCTCGTGCTTCGGCATGTTGAGGGGATGGAACGGAAGAAACCCGGCATCTTGCTGTCTGAGGCCGGTGCTGGTGCTTCTGCAGCGAATGCTGGATGCCGGGTTTCTTGGATCTTGCTTGGATCCTGCTTGGATCATCCAGCTGATCATCCAACTGGATCTTCAAGGCTTTGTTCAGTGGCCAAGGCATCTCTGAAGCTCGTGGGCTGCACGGAATGAAGCAGCATCTCCAGTGTCTCGATGCCGAAAACGGGCACCCATCTGGCAGGCAGTGGCGCCAGCGCAACGAGGCAGGCTCGAATGCGGGGTAGTCCACTGCAACGCCACAGACAGCGCCTGGCAGGAAGCACCAGGTAGCCCGCGGCAATTCAGCGGTCCCGTGTTGTCTTCGTCGCGGTCGGGATCAATCAGCACGCGCCGATTCCTCAGCTTGCTGTGGTGCATGTCCCTGCCCCCTGTATCATGCCCCATGCCATACCTAGGGCCCCATCCCAGGCTCATGCCATAGGGCCCCATCCCAGGCCCATGCCGTACCTAGGGCCCCATCCCCATGCCATGCCCAGCCAATGCCCCGGGCCCACGAACCGCCTTGGGCTCTGCACCTTGAAACGAGAACATGACGTAGCCCCCCATCCCTCCCCGATGCGGGTGCCTACGTCTGGCGTGTCTGCTTGATTCCATCCGAGGGATTTTCACCAGAGCAGGATGACATGCTGTCGAGGGATTTTCCGATCATGACCGCAGGAGAGAATGCTCGTTCCGTGACGGCCGTCGTTGCGAGTTGCCGTCGATAGAGACCTACACCCAGAGGTCATCCCATGTCGCGTCGACGCTCCCTGGGCCAGCCTTGACCGGTGGGGTACCTGCAGGTACCTGAATCGCCCGCCCGTCCAGGGTCCGACTCTGCCCAGACCTGCCATTTCGCCCAATCACCGGGCCGTCATTTCACCCTATCGCAGCCTCGTTGCTGCCATGCTGGACTCCCATGGTGAACTCACTCACCACTGTACCAACCCTCGCAGCGTCGTCACCACGGCCGAGTGAGTGACTGTCCCCATATGGCTGCACTGTCTCGAGACGTTGAGCTCTTCGCATGTCGATCCATCAGCCCGTCACGTCCAGCACCAGATGAAGGTGCGGCCGTTTCACTCACCGTCTCCTCGACCCAAACCCAACAAGAAACACCACCCCAATTATAATTAGACGCACGCCTCGACGCCCACGGGCCATTCGTCTGGTGCCCTTCGTCTGGTGCCCATGCATGTCTCCAACCAGGTTCTCGCCATTCACTCGGTCAGTGAGCCGGCAACACCAGACAGAGACCCCCTATCATAGCCTTATTCCCGGCCAAGCCAATCTTCCACCCATGCATCGTGGTTCGCTCAACACCGCTCACCGGTTCCTCACCGTGCCACCGACCTGACTGACCTGACTTGCCTGCCATGCGGTCAAAATAGCCTCGCCGCCCACCGCCCCATCAACCCCCATCCAGCCCGTGGGGGGAGCGACTCCCCGTCCCTCTCCAGACCCGCACATTGGTGGGAAAATACCTCAACATCCCCGGGCCTCACCCCGTCCTCACCTCGACCTCGAGTCCGGTCCTCACCAGAACCTCCGCGTCCCCTATCCTCGGATATCCCCCCCTGGGAATGCCACGGCAATAGCCCCCTGCCAATCCTCGTCTCGTCCTTCAGCCTCAACGACGACACCCTTACGGGTCCCCCGTCCCGGGCCCCTGAGTAAAGCCCCCCCGAACCGAGAGAAGCCGCCCCGATGCCGTTCCGGTTCGCGCAACGCCCCATCCCTCCCTCCCCCCTGTCGCGCCCCCATCGGCTCGGCTGCATGGCCCCGTCCCTGGCCCTCGGAGCCATCGCCCGACGATGCATCGTGCTGCTGCTGCGGACCTGACTTTTTTGGGGGGTTTTGACTTACACCGCAAACGCCCTACGCGAGAGAAACACCCCGTCAGGCACCGTCTCCACCTCGGGAGGTCCCGCCGCGTCTCATCTCGCCCTGGCAGCCTTCAGGCCAGCCAGCCCTTGGACCTGTCCAGTGGGCGGGCCCCTTCGCTCCAGGGAACGCCCGCTCGGAGCACCGAGCCCGAACGTCGGGCGGCGCTCCTACCTCCGAGCCCCCCAGTCATCCGCGAGGCGCGAGCATCTCCGAGTAGAATGTAAACCATGCTTGGCCTGACGTGCTCCCACAGATGTCGTGATAGGCGTAGATGATGAGATTGGCTGCGACGACTCGTGGCGCCATGATGCTGCGTAGCCGAGCCGTTATCGTCCCGTCGTCGCCCACCCGCCGACCGAGTCTCGGGTGCAGGTCCGGCCAGATCGAGGCCTCCCGTCTGTATCCGTTTGCCGCGGGACGGCGCGGCGGGCTCGACAGGCTTGTTGTTGTTGGCTTCTTCCGTCGCCTGCTTGTGCTCGGTTGCACCACGCGGCCTTTGTCATGGTCCAGCTGGCTCGACTGAGCTGTCCCGTCCCCTGAGACGCAGCGACGAGTGTCGCCCATCATCCAGGGCTTACAAACGATCCTGCGATGTGTTCTTCTCCATCGAGACACTGGCGAGAACTGTCGATTGCCAGAGGTCAAGACCCTATTCCTAGGCATACTCGGCACACCAGGCGGAGACAGACCGGATGGGCGAGCCGCAGGAGAGCAAGGCCACCGGCCAACGAGTGATGCATTCAGCAAATATGCTGGGAAAAGCAGAGTACGAAAACTAGATAAGGGGGTTCCTCTACTCATGGTGTTCGAGCACCGAATTCGAGTCCGCCCGGACAGGCCGCCGCCCAGAAATCCCAGGATCCCCAACACCAGCGCAGAGCGCTCCTCCACGATATCAGCCGTACATCCCGTATATCTCCCCAGTACCCCAAGTCCCAGACCCGACCGATCCAAGCAACACTTGCCCCTGCGATCAAGTCAGGCCATGTTCCACGAGGAGTCAGCAAAAGCAAAGACTGACCTCGAATCGAACAAGGCGGGAGCAGAGAGCGACGGCTCATGCTTGACGGCGCCAATGCGGAGGCGGCTTTCGATCGATGGCGACAAACTTTTGCCGTCCATAAATCAGAGGCTGAACCAGCTCAAACCCTCAAATACGTCTTCGATTCGGGTTCCGCAGGGTGGGACGCCCTTCCCCAAAGTAGGAGACGTTTTCCACAATCCGAAGACTGCTTCCAGCACCCCGTTTTGCCCTGCTTCTACCGGACCGTCCCCGTCATCGGTTTGAATGCGCGGTCGCCGGGAAAGCCGAATCCGTGTCGAGGCCGTCAAGAGGTAAGCCGCCCATACCAAACAAATGATGGTATGTAGGCAAGTTAGCATCAGTTTCTGAGAGAAGGAAAAGGGGGGCTTGCTCTTTTTTCATCAATGTCTCCAAGCTTCATCGGATGAGCTGCAGACTTATTTTAGAACCAAAGAACTCCTGGATAACCTGGATAAACCAAGAGATCCTGGAATCCCCGAGGACGCCTCAAGTTCACTTGAACTGTCCTCAGCGCCTGGAACCAATCCAAGTCCGAGCACAATCCGTCCAATCCAATCCAACCCATCCTGGATGAACCAGAAATCCTGGAGACACCTCAAACCCGCTTCCACGAGGTGGGATGCCCTTCCCCAAAGTAGGGGACGTTTTCCACAGCCCAAAGGCTGCTTCCAGCACCCCGTTTTGCCTCGCTTCCACGAGCCGTCCTCAGTGCCGGACACAATCCTGATCCAATCCGTTCAAGGGGTTCCCGAACAAACCAGGATGTTCCAGAGTCCTGGAGACACCTCGGACCCGCTTCCACGAGGTGGGATACCCTTCCCCAAAGTAGGGGACGTTTTCCACAGCCCGAAAGCTGCTTCCAGTACCCCGTTTTGCCTCGCTTCCACGAGCCGTCCTCGGAGCCGGAAGCAATCCAGATCCAATTCGTTCAGGGGATACACCAGAATGTTCCGGAGTCCAGAAGACACCTCGGACCCGCTTCCGCAAGGTGGGATGCCCTTCCCCAAAGTAGGGGACGTTTTCCACAGCCCGAAGGCCGCTTCCAGCACCCCGTTTTGCCTCGCTTCCACGAGCCGTCCTCAGCGCCTGGAAACCGGTCCAAGTCCAATCCATCCGGAGCGAGACCAGAAACCTAGCAAGAACTAGAGAGCATCCATCCCGAGGCGAGTCCGAGGACCAAGGCCGTGGCCCCCAAGCAGGCCTTCCCAACAGTGCTCCACGAAGGGAGGGACCATCCGGAAGAATGCGAGGGTGCATTGGCGTTGTCGGAGCTCTCAGCGGGGTAGGATCCAGGAATCAAAAGAGTGTCGTGTGTGCAGGGAGTAGCAGGCGAGGGAACGTCAGAGGAATGATCCAAAAGAGTGGAATGAGTCGAAGCGAAGGAATCCTCCTCGGTAACCTCATCATCACCCGAAGGCTCAGAGTCGGCAACCTCGGGAGCAGCGTCATCGGACGCAGGGGGCGAAGGAATGTCGGCAGGAAGAGGAGCCAGAACCGGGGCACGCCACAGAGCATCGCCCTTGGACAGCTGCCAAAGTCGGACCTTCTCCAGAAGGGGATCGTTGAACATGGGAGTATCCTCCTCGTCATCGTAAAGATCGGATGAGTCGGCCTCGGAGACCTCCTCGGGCGAAGGAATGTCGGTAGGCAGAGGCGCCAGGACCGGGGCGCGCCACAGGGCATCGCCCTTGGCTTCCTGCCAGGCGGCGACCCGGCGCTCCACGGCAGAGCCGTACTTCTTCCAGTGCGCGATGCGCTCCGCGAAGGAAGTGAGGGTCTGGGGATCCGGGATCGAATGAGTGCATGAGTCGGCGTCAGGCGCGTCCTCGGAAGAAAGAGCGTCGGTGTCATCCTCCTGCTGCTGCTCCTGCACAGAGCTGTCCGAGAGCGATCCGAAATCCATGGCAGCGAATTCAGCCTCAAAGTCCAGGGAAACCGTGACATCACCGATGCCGGACCATCCGTCAAAGGCGTTGTCGAGGTGCTCCTTGGCCTTGAAGACCTCCTCGAAGGGCATGTCGATATCGGGAGACTCCTGGGTATCCCAAGTAGCGAAGGCATCATCGATGCACTTGGGCAAACGAGTGGAAGGTGGACGGTAATCCCAAATCTCCGCCAGCGGCTGACGAAGAACTTGATCCGCGATCTCGGCAGCGCGACGCATGCGCACCTGGTGGAGAAGCCAGGGCCATGCCTGGCGGCTCCTTCTGAGGTGGCGGGTTGCCCGGATCCGGGGAATGTGTTTGGTGAATACCTGGAAAAAGTCGGTGGACCGGTGGACGTCCTCCAGAGCGCGTGCCGCACGCACCATGCGCACCTGGCGGGCAAGGTCGGACCAGACGGCCGGGACCATATCCTTCAGGTGGGCTGCCCTGGACTGGGACACCGAATGGAAAAGATCGGACCATGGGTTCCGGTTGTCCGGGGCACCTAGCCGCGAAGCAGGAAGGTCGGAGATACCGGAGGAGCATGTGGACTCGGAAACAGAGCCGGGAGGGAAAGGAAAGACGCGGTTCGGGTTGCCGGGGAAGCCAGGGGCATCGCCGTGAACCCGATCCATGAGCCAGGAGTGAACACTGGGCGCCGGCTGGCGCTCAATGTGGCGGACTCCAGAAGGGAAGTGAGCGTGAGGGGTCCATCCTGGTGGAAACCCCTTAGAAGGAACGGCTGGGACGATGGGCCGGCGGTGCTCCGCCTGGCGATCCATGTACCCGGAGGAGCTGAGAGTCAGCTCCACCTTGGGAGGGAGGGGGCACCAGATCCTGAGACGAGTCAGCATGCTGGCATGGGACGAATCATGCGTGGCTGTAAAGATGAAAACAGAAGAAAAGAGAGAAAGTCCAAGATGGGGCAGCCTGCAGGGTGGATGAAGGCATGGCCGATGATGGAATGCATGATGATGGTTCAGTGAGTGATGGTGATGGTGATGGTGATGGTGATGCATGATAGCGGGGGTGGATGATGTTGGGCAATGAGCCGAGTGGTTTGATGGATGATGGTGATGATGCTTGTTGATGATGGTAATCGTGGAAGAATAATGGTAGTGATGATAGTTGTAGGGATGGTGATGCTGATGGATGATGATGCTGATATATGATGATGGCGATGGAGGTGGGAGATGGATGGCATGTTAGGCAGTGAGGAAGGGTGGTAGATGGTGAGAGGGACGGAAGGGGAAGTGTAACGAAGGTCAGGGCCATAGGCGGGAAGGAGGTGACCTGGGTAAGGTGAACGGGTGGGGTGGACAGGGGAGGGTGGTGGGTAAGGTGAGCGAGATGGGTGGATCAAGGTGGGGGCATCGTGTCTCAAAGGCAACGACATCTCAACGAGAAGACCGACGACAACTGAGATGGGCGGTGGTGATGAAGTCGTGGATGGGCCTGCCTTTTTAATGACCATCTTGGCCACATGAAGCAAGGTGAGAGGAGTCGACCAAAATGGGAAGTGTTGTTGTCCCGTGTTTGTTGTCATGGTAGACACGTGTAAGTGGACGTGTCGCGCCGCGTATCATCAACACCAGACAGGGCAGGCGGCTGGTGCTGGGACCAAGTGGTGATGAAGTCACGGAAAGACCGAAACAGAACAGTGGACCAAAACAGAAAGAATGGCTCACCCTTTGACAAACCACCCGACGGCAGGAAAGCTCGGTGCTTTCGCTGGCGCGGGTGAGGAGGTCGTCCAGGACCGGGCGGAGGAGAGGCGGGAGGAGATACGGGAGGACGCGGAGCGGGAAACTCGAACAACCCGCCTAGCGGCTGGCTGAACGAGGGGGACGGGACTTCCACCCGAGACCGTGTCATAATCCAAGGATTCTGACACGGCCGACGCATAGGAGGGACTTTCACCCTGACCATCGCCTTGCTCGCACGAGCGAAGGGAGGCCGACGCAGTCGAAACCTGAGCAGTAGTCAATGACATTGCAGGGGGTTAGGACTTACCTGGGTCCGAAAGAGAAGAGGGCCCCGAAGGGCGGGAGGCGAGGCGCTCCTCATATGCACCGACCGCGGGCGGTGTGCGCGGCAGATCAGCAACGCAATCAGCAAACATGCAGCTCGATTGGGACGACAAGGCTCGATTGGGATGGTAGACCCGATTCGGCATGGCAGATCAGCAGCGCAATCAGCAAACAGCCTGATTGGGATGTCACCACCATTTTGGGACGGCAGAATGATCAGTAATTGGGATTCCATTCGGCCGAACGCTAGTCCGACCTGTCTCAGCCCTACGAGATCCTACTGCCGATCGTTCCTTCGTGATCTTTCACGTCATCGCGTAGAAATTCCCTATTGAAACATGTTGTATGGAAGCCATCGTCTGCCTCATATCATGATGCAAGTGCAAGCATCTAATTCGCGTTGCGCGGTGCGTTATCCGTTGACGACGCCTTTGCAAAGCCTTTTGGCTGGGGCGGCAAGTACAGTCCCAGCATCGAGGGGACCGACGTGACTGACCACCGACCCTCATCCGCGCGACGTGTCCTTGCACCTGTGGACAGCATCGGACGATGAGCATCGCGAGCATGGATGGAAAACCGTCGTCCATAATGCGCGCAGATCAAGGTAAGCTTCTGGCGGGGTCGTGAGATGGCTCCAGCCTTGCTCGTCTCCAGCGTAACCTCACGACTGATTACCTTGAGAGACACGATCAAAACTACTATTGATTCAAGCGATTTTGATTGTCTAGTAATGATGTTCTCTAACCTCTACGTGGGTGGCGCCTTGCCTCATCGGAAGGGTGATGCCTTCCCCGGCGTCAGCAGCGACCCGCCCACACCCGGCGGCCGCCTTACGGGCGTTGTAGGCCCTGGGCCGCCCTCTATGGGCAGCGGAGGTGTCTCTGTCCTCTGGACCTCCTGGTCACCGGGCTTGGGTGCTCGGAAACCAACGTCTCGGCCCACGTTGTAAATCTCGTTTATCTTCTGCTCCCACACACCCGCCGAAACGTATTCTTGGTACTTTCGATACAGCCTCAACGCTGTCCTGGAGTCCTCGATTGAATCGTGAGTCTCCTTCTGAATGTTCTCCCGCAAGACGATCCACGCGAGGAAAGCTAACGATAGCTTCCGCAGGCGTGTGTGCAGGAAGTATAGCTCGATCGTGTCGATGACCTGCGACTTGGGAATGTGAATGTTGATCACACGGAAGTCCTGCTTCAGGCCATGGCCCAGGAACTTGCAGCCGAGGTTGACCAGCATCCAGAGTTTCTTGTACGCCACCTTCAACGGCACGAGGTTGTGTTTCGACAAGCGCGGGTTGAGGTCAACCTCGGTAATGCCCGAGAAGGCAGTCAGATAATCGACGATAGGCTCCCGAATCAGGATATAGTCGTCGACGAACGGCTCTCCTTCGTCTTCTCCTTCTCCGCGGATGACGGAGGTGCGCGCGAGGGCGTACACTTTCGGTCGAATCGTCTCTCTTTCGCCTTCGGAATTCATCTCGATCTCCGGCTGCCGGACGGCCACGAACTCGGTGTCGAGAGCGATGATGCTGCCCGGTCCTGGCGGTTCGGTGTTGCCGTCGAGGGTTCGATATGTTTTGCTGTCGTGGAGGTGGCTGGTCCGGTGTTAGCAGTGTCAAGAAACGGCGCCCTCGTGCCAAGAGCAATACTGACCTGGAATCTGTGAACAGCAGCGACGTGTCGATATTTTGTTTCCAAGTAGTGTCCATCATGTTGTTCGCCTCCTTCACCTGGAACGTCAAGACTGACGGAATCTTCCAGTTTGCGTTGAAGGAGAGAGCTTCGTCCTTGCTCACCGACCGAACCAAAAAGTCGTTGAACAAATGCCACTGGCTCGTTTCAGGAGCCTCCGGCTGGCAGTGGGCCACTGGACGTTGTCAGCTTTGTCGATCCGTCCGCATCAGGGAGTCATACCGTTGACCATGCCCACCATGTGTGGCTTTTGCCCAGGGCCAGCCTCGACCTCCATTGACATGCCAATCAGGGAGTACACGGTGATGTTGTGGATGCCTCGCTGGAGGTGGAGCTTCAGATCTTCGCCTTCGTAGCAGAAGAACTGGCCATGATCTACTATGACGCCAATTTCTTCTGGAAGAAAACCTGGGGCCGCCCACAGCCTCCGATGCTCTGGGGTTTTGACCGCCGTGTTGAGCATCAGGACCTGAGGCACGCTGCTGATCGTCTTCCTCGAGGCGTTCGGCTGGTAACGTTGGCACTGAGGGCACCATCCCTTGGACGGAAACTCCCGCTCGACGCTCATCTTGAGGACTTGCGAAAAGGTGATCTTAGGGGCCTTCTGATTCCGCATGGGCGCCTTCTGCCGCACAAGATTAGTCGAGGGGACACAGGCCTGGCATAGGTTGGCAACTGACAGCGTTGGGGTAGACCAGTTCATTGACGTTGGTCGGACTTGGGCGCGTGTACTCGCTTCTGCAGTTCATGCACCTGATATATTCAGTAGCGGCAGTTTGGACGGCCTGCCTCGAGTAAGCCAGATGGACAAGTGTATGACTCAATACGGTATACAAACCTGCAGCATGAAGTTGACGCCTGGCGAAGTAATGCGAAAGTCTTCCACGATCTTGTCGAGCAGGAATCGAGTCAGCCGTTGCAGCATGGCCGGGAGAGGACCGCCGTTGAGATCTTCCTCAAGAAGACACAAGGCCGCAGCTTTTCAAATATCAGCACAACCACCTAAAACTGGCACCGGAAACCATACCTTGAGGCTGATGACTGAGCGCTTTCAACAAATTGGTTGCCTGACAGATAGAGCCTTCGGCCTTTTCCAACATGTCGAAGAGGAAGCCCAGTTCGCAGAGCAAACAGGTCTCAACGACACACGCGGTCGCGGCGTGCTGCAGCGCCAGATTGCGGATTATGGGGGTGAAGTGCAGCACCTGCAGCAATGCATTGGCGTACGAGTTGGCAATGTGGATCTCCAGCCCGGAGTAGACCGTCCTGTTGTAATATCTGAGAGAAGAATATGAGCTGGTTGTGCTGCTGGTTAGGACAGGAACTGACATACCCGAAGTCAAAATCGTCGACACCGAACTTGCTGTACTTGATCTCGACATTCCGGTACATCGGAGGACACTCGCTCTTGCGGTCACCGCCCATCTTGGCCGCAGTATCGTCGGTCTCTTCCTCTGCGCCGGGCGGCGGCCCAGGGGTCTTGGATGATTCCCTCGCTTTTTCGCTGAGGAACTTGGGTGCCTGGATGCCGGTTACCGTCGTCTTGTCGAATTTGCGCGTGTCCTCGGCCTGATTTCGCCGCAAACCACGCGTGTTCGGCCCATACAGGCCGAAATCTGTCGTCTTCAGGGTCGACAGAAACTGGGGATCGAGCGTCGAGGGCGGCGCGCCCACGTCGGAGACCATATCAGGCCACGCCGAAAGCAGATGATCTCGATAATACGGCATGCCAATCATGTTGAGAGGTCTGCTCGGGTCAGTCTTGAGCGTCCATATAATCGCGAAAGGTGTATAGCTTACGTCTCGGCAGTCCAGTCGACAGTGGGTGCCGGCGTCTCGGGGCCGGCAAACTCAGTCGGCTGCGGAAAGTCGACGAAACGAATCTTGGATGGGCTTCCCCAGAGATGAATCTGGGAGGCGGAATCTGCCAGGGCCACGGCCTCGCCCGAGTGCGCTATCTCGAACATGGTGATGAGTGAGTTGACAACGTTGATTTGCCGCACGTTGCTCGTGTGAGGGTTCATCAGATCGACAACATGCAGCTGGCCGGTTTGCGACACGACAATACTGGTCGTTGACATGCGTGGGTGCATCCGGACGAAGGCGCCGCCCGCAGGAAAAGGAATGGGGGCCATGGGCGTCATGCGCTTGATGTCAAAGACGTTGAGGAACGAATCAGGCATGTAGCTCTGGCTCTGGCGCAGTGAGAATCCGCAGGTAACGATGAAGTCGTGCTGCGCGTCCATGTCGCTGATGAGTGCGGAGTGGGCCTTCCAACTGCGCACGACGGAGAAGTTCACCGGATCAATCATGTTGATGAGGCCGTCCTTGGTCGCCGCGCATATGTAGCGGCTCTTTTTCATGATTTGGTAGGAGTATTCGGTGGAAATCTGGCAGGGATCAGCACTTGTACCGGGCGGTATGGACGGCGCGTCGGACCTCCTTTGTGATCTCTCCCTTGTTCACGTCGATGACGAACATCTTGTCCTGGAAGCCAGCCACCAGGATCTCGGCCTGGCCCTTCGACGTGAAGTTCATGCATCGTAAGTCCTTGAACTCGTCACTCCTGTCGCGGCATCAGCAAAGCCCCGTCATTCAGCCCAGCGGCAGCACGGAGAGCCCTACTGGAGGTGCCAAAGCGGCGGTCCCCTCCTCAGCGCCATGTGTATGTCTCTCGCCCCCAGGGCGATGACGCCCTTTTCGCTGACGAGGATCTGTCGCACATCGCCGTGGGTCGAGTACGCTTTGAAGGAGGTGTATCGCTGGAGTTCGTTGCCGCAGAAAGATGTAACGCGCCCCTGCGAGCAAGTCAGAGCCGTTCCCAGCGCATTGAGCGCAGCGCGAGGGGTCTCACATAATCGTTGCCTGTCCAAAGGAGTTCTTGTTGGGGGTCGAAGGTCATTGTTGTGACGGGTGTCGCCATAGCCCGTACGCCCGGAGGCGGGAAGGGGATACGGGCGACCTGCGGGGCGCGTCGCGCACGTCAGCAGCAGTTCCAGTGGTCGGCCGAGGCATAGACGGCAGGGCGACACGGGGAGAGGTCATCGCCGACAAGGCCGACGCGTGTGCCCCGCGCGCGAGGAGGAACGGGCCTACCTGATCCCAGTCTCCGTCCATTTTGGCTTCGGTTTTCTCGCCCCAATGACCATGTCTTCGGAGGGAAGGCAGTCGGAGGTAAGGTGTGCGCTAGCAATGCGATAAGCTGATGTGGTAGAACAAATTGCGCGACACAGTCCCGCGGACTGATCGAGGGTAGTCGGACATGTAGCGACGAGGCCGTGGATCCTCGTACCTCAGGTACCTGGGGTTCAATCAAGGTGGGGAGCTGCCAGTGTCGCAGGGGTTGTCTCCGCGTGTCACGTCGCGTTCTGCCGATGTTCACCCGACAGCCCCGCTCACTGGTGGTGGTTGCGCGTGTATTTCATTGACTGCGGCAAGACTCCTTTTGTACAGCCCCACTATTCATGGTACGCGCCACACATTGGTTTTGTGGCGGCGCGATTAGTATCAAGGGAGGCCGATGGATAAGGTGTATCGAGGGAGGTGAGCAAGTCTTTCATACAATCGGAGAGGTAGACTGGTGCATATCGGAGGCAAAGGATCAACATCGCAAACAATGGTGGCGCTCACAAGAAGTCCAGTGTGAAGCATCAAGGACTCAGGGGCATGGAGGCACGAGGACTGAGCTCCAGGAACGGGTAATCTTGATTCCTACCATGTGTAGGGATCAGATAAATTGAGCTGTTACGTCCGATGTGGTGCTCCCGAAGTCCTAAAGGGGGCATTTCACTCAAGATAGTCGAATCATACTGATGGCCGGTCTCACGAGCTTGCAAAACGTCTCGTCTGTGAGGTCATGCTGTCTTGAGGTTGATTTGAGATGGGTGTGCCTTTAATGAGCCAGAATCAGCAATGTTTACGAATAGCACAGGGGACTCAAGAAGCACTCAGTCTCGTCCAGCACGCATAAGTCAAACAGACCTTAGCTGTGATGCAGATGATTGTACACAGCACATGCTCCCAAAATAAACACCAGACCTTCTCATGAAAACCAAAGAAGAAGCAGCAAAAGAGTTCGGGACCCGATGGTCCCTACATCTCTGCCGAGTTTCGAACCTGCGCCAGGTCTTGTCGAGTGTTGCCGGATTTGGTCGTCGATTGTCGTTCTTCCAGTCGTTGCCCCCTAGTCCCCCAGCCAGTACCGTTTGACCAGAGTACCTACCGAGCACCGCCTTCGGTTCTGACAACTGGGCGGAATGGCCCGGGGGGTTATATACTATTGGGCGTGGAAGGCGCGGCGGTGCGGCCAGCCAGGGTGACGGGGCAACGGCGTTGTGATGCCTGGGGCTCGCGTGCTGAGCTGGCTGCCTTGCGTGGCCGCCTGCAAAAGAGGCCACACACCGAAGATGCTTACACCAACAAGGAGAATTTCAGAGTCAATTTACAGTAGAGGGCTCGCGCAGAGCCGCTCCTAGATTGTATCATGATCATCAAAAGTGAACCCCTATCCAGCACTGGCGGGATAGGGGTCATGTCGGCTTAATTCATTACACGCTGAGCGAAGACTGCAGCCCCATCGGAAACATGCTTGCTCTCAAATAATGATCATAATGTGACCCTGATATGATGCTTTGACTTGCCACTGTGATCAAACTATCGGAGGGCACATATATGCCCCCTAACCCATCTTCCAAGCCACCACAGCAGCTCATGTCAGTGTGGGCTAAATGCCAGGCACCCGTGCCGCCTGTCTTCCCCGGCCGCAACCTTCAAGAAATTCTCGATTGCAGGCTTCTCGCAATTGCTTCTCGCAATCCGTGCACGGTGAAACATGAAATTCTGCCCTCGTACACACCAGACACTTCATGAGAAGCAAATGCCAACAATGGGGCCTGCAGACACTCCATCTCGCCCGACTCAAGGCGAATAGTGGCGCCCGTGCTGGCTACGAATGCGTCCTGCCAGAAAGCTTGCTTTGAAACGCTCAGGCGTGTGGTGTCTCGCTATCATGAGTGCCCAGCGTTGCTTAGCTGAGTTGCCGGCGGAGGTGAAGCTTCGGGCGGCCAAGTCGATGCAGTCTAGGAGTGCGTGTCTGAAGCAAAGCGAGAGGAGACCATAGGGAAGAAGTTGGTGATTGCTACCTAGTTACGAGACGCCCCGTCAGAAACGCGAAAAAGGTTGGTCGACCTCGCAGTATCGTCCTGGCGATGAGCTGGTAGTATCAAGCGTTGCCCGCTCTATGTGCTCAAGGCACAGCTGCGGCATGAAGGACTGTCGGGTGTGAACCATGAATTGTCACGCGAGGCCTTGGATCGAGACGTCGAGGTAATTAATGTCGAGGTAATTGATGTCGATGAGTTCACCAGTGAGCGAGCCTGGGCTGAGTCGCCCCACACCGCCTTCAGAACCAGTCACGGACACTCGCACACTTCGCATGTCATGGATATCATTCTTGCTACCAATTACAGCCTTCGCGCCCCTCGTCCCCAACCGACAGTGCTGCGGCAGCAATTTTCATTACCGAATCCATCCCCGATTCGTCGCTTACAAAGAGCCGGCGGCCTTGAAGTGGTCGAGGGCCTCCTTGACGCGGACGGTCATGGTCTTCTCGGACTCGCGGACCCAGACACGGGGGTCGTACTTCTTCTTGTTGGGCTTGTCGGCGCCCTCGGGGTTGCCGACCTGGGTGCTGGGAGGGGTTAGCGGGTGCTGGAGCCGGGGCGAGCCGGGGCAAGAGGGCAGGGTGGACGTACTTGAGGTACTCGATGTTCTTGGTGACGTAGTCACGGACACCGGTCAGGTAGGCCCACTGCAGGTCGGTGTCGAGGTTGACCTTGACGACACCGTAGCTGATGGCCTCCTGGAACTCCTCGACGGTGGAGCCGGAGCCGCCGTGGAAGACGAAGAAGACGGGCTTCTCGGACTTGCCGCCGAGCTTCTCGGAGACGAACTTCTGGTGCTTGCTGAGCAGCTCGGGGTGGAGCTTGACGTTGCCGGGCTTGTAGACGCCGTGGACGTTGCCGAAGCCAGCGGCGATGGAGAAGAAGGGGCTGATGGCGGAGAGGGCCTCGTAGATAGACCAGATGTCCTCGGGCTGGGTGTAGAGGGAGTTGTTGTCGACGTCCTCGTTGTTGACGCCGTCCTCCTCACCACCGGTGACTAGCGAGTGTGAGCATGCCGTTCAGATGAGGGGGGGAGATCTCGCAGGTGAAGGAGGGGAGACCTCTGAAGGAGGGGAGACCTCTGAAGGAGGGGAGACCTCTCAGAGGAAGAGGGGAGGGGAGAACTCACTGCCGATCTCCATCTCGAGCCAGAGCTTCATGGGAGCGGAGCGCTTGAGGTAGGCGGCGGTGGTGTCGATGTTGTACTTGACGTCCTCCTCGGAGAGATCGATCATGTGGGAGGAGAAGAGGGGGGTGCCGTTCTTCTTGAACTCGGCCTCATCGGCAGCGATCATGCCGTCGAGCCACGGCAGAAGCTTCTTGCTGGCGGGGGGTCAGCAGAGGTGCGCGGGGCACCGGGACACGGATGGACTCACGCGCAGTGGTCGGTGTGGAGGACGACGGGGACGCCGTAGATGGGAGCAATGGAGCGGATGTAGTGGGCGGCGGCGATGGCACCGGCGACGGAAGCCTCCTGCTTCTCAGCGCTGTTGGTGACGCCCTTGCCGGCGAAGAAGGCAGCACCACCCTGGGAGCTACACATGGTCAGCCGTGCTTCACGCGAGCAGGTAGGACTCGTGGCGCGACGTACAACTGCAGGATGACGGGCGACTTGGAGTCGCGGGCGGCCTCGAGGGTAGCGACAACGGTGGAGGAGGAGGTCTGCGCGGCGCGGGAGCGGGGTCAGCGGACGATGCACGGCAGAGGGCGGCGCGAGGCTCGCGAGACGAGGGTCGGCCCCGGGCATCAGAACATACGACGTTGACGGCGGGCATGGCAAAGCCCTTCTCCTTGGCGTAGGTGAAAAGCTTCAGGACATCATCGCCGTAGATGACGCCGGGCTTGAGGTTAAGCTCTTGCAGGAGACCCATGTTGATGGATGGCGGGGTAGCTGATGGAGGGGTAGAGAGTTAAGGTTGCTGAGAGAGAGATTGCTCTTCGAGAGGTGATCAGGAAGAAGGTTGGCAGGTTGGGTCCAAAAAAGACGAGAGGAGGATGTCTGGAGGAATTGGGTTGAGGTGAGAGATGGGAGGAGGGAAATTCGAGTCGAGGATGATGGAAGCACCAGTGATGGACAAGATATTTGCACCGCAGGCCGGCCTCCTGCTCGGCCCCTCTCAGAGGTACCTACCTCCTGTGCCACCTACCAGAAGGTAGGTGCGTCACGTTGGATCGAGCGAGGTACACCCCGTCGTCGCCCAACGCCCAATGGCAGGCGGGCTCCTCCCACCAAACAACCCACCAGACACCCGCCAGAGGCATTTCCTCAGCCAAGTCCAGCCCGTGTCGAGGCGGGGTCGGAGGGCGAGCTGAGGCAATGAGCATGAGCACGAGCAACGGGTGACGAACGAGTGAAGTCTCACCCCACCAAACTGTTGAGGGGCAGGTACAAGTGAGACGCCCGCCGGCCACTCACAGCGCCCTCGCTGATTCTACTCCGGGCGTACCCGTACAGCACCCCCACCTGACGTCAAGCCGCCAATTTGCCGGGCACACTGCGCTGCCAGCTCTGGTTGCCAGGCAGACCCCCCCTCCTCACCACGACCACCAGAGCTCCCCCTGCTCGACCGACACCACCCGTGCCGCCATCCCTCCTCCCCCTTCGACCATCGAGTCGTGCCGTCTATCGGAGCGTGCGGCTTTTATCCCGTCTGTACTGTTGAGATGAGAGATTTCATGGCCGCAGACGAGTGTAGCAGAGCAAAAAACAACTCAGTGGAAAATGCCAGCAAAACAAAATAGCCAGGCAGGGGGAAGGGGGGTCAGGTCGAAACCTCCCTCGGCGGGTGCGGGTGGCCTGCGTGTCCCTTGTCGCGATGCTTCGGATGTCATGACGGGCACAGGACAAACAAAACAACGTCGACAGCAACAGGTACCCGCACGTCGAGCCGGAATCACCCCTCCAGGGCAGTCCGTCGGCCAATGACGGATTCGAGATCGCGCGTCGAGAGGGAAGGTGCTCCATCCTCGAATCCAAGGGATTGCCGATGCCAGACCCAGACGGAAAGATGCGGAAGCCCACCCCATGCGCCTCGGTCTGCCGGGACGCGGCTTCTAGCCTCGCCATCAGCGAATCGACGGCGATCGCCATCGGGGATCGTCCTGCCTGAGCCCGGTCGCAGCATCGTCTGCTCGGGCTTCCTCGGTTGATCAAGGGACGCACCCCAGGTTCTGGGGTTCGTTTTCCGGAGAATCTATGGCCGTCGGCCTGGGCGCCCGCACCCATCGTGAGGTTTCCGTCAGCGTCGCCGGCCTAACTCGCCCCGCCAAGCGCAGTCGCCGGCGGATGGCCATCCCATCGGATCATGCCTGCCTACTTTGTCACGTCGCCTGCCGCCTGACACACCGAATCGATGCTGGTCGCACGACATGGCCCGACGCCAGTGGCTGGCCAGGTCTCGGTCGTGGTCACGATGCTCCTCATTGCGTCCCGTCATGGGTATGCCCACCCTACAAAGGCTACTAATTACTTCAGCAGAGCACGAAGCCTCCAACGCCATGCATGTCGTCTCGGTCTAGAACAAGGCAAACAGGGAAGAAAACCTTTCCCCCACAAGAAAACCACGCCGCATGCTCAGTCGAGCTCGAGCTGCTCCAACGCCTCGGCCACGAACGCCTGCTCGCCCCGACCGATCCCTGCCTGGGGCACTGCCGCCGGTGCCGCCGTCCCACCCTCGTCGCCCGCGTCGCTCCGGCTCCCCTCGCTCTCGGTCTCCGGCGGGGTCAGCAGCCCCGTGACGCCCTGCGCGCCCCGGTTCCGCTTGAGCATGCACATCTCGGCCGTGATGCCCGGGCCGAAGGCGCACCCGACCACGAAGTCCCGGACCCGCCCGCCCGGGGCCAGGGCGTCCATGTCCTTGGTCCGCAGGCGGTCGAGGACGCTGAAGATGGTCGCGGAGCTCGAGTTGCCGTGGTTGATGTACGTGTCGTAGCTCGCCCGCATGTGTTCGGACGAGACGCCCATGGCCTTCTCGGCGCCCGTGAGGATGGTCGCCCCGCCCGGGTGCATGGCCCAGTCGAAGTCGTCGGCCTTTTGATAGTCGGACGGTAGCGCGGGCACAGATGCGAGCAGGTCGGAGAAGGTCGGCGCGATGACGGACGAGGCGAGCGCGGGGACGCGCGGCGACAGCACGACCTTCCAGCCTGCGGTTTGGTCTGTCAGCGACGGAGGGTATGAGGGCCTGAGTGGGAGCTCGTCCTACCTGAGACGTCGACGTCGAAGCCGAGGTCGCCCTCCGAGTCGGGGATGACCCTGTGCTCCCAGCCCAGCAGGTCGTACACGGATTCGGACGGAGGGCCGATGCCGTTGCTCAGGACGACGGCGCTGCCGCAGTCGGAGAACAGGGCGACGCCTATCCTCGTGTCCTGGGTCTCGTGGATGCTGTCCATCTCGCTGCGCACCATGGTGGTGCTCACCTCGAGGGCCAGGCACAGGACGCGCGCGGGCCGGCCTCGCGCGGTGTGGCCGAGGGCGAGGTTGGCGGCGGTACGCAGGGTGGCCAGGCCGCCGCTGCAGCCGATGCCGTGCAGCAGGACCTTCTCGACGTTGTGGGTGATGCCGAGCTCCTTGGCGACGTAGTGGTCGAAGCCCGGGTTGGCGCTGTCGGTGCAGGTGGTGGCGACGATGTGGGTGATCTGGGAGGGGTCGACGCCGGCCTCGTCGAGGGCCTTGCGGCCGGCGCTGACGGCGAGGGGGACGCCGTCGCTGACGAAGACCTTGTGGAGGTCGGCTATGGAGGGGGCGTCCTTCTGGTTGACGATGGGGTGGTCGGGGGTGCCGATGGATGATCGCGTGTCGATTCCCGTGAAGCGGTTGATGGAGAGGACCTTTTTCATGCTGGGGAGTCGCATGTCAGTGACGTCGCACACGGCGGGGCGCACGAGGGGGGAGCCAGTGAAGGAGGGAGGGAAGCCTACGCGGGTGACTCCGGGTAGAACCTCGCGGCCAGGACGTCGAGACATGTCGATTCGAGGGCATGAGGCGGATACTGGGAGCCGACGCCGATGATGGCGAGGCCCAGCTCTCCAAAGGTGTTGGGGGACGCCATGGCGCGCGTCAAGCGTGCGGTGGGCGAAGGCGGGGGAGGGGCAGCTCAGGTCTGCTGTGGGTGCAGTCGAGGGAGGGAGCTTCGAGGGAGCTTCGAAGGAGCTTCGAGAGGGATCAATGGCAGAACGCGGTCGGTCTAAGTTGGTAAAACCAATGCGTCAATGGTCGAGGCAGGCGGGGTTGTGATTGTGGGCGGTTTTTGTTGCTGGCGGGAGCTGAAACGGGTGACAGGGAGGGATGGGACTTGAGACAGCGGCTGGGCGGCACATGCAAAAGCTGATTCTCGATGGATGCGGTGCGTGCGGTGCGTGCGAGCGTGCGATGCGACGCGATAAGACAGTCGATGATGATGACGATGATGATGATGCTATCGACAGGCACCAGACATGCATGCACCGGGGGTTTTCTCAGGCGGAGCAAGGGCCGGCACAGAGACGAAAGACGGTCAATGGCTCGCCAGGCAGGCACGCTGAAACGGGCTGAACTGACAGGAACAACAGCGGCAGTGGCAGCAGTGGCAGCAGTGGCAGTAGGGATCACAGCAGCGCACCGGCAGCAGCATCACTGTAGTTATCACAGCTGGACGGACGAGCTCAACAAAACGCGGACGGGTGCCGAGTCAGCCCCCCCGGCCAATGACGGCCGCGATGGGGTCTCTGGCGGTGGGCACGGGCGGATTGATTGTTCCAGGGGCCGAACCGAGTGCCCTGGGTGCTGGGTCGCAGCGACTCGCAGGCCCTGCCGGGTGAGGGAAGCGGTGCATCATGACCGTGACGGCGCTGCTCGTTCGAGGTTGTGGCCCGCCCTTAGTGTGGCAGGTGCCGTGATGGTGGGGAGGCGGAGGTGAGATCCAGGAACCGCCCTGGGCTGGGGCCAGTGATGACGCCTGTATTTCGTAAGCCTGATTGGTGCTGGTGCTGGTGGGTGCAGACACCTGGCACACTACCCACATTCACCGCTGGGTCAGGTAATGGCGGGGGGCGAGGTCAGGAACAGCGACGTTCCGGTGAGGTCAGGCCAGGATCAGAGGTCAGAGGCCGAGCTGAGGCTGCGCTGCGCCACACTGCCCGCCCCCGTTCGGCCTCTGAGTTGCCCCGCCGGCACTCGTTTGTACCTGCCGAAGCAGACATGTAGCTACCGGAGCAGAGACGTAGCTACCGGAGCAGACACGTGAGCGCCAGGTACGTCGGGAAGGGAACATCGCGAGATCACCTGTCTCGAATCAGAGGCTGTCAGAGGCTAATGCACAGTAGCACCCGCAGTCACCCTACCTATTTGATCTGCGCCCGACCGCCAGGCCGCGTCTCTGCCCTACCCGAACACGACCTCCACAGCCTCCCACGGCCTCCCGCCCACCATGCTCTGGGCCAAGCTGCCCTTCCTCCTCCACGCCCTCGTCGAGACCCTCGCCGCCCGCCAGTTCATCCTCGCCCCCGACTCCCAGGTCGCCCGCCCCTCCCCCGCCGCCGCCCTCGTGTGCCAGTCCCTCGGCGGCCTGCTGCTGAGCACCAACCTGCTGTGCGTCGGCGTCCTCGCCGCCCCCGCCGTCGACGGGCTCGCGCGATGGGCCGCCGCCTCCCTCGCCTTCTGGCACCTGTGGCCCTGCCGCCGCGCCTGGCTGCGCCTGCGGGGCGGGGAGCCCGGCGAGGCGAGTCAGCGGAAGACCCTCGGCGGGCCCGCCGTCCATCTGGCCGTGCACGCCGTCCTGTTCGGGCTGTTTCTGGCGGCGGCTGCCAGCTAGCTGTCTGCTAGCTGTCTGCCTGTGGTGGAAATGTCGATCGTGCATGCCTCTACTGATATAGATCGAGGTCCTGGGCGGAGAAGTCGGGCCAAGTAGTCATCATCATGCTGGCGGTGCTCGTTGTAGTCCAAGAGTCCCTTCGAGCGTCATGTTCAATCTCATGTAATATAGACAACAGTGCATGTGGTATTGACCGCCTAACTCCGGAACAGCCGCAAGCCCTCCTCCTCGGCCCCCGCCTCGTCCATCGCCTCGTCCTCCTCCCCCCCGGCCGCCCCCTCCGCCAGCACCATCCTCTGCCCGAACAGCGTGCCGAACAGCCGGTCGATGGCGTCCTGCTCCCACCCCCGCCGGTCCTCCGGCGCCATGAAGTTCTGCAGCTTCTCGTGCACGTTGAACCGCATCTTGCGGCCCTTGCTCGCCCGCCGGTCCACGTGCTTCTTGGTGCGCGCCTCCTTCATCGCCGCCCACCGCACCGTCGCCAGCGCCCCGCCGCTCGCCTGCGCCGCCGTCTCGTCCGACGTCCGCTGCTCCACCAGCTCCTTGAGCAGCAGCTGGTAGAAGTCCGCGTCGTCGTACACCCCCGCGTCCTCGTTGACCTTGGCCGCCACCTGCACCGGCGCGCACGACCGCGGCGTGCGCGCCCGCCGCAGCAGCCGGTCCGAGTTGGCCAGCTGGTCCTCCAGCGACGCCACCAGCGACTGCTGCGACGCCACCAGGTTGCGCGCCTTGACCTCCACCGTCGCGTTGCGCGTCTTGGACGACCAGTTGTCCAGCACCTTGCGCCGGTGCTTGGCCGCCCGCCCGTCCGTCTCCTGGAGCGCCGCCCAGAGCGCCTCCGTCGACGTGTCGCGCTTGCGCTTCTTGTCCGGCGTCGACGACGATGATGATGCGGCGGGCACGAGCGTCGCGCGGACGCTGTCGAGGGTGCCGAGGAGCTTGAGGGCGGCCTCCTCGGCGGCCGAGTAGGGCTCCGTGTCGTCGTCGTCCGGGCCGTCGAAGGCCGAGAACGAGTTGGCCGCCACGAGCGCCTTCTGCAGGCGGATGCGGATGTTGAGGAGCCCGTCAAACGTCTTGCGCTGCTGGCGCACGGCGAGGCCCTTGGCCGCGTCCTGCTGCGCCGCCGCCGAGATGGTCGCCACGAGCGCCTTCTGGCCCTCGTTCATGAGCTTGCGCTGCTCGGCGCGCGCGGCGGCGGCCCGCGATGAGGATGACTTGGTCAGCTTGGGTGCCTCGTCGTCGTCGTCTTCGTCTGAGCCGTCCTCCGCATCGTCGTCCT
This sequence comes from Verticillium zaregamsianum, assembly GCA_002851755.1. Classification (NCBI taxonomy): domain Eukaryota; kingdom Fungi; phylum Ascomycota; class Sordariomycetes; order Glomerellales; family Plectosphaerellaceae; genus Verticillium; species Verticillium zaregamsianum. Next base: position 930,911 of record NMXM01000003.1, on the reverse strand, counting down.
CCTCGTCGTCGTCGAGTTCCGAGTCGTCGTTGATGAAGCCGTCGAGATCCGAATCACCCTCCTCGTCCTCGTCCTCGTCGCCGCTGCCGGACTCGCCAGACTCCTCCTCGGCCTCGACGTCCATCAGGTCGACGCCGCCGGAGCCGTCGCTGTCGTCGTCGAGCTCCTCCTCCGATCCGGAGATGAAGTCGGCGGCCGTCGGCCTCTTCTTCTTGCCGCCCTTGCTCTTGGCGTCCGCAGGCGTCGAGCTGCCCCGGAACACAAACTTGCCGAGCTTCTCGTCGTCGCTCTCGCCGAGGGCGTCGTCGCTGCTGATCTCGGCGTCGGCGGCGGACCGCGCCTGGTCGACGGTCAGGTCCGCCGTCTCGGGGTCATCGTACGCCTCGTCGTCCGAGTCGAAGTCCTCCTGCGCGTCCTCAAAGTCCTCGCTGCCCTCGTCGCTGTCCTCGAGGGCCTGGCGGCTGACGCGGGCGCCGCGGTACTGGGGGCCGAGTGAGACGTTCTCCTTCTGGCGGATCTTGCTCTTGCTGTGGGTGGGGTGTTAGCTGGACTGAAGCATCCGGGATGTGAGACGATGGCAGGCGTACCCGACGTTGAGGTAGTGTTCCGTGCCGGCGAGGTCGGCGCCCTCGTCTTCGCTGCCGCTGCCGCTCTGGTCGTTCTCGCCGGCCGAGTCGGCCTCAGGATCGTAGTCTGTACTGGTGTCAGGTGTGCGCGCGTGCTGCCCGGTGATCGGCATGCCTACCCTTGACGGTCTTCTCCTCGAACTCTGCGAATCTCTTGGGTCTGGCCATCTTGAATTGAGCGTGGTGGTGATGTTGGTGGTTCTGCCGACTGGAGCTGGACCCAAAATTTCATGCATCTGAACTTTTTGGTGGTGAGGACCGGCAGAAACGCGACCCCACCAGACGCTGGTCCGGGAGGTAGGATTAGGTAAGCTAGCTGACAATTGAGCTTGGGCCACCTGCACCGCGGTCCCTGTTCCGCTGGACCGTGCTGTGCTGTCCAGGGAGAGGGGGATGGGATGCATTAGAAGCGACTTATGCGCCGCCGTAATAAACTCAGAACTGTTGCATTCCCGGAAAAGCAATTCTCACAGTGCAGTTCATTGTGATAGCGAAGGACGACAGACGATACTTTTGCCTCTTGGGTTCGATGAATTGACGGAAGAGTCGATGCAAATGAATACATGATATGCCTTGACATCAAGCATCAGCTTATGTAAAGAAAGAGCCTCGGCCCCCTCATCCCGGTCACGTGCCCTCAACGCTCGAGGCCCAGCGGAACGAACGGTCGCCCGTCGCCCGTCGCAGTCAATCTCCCGACTCACGCCCTTTCCACCCCAAAGAACCACCAGCCCGTCGCAAAGACAAGCGCGAGACCCAATGCCATGGAGCAGATCGAGACGCAGGTCAGCGACCTGCGCTACCTGACCCAGGCTCCCGTCCCCTTGCCTGCAGACCGTCACGGCGGCACAGGGCCAGCAGCGCCAGGCCCAGGCTTTTCTCCACACAATCACCCAAATCATTCGATACACTCGCCGCTTTCCGCGACCGCCGGAGACAATTCCGCCCACCTGCCGGGGGGAGGGGGACCATCCGACGCCGCCAGTCTTACGTCTCCTGCTGTCGGGGCCAAGAGGAAGTCGGAGGACGACAGTGCGGGAGGCAAGCAGCAGAGGAGCAAACGGAACAGAGTGAGTCGTGCCGTTGTTTCTGTCCCGCCTCGCCGTCTTTGTGTCATGTCCCCGTGCGACGTGCCTCCCGCCGGCCGGGCCAGCCCCCTCCATCTTGTCCATGTCCATGTTGCATGACCTTCACCTGGAACATCTTGACCTGATGGCTGACCTGTGTTGTGCAGTACATATCCATTGCTTGGTAAGGACCTGTTCCGTGCTGCCCATACTACCCGTCGATACTTTCCTGTCCACCCAAGCCCGTACTGACCTGACCCTCCAGCAACGAATGCAAGCGCCGAAAGATCAAGTGCAATGGCGAGACGCCCTGTCAACGATGCGGCAACCTCAACCTGGCGTGCCTCTATGCGCCCAACTGCTGCTCCAGCACCTTCAAGGACTCGGACGAGTACCGCCGCATGACGGATCAGATGACGCACCTGCAAGAGCAGGTTGAGAATCTCTACCAGAGCATGAACACCCTCCGATCCGAAACCTTGCGTCTCGCCCCCATCCACGACAAGGTCCTCCCTCTGCCTTCCAGCACCATCGCTGCGTCTCCCGCGAGCTCGCTGTCCAGCCAGCGGCCCGACCTGTCTCACACCAGGCCTCCCTCTTTCAGGGGTCCCACGAGCATGGCCTTCAGCCTCGATGTCGCCAACAACACGATACACAACATGGGATACAAGGGCATCGGTGACGGGGAGGATCACAACCAGGCCCCGTCGGAAGACACGAACCCCCGCGTGCCGTCGTCCAACACAGCGCCAGATCCTCTCTGGGAGTATGGCCGGGATGAGGTGATCCGTCTGTGTCGCCTGCATGAAGAAGAGGTCGGCATCATGTACCCCGTCGTCAAGATCCAGACCGTCATCGACCACGCGCGGAATCTCTGCGCTACCATTGAGCTGGCAAGGCAGCAGGGCGAATCTCTCGACTTCGAGGATACGCCTACCCTGCAGCTCAAGATGATCATGTGCTGTGCTCTGGTCGTTGAGGAGCACGGCCCCAGTGAGAGGGCCGCCAGGCTCTACGATAGCATGGAAGCAATCGTCAACAGAAAGCTCATGGTGGACGGTTGCGACTTTGCCAACCTCCCGTTGCTCGCTCTCCTCGCCGGCTACCGGTTCCTGTCCAACGACGAGATCCTAGCGTGGCGTGTCATGGGCCAGGTCGCCAGGCTATGTCTTGAATGGGGCACTCACCAGAGGACTGGCCTCATGAAGATCCAGAACGAGGAAGAGAGGAAGAACGCTCTCAACAGCTTTTGGACCGCCTATATGCTGGATCGCCGATGGGCCTTCGGTACTGGTTTGCCATATGTCATCCAGGACGAAGAGATCGACCCTGAGCTTCCCATGCCGGTAAGCTGGAGCAGCCGCGAGCTTATTGACTGTTATCATCTGCTGACGTCCGCCCCCGCAGGATGAGTATCCATATCTGATTGCTATGATCACATACTCCAGGCTGTGTGCCAAAGTCTGGCGCCAGGTTGCGCACTTTGGTCCGATCTTGGCCCGAGAGCTCAGGGAGCAGGACATGGAGCAGCTCGACCAAGAGATCTTGCAGTGGTATGAGCGGGTTCCTGAGGAGGTCAAGCTGCGGAACTGGGACAAGGAGAAGCAGATGACGACCACGCCGTCATATAACCTTCAACGGCTTCGCATCTGGACATATCTCCGGCTCAACCAGGTAAGTCAAGCAGCAGGAACCGTGTCTTGATACAGCGTTGACCATTCTCAACCAGATTCGTATCTGGCTGTACACGCCGATATTGCATAGCGCCACCAGCATAATGGGCAACCTGCCGCAAGCCCACCGAGTTGTCGATCTGGCCAAAGACACGATCCGGTATCTGAGCCACCTCAACAACACGACCAATCTGTATCGCAAGATGCAGGTTTTCTACCACCAGTTCCTCACATCAGCGATTGCGGTCCTTTTCTTAGCTTCGGTACATGCCCCTGTCCGATTCAGCACGTCCTGCCGCGATGAATTTTACACGGCCTTGGAGTTGGTGAAAGATTTGTCGGCGAAGAGCTGGGTGTCGAAGCGACTCTGGCGGACGATTGGGTCTTTGAAGGAGGTGGCCCCTCGCATCGGCTTGAGGCACAGCCAGGAGGACGATCCTCACAGCACAGCCGCGCTTACTATGGCTGGTCTTGCCACGGGACGACTCTCGACGACAAGCCCCGTCCCCATCAGTCCGTTCGGCCGGCCGTCCATTTCCTCCACGACGCCGATCCAGACGCAGCAGACGACACCTCGCATGGATCATGCGCAGTCGCCAAACAACGGCACTCGAATTCAGAGCGAGATGAGCCGCATTTTCGAGGGCTACGTGGGAGTTAAGGGATACGCCGGCCACGAGCAGGGCTTCAACGGTCCGCCGAGCGCAGGGTTGTCGACCCCGAACTCTGCAAACGCCCAGGCGAACGTGTTCACGCCGACCGAGACTACCGTGTTCCAGCATTTTAGGGAGATGTTTTAAATTTTGTGTTTTACTGGCATACCAACAATAGCCTGCAGTCTCAACATATACCCAGTCGACAAGCTAGCACGAGAGCTGATTCAACTATTCCTGTATCCTAGCCGCCGCAAATCTGACAATTCTGAGTTCCGCGAGACGCCCCTCAGCTGCGTCGTGTCGGGCTCCGTGACTGACATCAACATCCCATTTGCAGAACAAATATCTGTCCAAACAGCCTAAGAGGCGATACGGAATGGAGTTTATTACTATGGTTTTTACCGCCCTGGACATAACCGGGTGGTGAGGAGACTCTTGGAGCATCACAACAGTCCTAGCAATCAACCCTCGATCCACAAAACCGCTTTTCACTCATGTGCGCGGATCCCGATGCAACATCAACTAACTCCCGAGCCCGACTGCCGATCTCACATGCCCCCATGCCAACAAGCCAAACCCTTTGGCAAAACAGCAAGATACCACTGTCCCCGACTTCAATCCATTTGGGTAATTGCAAAAACTGCCGCGCTGCCATCCGAGAATCTCAGCCTTTGCCCCATCGGGCAATGACAGCGAGATCTGCGCCGGGAGATCATCGAAGCCGAGGCACCGCTTCCCCACGGGGCGATCCCCGCCAGCGCGCCAGATGCTCGATGAAGTGCGGGGATCATTGCAGAGACAGGGGAGCCCTATAAAGATGGGACTCAAGAAGGCCGTCGAGGAGGCTGTCGAGGACACTCAGCAGAAACTACAACTCAACAGCTATCAGACTTCCAGCAAAGTACCTTTTGCCATCTCAATATGCGCGTCTCTAGCCTCCTCTGTGGCCTCGCCGGCCTTCTTGCAGCGTCCCCAACCGCCGCTCAGAATCTCCAGACCATCAGCAACTTCGGGTCCAACCCCACCGGCTTGACCATGCAGGTCCACGTCCCCGCCAACCTCCGCGCTTCGCCGGCCGTCATCCTCGCCCTGCACGGCTGTGGCGGCTCTGGCCAGGCCTACGCCAGCCAGGCCGACTACACGCCCCTCGCCTCGTCCCGCAACTACGTCGTCATCTACCCGTCGTCCCGCCGCGACTTCAACTGCTGGGACGTCGCGACCACCGCCTCGCTGACCCACGACGGCGGCGGCGATAGCACCGGCCTCGCCAACATGGTGCGCTACGCCCTCTCCACCTACCGCGCCGACCCGGCTCGCGTCTTCGTCACCGGCACCTCCTCCGGCTGCATGATGACCAACGTCATGAGCGCCGCCTACCCGGACCTCTTCGCCGCGGCGTCGTGCTACTCGGGCGTCGCCGCGGGCTGCCTCGCCGGATCCCCCGGCAGCAGCCCCATCAGCGCGGACCCGACGTGCGCCAACGGCCAGATCGTGCTGTCGGCCGAGGCGTGGGCCGCGCGCGCCCGCAACATGTTCCCGGGCTACGCCGGGGCGTACCCGCGGTTCCAGACGCTGCACGGCACGGCGGACACGCTGGTGCGCATCCCGAACCTTGAGCAGCAGCTGAGGCAGTGGTCCACCGTTAAGGGGCTGTCGTTCGCGAGGAACAACACCAACACGCCGCAGAGCGGGTACACGCAGATTGTGTACGGGGACGGGACGCAGCTCGTGGGGTACTCGGCGCAGGGGGTCGGCCACACGGTGCCCGTGAACGTGGCGCTGGATCTGCGGTGGTTCGGTCTGTGAGTGGCCCTGCTGCCTCATGTTGCGGAGTATGTATACCTTGTTGATGCCCCGAGGGGGCAAGGGAGATCATTCATTATGTGAGAGTCTCGTAACTCAAATATGCCGTTCATTCTGTGAAAGCAACTGGTGCACCAAAAATCAAGACTGAAATATTCATTTGAAGGCAGTAGCCAGATGGAACGGTGTCAAACTATGTCCTGTTCCATCCTATGAACACAGGTGATCAAATATACCTTCAGGAAAGATGCCCATTTCATCAAAAATCCTCTTCAAACTCGACATCCTGATACAAACATGCGACTTCCTCAAAGCCTCCAATCCACCCTCGACTCCAACAGCGTTAGGGAAAAATTCCTTCCCATTGATATCTTCCAAGTCTTTGGTCAAAGGGGGGCAACCCTCCCGGTCCACACGCTCTTCGTCTAGAAAGACCCAAAATGCGAGCTGCCACGGTATATCTTTTGCCCAGAAATCGAAGGTTGATTCATACGATATCTTTTTGAGGGTCTTGGTCCACCGTACCCACGCCTTGTTGGGCTCGCAAAGATCATCCCCCTCGAATGGCTGGGGTGGTTCTTTCTCACGGGCTTTGATCTCTACCCGCAGATTTCTGTGAAACTGCCCTAGAATAGTCTCATATCCACAACGACGGTCGTTGTTGAGATTGAATTGGTGCTCTCTCAGAGTGGATATCCAGACTTCGTCCTTCCGGCCGTCGAGCGGCGTCGTGAGCATCTCGCACTGGAGAGCCAGGCCGGGGGCAAGATCGGTGATGTACCGGGCAACAGTATCCACGCTAGTCGAGTCGGTGATCCCGGTGAGGATGTCCGCGCTCATTGACAAAAACCATGTCGGCGTTGATGAATTGCACGTCTGGCATGAACCGAAGCAGCTGTTTCCTCCCATCCACTCGAGGTTGCTGACCTTGCCGTGCCACTCTATGCACCTTCCAGGTCCTGGCACCGTCACTTCAGATGCCAGCGCGGCGCCTTCAGATGGTGGTACCGTCGCCCTGCGGCCACGTATGCGCGCTGCGAGCTCTTTGTCGCGACGAATGAGGACGGACTCGAGGTGTTCGCAGAGGCACCGGGTCAGAGCGGCGTAGACGCAGCGGACCTCTTCGATGACGTGGAACGAGGGCATGGCCTCAATCAGGAAGAACACGTCCTCGATGGCGGTGGGTACCTCCCGGATGATCATGGCCATGAGCTCGAAGCGAAGGAGGGCTCGCGTGATGCGGGCCCGCTCGATGGGGGAGAGACGGCGGCTGGCGGCGGCGGCGGCCTTGCGGTCGATGTATTCGAGAAATTTGGTTATGCCTGTTGCAAGGCAGTCAAGCTCTCGCATTTGGTTGGCGTCGATTTTATCGTTGGCGATGGGAGGAGGGTCTTCGGTGAAGTGAGCTTCCAATGTGCGAATCACCGCATCGTTATCATGAAACTCATAGTCGTAAAGAGAAGGTCTGAATTTGATGATGTTGAGAGCGAAGAAGAGGTTGTCGCCAAAGAGATTGAAAGAGATAGCTTTATGGCACCGCGAGGGACAGTCTTGATATACTGCGTACGCTCTGCGATGGGACACGGTTAGAGAGTGAAGTGATCTGCCGTCTTGTAGATCCTCCATGATCATGCCGAGAAGCTCATTGGGGATGGTTGCCAAAGAAGGAGGTGTGTAATCGTTGACGCAAACATTCTGTATATAGGTACTAGTCACACTGTTCATGTTGATGCTGTGTATGTCAGTTATGCCGACTATGTTGACTGCATGCAATCACTGCTGGTCGCTAGTTGGTTGATGGAAGGGTAGAAGAACACAACGTTTGATGAAGGCAGGTAGGTGGTAGTACGATTCTTCCAGATGCAATGAACCACAGCATGTCATGGGCATCAACGTGGGCCTTTTGTAGCCGGCTGCAACTACCAGATCTAACTCCAAGTCATCGCCGAAACCATGCACATACATGCTGGCGAACCAGGATGGACACTTCCATTGCTGATACACTCTCAGATACCTACCTTACATAATCGACCCAACTCGGAACTAAGAAGAAAATTTAACTTTGGACTCATCATGCTTGCTTTACTTGGTACTCATATGCATCTCCTCTTTGAGATTAATGCAACTTAAATTAGGGTGGTAATCTGGCCTTAAAACCTGAATCTCAGATAGTTGAGATCGACCGTCTGCCACCAAGTCTATTTGGTATCTTTTTGATCGCTCGAAACGAGTCCCCGCCTAAGGGAGGTCATTCGTGATCTCTCGCGCCTTGTCCGCTGTCGTCTCCTCTCCCACGGGCTTGCTCTCCTCATCATCGTCCTCGTACGGCGTCGCGCCCATGAACCTCCACACGTCAGCCACCATGAGCGTCTCATCCGTCTCCTTCTTGTGGAACAGCAGCTCGGTCTTGCCGTCGCCAAAGTGCGTGATAGATTTGTCCTGTTGCGTGTCAGCAGTGCCAGATGACATCTGTTCGAAAATACGTACGAGTCCCAGCGTCAGCTTGATGACGCCGTCCATGAAGTTGACCGTGTACTTGTGCGTCGGCTCCTGGCCGCGAATGGCAAGAGTCACGTTGTCTGCCGCATACATGGCCTGCTTCATGGCCGCGCGCGCGTTCGCGTTGCGCACGCCCGCCTCGATGACGTCGCCGCAGGCGTAGATGTTGGGCAGCGAGTCGTCGTCGATCTGCATCGTGGGCTTGACGCGGATGTGACCGGAGGAGGTGATGACGTTGGGGGCGAGGTCCTGGAGGAGTCCCGATGACGGCTTCTGGCCGACGGCGTTGACCTACAGTTGTCAGATCCTATACCCCAACGCATGCTTTGGAAATATGACTTACACAAAAGTCGCAGTCAATCTTCTTCCCCGAGCGCAATGTCACAAATCCAGCACTAACATCCTCGCTCTCTGTCCTCTCCTCGAGCAAAACGTCGATTCCCATTTCCTGCATCGCCTTGAGCGAGGCAATCTGCAGCTCGGGACCGAAACGGTGCATAACCGCGCTCCTGGAGTGCACGAGCGTGATCTTCTTCTCGGGGTACAGCTGCTTCGCATCGGTAGCGAGCTCGACACCAGCGGCGCCACCGCCGACGACAACGAGGTTCTTCGAGGCTTTGATGCGCTGCTGCATGTCACGTAGGAGCTGGGCGCCCTCCTTCTTTCCGGTGGCGCCAACCCTCGAGGGCAGCGTCAGGCCGACGCCGGCGCCGGTGGCGATGACGAGGAAGGCGTAGGGGATGGTCTCACCGGTCTCCTCGACGGTCACGGTCTGGCGGCTGATGCTGGCGGCGGTACCGTGCACCCACCGCACAAAGTCCTTGGCGGCAGGTGGCAGGTAGGGGCCGAGGGGGATGAAGGTCTTCTCCTCATGGCCTTCGATGACGCAGAAGCGCGGCAGGGTCCAGGTGAACTGGTAGTGCTGCTTGGGCTCAATAATAATGATGCGGTATCGGCCGTTGAGGGGCAGGCTGGTGGCGATGAGGCGGGCGGCGTGGTAGCCGGCGAAGGAGGCGCCGACGATGACAATGTTCTGGGGCTCGGCATCGCTCTCGAGGTCCTTGGCGGGGGTGGCGGGGGTCTGGAGACGGCCGGCGGCCCAGTTGCGCTTGTGGTGCTCGAGGAGGGCGGCGATGGCGACGTAGACGAGGCGCAGGAACAGGACGCCCTTGCGCAGGCGCGTGAGGACGGCCATGGTGTATAGGCCTTGGAGGTGTCAGGCAATCGAAAAGGGATAAAAGAGGGGACGATCACCGCAGGGGTGATGGGCGAGATGGCCCAGGAAGAAGGGTGAAAGTGGTGATCTTGAGCTACCCAAGACAAGACAGGTGGGTAGGCAGCAGCAGAGGCAAAGGCAGTTACCCCAAGGAAGGGGAGGGACGCTACTTATCAGATGCTTATCAGATGATCAGATAAGATGGCATAGCTCAGATCAGATGCAGTGCGACCCCACCCGGGAATTGGCTTCTGACAGGGCTCTTTAATTGGCTGCTGCGCCGAACTTCGCTGACGACCCCTGGATAAGCCAATTTTTCTCGCCTATTATCCCCTCCACCATCTCGCCCTTTTTGTCAACCTCGCCTGATTTTCGCGCATCGTTTTGAGCTGAGGCGCCTGTGCGTTGGCCTCGGCCGAAGCTAGGCCAGCTGAAAATCGCGTCAAGCCGAGGCCGATGCCGCCGCTGTCCCCCCGCGAGCCCATCCCTGAGACCCTCGATGGCCAACTGACTAGCCAGTCTTGGTGATCGGGTGCTTCGGAAGGCACAGCACGAGCAGCACATCAATTCAGGGTTCGAATGTCAAGGCGGGAATCATCTGGGCATGCCGTGTGAGAAAACAAGATGGACATTACTTCATACGCCGTGGGAATCATCGAACCAGCTACACGCTCCACACCTCAGACCCGGCAGATTTTTAAACAACCAGCTCCTTCACCTCGACCGCCACCTCGGTCACCTTGACCTCGGTCTTCTCGGCGGCAGCCGAAGCAGCAATGGCCGCCTTCTTGGCCTTCCTCACGTCGCTGAACGAAGGGTACCCCGCCGCCCGCCACTCCCTGAAGGTCAGGCCTGCCGCCGCCGCCGGCATCTTGACCATCAGCGGCACCTCAATGTCCGTCGGCGTGCCCATCGTCTCGGCCTTGTGCACAATCTTGTCCTCCAGCGTCTCGTAGCCCATCTTCTCGTACAGCTTATACGTCGACGGCGAGGCCTCGAAGTACAGCGGGATCCCCAGGCTGTCGCTGAGCTGCATGCCCCACTGGCACCACAGGGCGCCCGCCTTGCGGCCCTGGTGCTTGGGGTCGATGGCGATGACGTGGACGTCTGCCAGCTTGTTAGCCTCTGGACGACCGTCTCGCGAGGGGGGTTCATATCACTTACAGACGTATCGCCGTCCGCCGAAGAGCTTCTCCCGCGCATCGTGCAGCGGCTTCAGCACGGCCTCGGCCTTCTCGCGCTGCTCGCCCTCGAGCCAGCCGACGCCCTGGAAGGCCCTCTCCTCCTCGCTGCGCTCCGACAGGTAAATGTCGCCGAGCGCCATGCCGACAATCTCGCCCGTCTCCGTGTCGACGCACTTGTACGTGTACTGGACGTTGCTCTGGTGCCACCACGCCAGAGTGCCGGCGGCGTGCGCCTTGCGGAACTCCTCGCCCTCGACGCCGCCGGGGAACAGGAGCTTGACCATGATGTCGCCCATCAGGTCGCCCTTGAAGGCGGCAAAGTAGGCATTGTACACCTTCTCAATGTCGGGCACCAGCGCGGGGAGGATTGCGTAGCTCATGGTGGGAACGGGAATGGAACCGGGGGGGAGGAACTGCGGGACACTAGGTGGGTGCTAATGTGTGTGGGCGGCGTGTCTCTGCTGTGCTGTACGCGTGGCGATCGGCGTGATGGGTTGGGTATGCGGGTAGGGTCTCAGTATATGAGGGGTCTCGGATGGAATGTTCGTCTGTCACGAGCAACGGTCCATTCGGAAACCTCTCATCCAAGCGGACGGGACGCGCTCTAAATACCGCGAGCCTCTCGTCCTCCTCGTCCGCATTATCCGACTCTCAACGCGAGCGAAGAAAGGAAAAAAATCAAGCCCCTGCCCTCCTTCTCGCCACGACTTTCTTCTTGGCTTTCCAACCCTCGCTTCCTCCTTCTGGTCTGGGCATCCGCCCACGGAACTGCCAGCGCCACGAACCAGCGAACAGGCGACACCATCAACCATGCAGTGCGCCAGCCGAGGCAGCCCAGCGGCGAAGCCCTATCAGACCAGTCTCGCCGCCGTTCCGACGACGGGGCCTGCCAAATGAGCGTCGCGAAAACCCCACCCGACAGAGTTATCAGATCAAGCCGCGGACCTCGTATTGCACCGTTGGCCGTCCGTGGTGGCACCGGTGGGCGCCACGACCGTCCCAATTCGGTCTGGCTCACATGGTAGCCCGGCTAGCATCCGCCAAGACGAGTTATCTGATCCGCTCCTCTGCCGTTCGTGGGCGCGCCCGCCAAGTCCGACCCTCGGCGGGCCACCACCACGCGCCGGAGCGGGCGCCGTATTGGGCCAAACGAGCTTAGCGAGGAGGGGTGGGAGATGGAGCTCTGCAGAGTCGCCTGCAGGATGTGGCTTGCACGAGACGCAAACCATGTGTCGTGCGTCCTCGGATGTGTTATATCTCTCGTTTTTCGCCTTCTCACTGGTCTTGGCTGGTCGTTCAGGGCTCTAGCTGGGAGCCACGATCAATACGGCGGTGATGACTGTTGAGGAAGGAGACTTTCAGTCTTACCTCACCTGCCAGCGGCGGATAGGGCGAAAAGGAAAAGTGTTGACTAACACATCACCAAGCGCCAAGCGGGCTTTGCAATTTTCCCACCCGAAAGAGTCATGCACATGCCTGCAGAGTCAGATGAGGAGACCACCCTCGCAGTCGACACCGCAAAAAGTCGTCCGAACTTCCGACCCAAGGGCAAGGCGACGCTGAGACCCCAAGGCCTGGCGCGCTTCAGCCCTGGCGCCCTGTTGTCCCGTGCCCATGCGGTTTCTGCCGATCTCCTCGTCCACGCCGTCTAGCCGAACCTCCATCGCTACCCCTACTGGGTAGTATGCTGAAGATCCCTCGGCTCCACTTGCGGAGGTCCGCGATGCTGGGTGTCTGGGCTGTGGCGGGCCGGCCGGCTGGGAGGGGTATGCAGATCGGGGCCCCCAATCGTCTGTGAAGGGGTCGTGGGTGGTCTTGGCTTGCGTCTGGAGATAGAGCCCTTGAGGCTTTTGGTGGTGGGCCGGTGGCAACATGGTGTGATGTGGCGTGAGACTATGCTCTGAAGGATCAACTTAAACATCAGGCTATTGTTTCCTATGCCTTTGGTGCGCGTGTCGTCTTTGGCCACGGTTTGTTCTCATTCTTTCCTAGCATCTTGAGTCTTTGTATCGTCGGCCGAGTGGATTGCTCGAGAGCTCGGCTCCGAGGCCACCCGCCGTGACTGGGGCGAATTTGATGCCCGTTCCAGCAGCATGAAGCTGATAATTTCGGCTGATCCCCCTGCTCTGGCCCTGGTCACATGTCAGCTCTTGTACTCGACTCCCTTGATGGGCCTTGCCCTCTGCACCCGGCATGCACAGGGAGCAGCAGTGTTCAACCAACCAAGACGCTGTATCGGCCCTTGTCGACCATGAACCGGTAGAGTGTTACTGTTTTTGGACTCGTCGTCCCGTTCCGCTTCCGTTGCGGAGCCCCTGCAAGCCGCACATGAGGACCTTACAAGTATGTGAAAGGCGTCTTCTGTTTTCCTCTAGAGGGCTTTCCCCCCCACTACTCTCAGCTGTTCTTTGTACCCGCTGTGTCGCCCAGGCCTGCATCGTTATGTAGCCAGGTATTGTGGGTATTGCGGCGTCTCCGGTGACCTCTGAGATTTTGACGGCCTGAAGAATTTCCGTTTGACTTTCTTAGAGGCACTCGGTTTCTTTGTTACTGGGTATCTCCATACTTCGGTTCCCTGTGCTTTCGGTTCATCGTGCCTTTTCAATGCCAAAATCGGGATCAGCTCGAAATTCTTTCAGAGATTCTTCGGTATTCGAGGGTAAAAGAAGGAGCGAATGCGATTATAGTGAGCGGTCGGGTCCAAAAAAGTGGAATGGAGGTTCGCGTGGGGCGTGAAAGCTCATGTGGGGAAAGTAGAGTAGTTGATCGATATCAGGACCAGGGAGGCGGCTGATGATCTTCTCGCCAGAGACGTCGTAAGTTGAGACCGATGGTACTGAGAAGGAAAGAAAGATTGCCTAACTTACAGACACATCGAATGCCTGCCAACCGAATTGCAATGAGTAGTCATGAACTTAAGCCGGCCTTGAGACAAGAGCACACAAGTATCAGTAGCCCTCCGCCAAATATTGAAGCCCAATGTCAGAGACATCTAGGAGCGACAGAGGAAGACCCCAGAACGCGGATCAACAGATGGCCCACAACAGGACATCTGGGTCCAACTAGGTATAAGAAGGAGGAGAAGACCCCGAAGCTTGAAAGGAGGACATGAATTATTCTACCTAGACTCAGACACCGACCAGAGGACCTTCAGTTGTTGTCATTCACTCGGAGCCCGAGGACCGCCCCTGACACCCAAATTCTTTGACGAGTGCTACCGAGGACGGCTCTGTGGCTCCGAGAGAAGACAACAACCAATGATCTCTTGGTTTGCATGTGAGTGTAGGTGAAATCATCGATGCCCCTTCTCACCCACACATGAGCCTCGGGGGTCCTCTCCCTTTTTTTAACCTAATTGCGTACTGAAATCCAACTGCTGTTAGGTCGCGTTTCAGAACCTCCTTTGCCTTTTTAGGTGTCCCTTACAAGTGTAAACACCGACAACACCCAACAAAACTAGGTTTTACGGGTAAGTCTCCGTTAGATGTAGATATAGGCTACGGGCCTATACGTACCGCTGGATAGGCGCTGTCAGTTGACTGTATCTGCTGGTTGAACAGCTCCGCACCCTTTGCTACCTTGAATCAATGGTATGCTCGTAGCGCAATGCGAATTGTAGCACGACCACCACTTGAGCCCTATTGGAGCCGGCCCGTATCATACAGATGTCGGCGCGTTTTGAACAAACTGAAGGGCCCTCGAGAGCACAAAGTAGGTATTTGGTAGATGGAAATCTAGCTCTAGACGTGTCTAATGGCTCGGAATTATTTGGATTGGTAAAAGTCGGTTGGTAACAGTCGTCGCCGTTTCTGTCAGAACGTGATGTCAGCACACTGGAGAATTATGTAGAAATGCGGACCGCGCACTTTGGAAGGGCTTCATCCTTCAGAGGGTTCTTGAAAGAATTTGACTGCTGGCACCTCAGAGGCGTCAATCCGATGCCAGAAAAAGTAAACAAGACACGAACTGACCTCAGTCGATGGATCACAACCCAACCACCTTGGCTCTAGTGTGTACCGTCTAGGGATAAAGGACGTAAAGATTGACGATATTCTCACCAGTGTCATCTGGAGCTAGGGAAGCAACCTACGCCGTTGAACCACTGGAAAGGGTGGTCGGGGGACGGTTGGAAACCCCCGTAATCGCAGAGTCGCCATCGATTTTCAAAGAGCTGAACGACGTTCTGTATCAGATGACTGTCCCCTTCTACCCCAGGAGGAGATCACCAATAAACTCCGAGTTAAAGGCTCCCTCTTCGTCTGACACGTATGCATTCTTCCACTGACTGCTCGTCTGCAGCAAAAGAAAAGACAGAATGACCATCACGAGCTCTTGCGGACTCGAAATATCACACGTGGTGCTCATGAGCCACCGGTACTTGCCGACGTAGGCACAACGAAGGGAGATGAATATTTGAATTTTAGCTTTCTCTGGGTAAAGGGGCCACCGCAGCTCATCAAATTCACTCAAGTCTTCGCCGCATTCCACCTGAGGCCAGGCCGCGTAGGTCTTGGTACGTAGGAAAAGCCCCCTGCTGCGCCCTTTGGGGTTTGCCAGCCGTTGGTCCGGCATACTAGAATCCAGCCAAGAAACCGCTGCGGATTCCTGTTAGGGATTTGGTCGCACGGCAGATGCCTCACACAACGTTTCGGTAGATGAGAACTGGCCAAGCATGCGTGGTCGATCAGTGACGCCTCCATTTCTCCGGTACTTGTAGCGAAATGCTGAATGGCGCTGACTTCGCCACATGGAGTATTGCTCGGAGTCTCGAAGTAGTTTGGAGTTGTGAAAACCTAGCAACAATCTCCTGCCCCTTTGACCCTAGACTCCGCCAGAGAGGCATCGCCCTGATGGATATGCCTGGGGTGGCTCGGCCAAGCCAAGCCAATTCGCCACACGGAAAGAACCTTCTCACTGACGATCAGGTTCTGTCCTTGGTCAGGCAGACTCACCGAAGAGTGCGCGTTGATACTGCTGCGGTTGCGAACGTTAAGCTCGCCATGTCTTGGCGCCCATGATCCGGCAATTTTTCCCAACCGCGTATTCGCATTGGGCAAGCAGCCGGGCCCCCCGAGCGACGATGCTCCGGAATGCCCGCAGCTTAAGAACGATCTCACGTGAAAGTCAGCACGACTCCGGCGAGGCGCCCCAGGACGCGTTCGTGGCGACGCACGTGGCAGCTCTCTCGCAGCCCGATTGAGGCGCAGATTTGCGCTACAATCAACGTGAAAAGGTTTAATAGATGAGGGCAGATGACGGGTTCTCCAGCTCAACCAACCCCCTGGCACGCATGACGACGAGTCAGGGCCGGAACAAAGATAGACGGTCCCCAAACCCTAACTCATCCCAAAACAACGGGACGCTGCCAGATTGGTGACACTGATTAGGTCATTACTCTATCCGTGGGACCCTTATCGCGATGAACTACCTTAGTCCGTTGTTCGTTTCACGCTGTGCGCAAAAGATGCAGTGAGACCAGCACGTGGCAGTGATCGACAAGTCGGTTCTCGCAGCGAAAAAACAACACGCGACCAGGAAAATACGAGAAGAGCGCTAAGGCTGTCATTTGCCGTCACCAGCGCTGCCAAGACCAGGCAGACAGCTGAAGAGCCTTCTCCCCAGCCTCGATCCAGCGGTCCAGACCATGGAGGAGAGCGATGGCCATGACAGACCAACATCTGCCGGGTTGCGAAGCAAGGCAACAACAACGAACGTCTCTTGGCATGGCAATCATGCCAAGACGGAATCTGCTCGACTCGACGCAAGCGTGAGGGGAATGATGCCTATGGGTGCCAAATCTCCAAGAAGATTCAGGACTCGGGGCTGTGCAGACACAGCGCCAAGACCCGTGATAGAGTGGCTCAAAGTGCCTCATTACAACGACACTGCCCCGACTGCCGCTGCGCTAGTCATGTCGCGCGCTGTCGCTCACAGAGACTCCTCAGGCCCGGGGGTCCGGTGGAGGTCCCAGATTACCATCTACCGAGCTGCTGTGCCCATTGGCTCCCCCGCAGCATTTCCCCTTTTCCAACCGCACGGCCGGCGCTACTCGGGGCCAATCGCCCGGGGGTGCCCGATGATGGGCGTGGCAGGCTGGACCGCGGGGAGAGCTGTGCAGAAGCTCTGTCTCCGGCCCTCTGTTCTTGCTTGGACTTGAGATGAGAGCTAAGGGCATCTTCCAGAGATCGGCCAGGGGCTGAGTTTATGCCGCCAAGACTCGGTGACGCGGGACCGCCTCGTTCTTGACGTGGGCTCCCGCTCCCCTTTTGCCGCTCAGGGCAGGTGAAATCGTGACAGGGGTGAATGTGTCGGTGACGATGCCCAATGTCTCACACGTCCAAGACACTATAAGACGATGGAGGGGCCGCCACCTGTCAAAGAAGCTTTCTCGGCACTGCACTCTTCAACACCACAACCTATCACTTTGCTCTCAATTCCGACGACGAACGAGTCGATCTCTGCCATCAAGGTCTCGACTTTTGATTAACCTCCCTCCCAAAACACCAGACAACACCGCCGTCACGATGAGACTCACAGCCGTCAGCGCCTTGGCTCTCGCCTCGACCGTCTTTGCCTGTCCCGGCCATGAGAACAGCATGCCCCTGGGCATGATGAAGCGCCAGGAGGGAGCCCCGCCGCCTCCTACGGACTGGGCGTACGAGGCGTCCTTCAACTGGGGACGCATCAACGAGAGTATGTTTTGGTCTCATGCTCATATACTCTGTAGCGCTCTCTAACAAGTGACAGACTACACCCTCTGCCAGACGGGCACCCAGCAGTCGCCCATCGCGCTGAGTCTGAGCAACGGCCTCTCCCTCAACCACCGCCCCGTGTTTGACTACCCGGCCAATGTGTCGGGCAACTTCTTCAACTGGGGCTACGGCCCGGCTTTCACCATTACGCACCCGGAGGGTGTCTACACGGGTAACCCGTCGTTCACGTACGACAACAAGACGGTCTACATGGTAGGGTGGCACATCCACTCGCCGGCAGACCACACGGTCGGCGGCGACCGCTCCAAGTCGGAGATGCACTTTGTGCACGTCGACGCCGAGGGCCACGAGGCGGCCGTGCTCGCCTTCCGTCTCGACCCGGGCAACGCCGACAACACCTTCCTCGCGCAGCTGCCGCCCATGATCGGCTTCAACGAGACGGGCACGGAGCAGGAGGCCACGATCAACCTCGGCCTCGCCCTCGAGAGCGTGCTGCACTTCAACGAGTTCTGGACCTATCAGGGCAGCCTCACGAGCCCTCCCTGCCACGAGGGCATCCGCTGGTTCGTCGCCCGCCAGATCATGTTCACCGGCGTCACCCAGATGCAGGCTATCCTCGGCGCCAGCACCTACAGCGCGCGCGCCGAGCAGGAGGTCTGGCAGCACCGCATCAACGAGTAAAGGGGTGGTGTGTTCGCTGTTGATTGTTGCCGTTTGGCCTTCCTGTATATACTTGGTGTAGAACATGTCAATACGTCCGTACTTAGAGTACTTTGGCAACTATGATGCCCGTGGGGCGGCTTTTAGAAGCAATTTCTTTTTCTTTTTTGGGATGCTGGTAAACTGAACCATTGGGTCCGTGAGATGTTGATGTCTAGAGTCGATACTAATTTATCTGCCAGTGTAATTCCTAGTCTTATTTTACGAAGTAATCATTAAACCTCTGTAATTTGGTTATGTAACATTATGGCTTTGATAGCCTACGCTAGCTGTTAACAGCATAATAGCTGGCAATTCTACCAGAAGCTCGCCGGCTCGGCTCGCGGCAATACTTGTATTGACTAAGAAGAGTGCTACAAGCGAAAAGGAGGGCTCTCCACGTCATTGATGTTGGTATCGGGGCTAGCCTGGAGTCATTGGAAATACTGAATAAAGATATGTTCTATGTACTCAGCATCGCTGATCTAGTCATGTGCAAGAAGAATCAAGGTCGAACCATGAAGCTTATCAGATGAAGCAGCACGAGCTGGGACCGGTCCCTCACCGACATCATCTTACTAGAAGCTCCTAAGCTCGAGAGCCACCTGAAGCCAGATGCATTTTAGATATCAGGCCCCATGACCAACTGAGAAAAGTACCATTGAAAGACCATACAGCTCGTGGATATGCTGTGTCAATATGTACACAGCTTTCCCTGACGTTCGGTGGACATCTATTGGCTGGTCAGGCTTTGTGGGGGGCATGTTGCACACATTCAGCCCCCCAACCTTGCATCCCCTCAACCAGCTGTCACAAGGGTGGGAAGATGGAGGATGAGGTTAGGGTTGTCGCTTCGGGATTGGGTAGATGTGTCATTGACCTTGTACTGATTATAGAGGTGAGGGTTGAAGGTAGGAGTGGTGAGAACCCAAGCCAAGGGTTTTAGGTCTAGCTACCTGCATGTAATATATTACTGTTGTCGTCCTCAAAGCCTCTCTGCAGCCAACCACTGAGCATCACCTCGCCACGGAAGCCCCTATATTCAGCTCGGAAGGTAGCTCATGAAGCGATAGTAAATTCCCAGGGTTGCGCCTCGTTCTTTTACTGCGCCTTCAGTTTGGCACACCTATCGGTAGCGGAAACCCCTTTAGCTTAGAGCTTAGGGACCGATGAGCCTTTCGCCGCTCATCAACTCATTCAGGTCATTGATAATCCTACAAGTACTTGCGTCTCGGAGAGCCTCATGGCGTACGACCGAGACGAATCATCAGTCTTTTGACAGACTATTATGAGTTCTGTAACCACTGCTTCTGGGATGTCATCGTCATACAGGCCCCTCTTGGGGGTTTGGCCTTCCATCAATTATCTAGGAGACTATGGCCAGCATGAAGAAGAATGATAGAGTCATCGGCCCCCTCCGTCATGTACTCATGTTGACTTCCCGAGGGGGACCTCCGCTACATGCCGAAACTTTTAGACGAAACACCTTTCATGGACTACCGTCACGAGGAAATTCAGGAGATGACCGCTGATAACAGAGTCGAGAACAAAGTCGAGAACAAAGTCGAGCCCGACACTGGCCTGGACCCTTTTCTCCCGGTGTCCTGCGCTTTCATTTCCATGTGCCGCAGCTGATATGGTTATCAAGTCATCTTGGTCACCGACGACGACGAGGTGGCCCCTAGCCCGCAGTAGTAACGTCTCCCTGGCAAGATAAGCCGCAAAAGGCACATGCTTTACGGCAGCAGTATAGATAAGCGCTTTGGTGACTATTGGGATGTCATGGACCTCCCATCTCATGAGTCTCTCATCTCATGGATGCTGCGTCTCCATTTGTCTCCTGAGTATCGAGACAGCCAGGCCAATGACCCCCGTCTTGTCGAGCATCTAGGCTCGCCTTCACCGCCTACATAGACCATTGCCCTGAATTCCTGTAAGCTCACACAGAAGGCGAGATGACCTCAGCGTGATACGGCCGCCAAGAGTGTCGCCGCGTCGTCGTGGCTGAGCGGGCTCGCTTCAGATACGGCCCGAAACTGCCAGGAACCAGCGTAGAGACATGACTCGCACGCCGGAGCGAAGCGAATAGGGAGAGGCCAATTGAGGGAGCGTGGGGCGATGGTCGCAAAACTTCCCCCCACATGCACGATTGAGCAGGTGCGAGTGAGGGGTTCCTGCCCCGACTCGGATTGATGACAAACGTCGGTCACGACCGGGGGCATCTGCACCAACCTCAGACATCGATCGAAGATCGCCAACACTGCCGTCCATCCACACATATACCAGCCCTCGCTCGGTGAGACCCAGCATGGGAGTCTCGCTGCATCCGCCCAACGAGCATGAGCGCGCGACCACCCTCCACTTATGGACACGCATATGAGTCGGGCTCCTCGTCCTGGGAGGCGGACGATGAGCTCGGCGCCGAGACCGACGGCGGTGAGGTGACGAGGGGATCTTGGGTGGAACGCCAGATCGAGCGGTCTCTTCGTGCGTATTCTCATCCCCTCCCGCCACGACCATTGCACACAAAGGACACCCCGTGCTGACACGACCCAGGCCAGCCGTCTTCCGAGCCCTCGGACAACTATCCCGGCGAGGAAGCCGCCGACGATGCCGTCGAAGAGCTCCCCGCGACCTCAACGCCCGAGACGGCCCCCGCGAAGGTACCGGAGTGGGGCATCTGCCGCCCCTGGAAGCGCCACCTCCTCGCGCAGATGGCCGCCGAGGCCCGCCACCACCACGCCCAGGGCGAGCCCCTGCCGCTGCACCTCGTGCCCATCATCCGCTTCAACATCTGGCACGCCCTCGCCGAGAACGCCACCCTCCTCGGCATGGACTCGGGGTGGCTGTACTACGAGTCCATCTCCCCCTTCAACAAGGCCGGCCCCGGCCTCGGGCCCCCCGCCCTGCCCGCCTGCCCCGCCAGCCTGCGCCTCACGGCCCTGCAGCCGTCCGTGGAGCACCACCCGTGGATCGACCTGCTGCCCTTCCCGGCCCTGCGCGAGAACTTCCTGCGGCAGATCAAGATGCACGGCGAGGACAGCGTCGATGAGGACGACATGTGCCGCGACATCGTCGAGGGGGCTAACGGCGGCGAGGTCGTCGTTATGGACGCGGCGACGCTCATCGTCTGGGGCAACTCGTGGGATCCCATGGGATGGGAGGCCACGGTGCCCTTCCTGCGCAAGTGGGGGTGGCTGTTCGCCGGGAACAATGACATTCTCGAGTCGACCAACTACTGGCGGCGACGGCGGGGGGAGCGCGAGCTGCGGTTTTAGGCTGGTGCTGGCTGGTTCTATCTGATGATGTCGCATGATGTCTGATGCTTCATGCGGTCTGATGCGATGCTTGAGTGTGTCTGATGTTGTAGTTCATGTTTGGGTATATGGCAAGACTTGTTGGCCTACGGTTGCATGACTGGCAAGCTGGCCTGGCGTGATACTCCCGGGAACGAGGGTAACAAGGAACGAGAAGGCAAACGAATTGTATCATAGGGAATTAAAAAAAGGAAAAAAAGAAAAGAAAAGCAGAACACCAGCCATCCCTCACGCCGCCTGCTGCCCCTCGGCCGCCTGCTTCCCCTCGGCAGCCGCCTTCAGCCCCCCCATCCACCGCCGGAACCCGTCGTACAGCTCGCCGGCCTTGAGCCACCTCATGACAGGCGAAAGAAGCCCGCCAAAGGTCTCGTAGTTGTAGTACGCGGTGGCCACGCCGCCGTCGGGCGCCGCCACCTCGACGAGCTCCTGCACGCGCTCGGCGTGCAGCAGCAGGTGCGGCATGGTATCGTAGCGCCACGCGACGCGGTACCCGGTGCGGCCGCCGCGCTCGAACCGCTCCAGCCGCGTGACGACCTGGTCGGACATGTTGGGCGCGTCGCTGTCGACGGTCATGTAGGCAGCGAAGACGGTCGTGACGCCGGGGTACAGGTGGGCGGGCTTGCCGACGAGGGCCTGCAGCTCGGGGGCGTTGAGGGCCACGTCGGCGGCGGCGGGGCTGTGCTTGATGGTGGCGGACTTGCAGAAGGTGTTCCACGAGGGCCAGGTCGCCGTGTCGACGAGCGTCGAGAGGACGGCGAGGGGCGGCGCGGCGATGGTGGTGGAGCAGATGATGGTGAAGGAGGGCAGGGCGCCCGAGACGAGGGTGGGCATCGTCATCCTGGGCACGATCTGGGGGGGTTGGTCCATGGGGAAGGGGGCTTCCGAAGCGTCGGACGGCGCGGCCGGCGGTGTGGTGGACGACATGGTATGATGCGTGATGCTTGATGCTGGATGAGTCGTCGGTGCTTGATGCTTCGTGCTTGATCTGGATGAGTCGTCGATGACTTGGTGAAGAATGTCGAGCTGAGGTTGACCTGAACTGGCCGCTGCGGGGCATGCGAAGGAGCACGGACGCTCTCACTCGCCGTGCCTTGATTCACTGCCCACGGTATCTCATCTTGAACAGTCCAGGGTACGATGCGCCAGACAGGGGTTGGTTAGCCTTCGTGACGCCCTGCTTCCTGTTCGGGCAGACTGCATCACCAACGCTGGAAAATGTGCAGAGAACGGGTTTGTGAGGTCGATGTGCCTCATTCTGGTGATCCTGTTGATTGATCCAAGCTCTCACCAGCGAGCCTTGCTCGTGATGTCACCTCGACAGTTAGATGGGTCAGACACAGCAATTTGCGGCAGAAGCCATGGCGGCGGAAGCCACAGTAAAAAAAAAGAATGAAAATAAAGGCTTGCTTCAAGTAGCAGAGTGATTTGCC
The DNA here is from genome assembly GCA_002851755.1 of Verticillium zaregamsianum. Classification (NCBI taxonomy): domain Eukaryota; kingdom Fungi; phylum Ascomycota; class Sordariomycetes; order Glomerellales; family Plectosphaerellaceae; genus Verticillium; species Verticillium zaregamsianum. The sequence goes on along the minus strand of NMXM01000003.1, from coordinate 908,028 downwards.
AGGTGGGATAGTGGAATGTCTCAACCAGCCGAGAGTCACTTGACATGCCTCGTGAAGGTCTTCCTCCCAGAGAATAAAATCAGAAGACAGGAAGGAAAACACGGTAGATATAATGCGAGAATCAAGACGCACCACGGCCCACAGCCCGACCGGCACCGGACCGGCAACACCAAATCCCCGGCCCCGGAACCCCGCCCCGTCAGCAACCTCAATTGGGACATCACATCGCCGCAACCCCGTTCCTCAAGCACGCCCCGCGACACTCCTGCTCCGGTGTCGGTCGGCAATCGTATCCAGAGTCCGAAACAACGGGTCGTGGCCTCCCAGCGTGTGGGGGACTATATGTGCTGCGCATGGCGTGCTCGTCCCTTATTCATGGTCTTGGGTAATGGCGTCGAGGGATCGTCGTGCGCGTCCGACTTCGCGGCCGGTTCTGTCTGGCGAGTCTGCGAGCGCTGAACAGTTTGACCTCGCTTGCCTTGTCGTTCTTCTGCTCGAAAGACGACTTCTGCTCGAAGGACGACTCCTCGGGTGGCCGCATCGTAGCAGCTTTGCGCGTCGTGATGAACTCTGCACCTCTCCGTCTCTGACTCGCATGCCAACAACCCAACGAGGGTGCACTCGCACCCTCTCGACTTCCCAATCGCATCGGACCTGCGCCGACGTATCTCTCGATGATCAGCCCTCATACTGAAGATTCCTCGTACCGAAGACTCGCCGTCGGGCGTCCTCCGTCATGCGGGGAAGCAGCTTACAAAGTACGCCGATTGCGTGATCCCCCGCCAAATAGCAACATGCCCCTTACCAGCTCACGCGCTCGACCGTCATTCACGGGGAATCGCGTCATCCCTCACCATGCCCGATGGAGCCCCGTTCGCGACACCCGAAAGGGAGGGAGGGGGGATGGACGAGCGCGTATCGAACGAAACTCTTCTGCGTCATGTCACGGCATTAAACTGGCACACGCACACGCATCCCATCCACTCACGTCCTCCACGCGGAGGGATCCATCCGCGGTCCGTCTCGCCCTGCGATGTCGCTGGACAGATTCGGGACGATGGGACGATGCGTAGCCAACGCAATCCCACACCGTGAGCATGTCATCCGACGACCCCGCGTCGAGAGCCGTAGACTGGACCCAGTAATCGGGTCGCCGCCTCGTGTGCCTATATAAGCCGCCGCATGGCATGGTGCGTGTACCGGTCGGACGTTCAACCTCAAAGGAGCATCGCCCTACCGAGCTGAACATCCACCCTGTGTACCTTCTTTTGACCGAGATATCACATCACATCATGGCGCCCTCCGCTACCGAGACGGTCACGGCCACGCACCTGACCCAGCAGTTCCGCCTCAACGCCGCGAGCAGGGGCCCGTACAAGGAGCTCTCCCCCGTGACCTACGAGAAGGAAACCGAGACCAAGGGCGGCGAGGGCTTCGAGGCAGCCAAGGTGAGCATCCCGGCCTCGCAACCATCGAGACCGGACTGACGATATGACCAGTACCCCCACTACCTCCCCACGTGGAACGCCGAGCAGAAGTACGCCCCCCTCGAGCCCTTTGAGCACACCGAGCACGGCAAGGACGCCGACGCCAGCTTCCCCAACCTCATCCCCCAGGGCACCAATGTCAACCACCTGACGCCCACCATCGGCTCCGAGGTCCGGGGCGTCCAGCTGAGCTCCCTCACGGCCGCGGGCCGCGACGAGCTCGCCCTCTTCGTCGCCCAGCGCAAGGTCGTCGCCTTCCGCGGCCAGGACTTCGCCGACCTGCCCATCGACAAGGCCCTCGAGTTCGGCGGCTACTTCGGCCGCCACCACATCCACCCCACCTCCGGCTCCCCCGAGGGCTTCCCCGAGGTGCACCTCGTCCACCGCGGCGCCAACGACAAGTCGTCCGAGAAGTTCTTCGCCGCCCGCACCACCTCGGTCGCCTGGCACTCGGACGTCTCGTACGAGCAGCAGCCCCCCGGCACCACCTTCCTCTACATCCTCGACGTGCCGGCCGTCGGCGGCGACACGCTCTTCGCCGACGGCGTCGAGGCCTACAGGAGGCTGAGCCCCCTGTTCAGGGAGAGGCTGCACGGCCTCAAGGCCATCCACTCCGGCTTCGAGCAGGTCGAGGCCTCCGTCCGCAAGGGCAGCATCAAGAGGCGCGAGCCGGTCGCCAACGAGCACCCCATCGTGCGGACGCACCCCGCCACGGGCGAGAAGGCCATCTACGTCAACCCCCAGTGTAAGTCGACCCGCCTCAGTTCTGCGAGGGATGGCGATGCTAACGGCCGCAGTCACCCGCGACATCGTCGGCCTCAAGAAGGAGGAGTCGGACGCGCTGCTCAAGTTCCTGTACGAGCACATCGCGTGGAGCGCAGACATCCAGGCGCGCGTCAAGTGGGAGGCCGGCACGGTCGTCGTGTGGGACAACCGCGTGACGCAGCACTCGGCGCTCGTCGACTGGAAGGACGGCGACCGCAGGCATCTGGCGCGCATCACGCCCCAGGCCGAGCGGCCGTATGAGACGCCGTACGAGGCGTGAAGTCCCTGTCGTTTAGTGTGATACCTTAGCTTAGCAACAACAAAGATTGTACCAGTGGCTGCAGCATGAAGACGTCCTCGTGATGGTGCAAATGGTGCCGTAAATGTCCTCAGCCGGCGAGGAATGACAGCCACACTGCCGCCAAGTCGAGATCCCAAGCCAATTGCGTCCATACTTGCCATCTTGAAGGTCTTCCACTGGCACACCATCACGGCATGTCGGCCTTGGAAGCCAATGAGCGATATCGGTTCTGCAGCAGAACTCCTGCCGTCACGACGCCCAGAACAGTCGCTCGGAACTCCCAATGTAGAAGAAGCCCGAGGACCGACGTTCGTCGCGTCCCTGCATGACGAGCTTTCCTATCCTGGCATATATTCAGACGCAGTCGAGAGCCCAACCCAGCCGGAACGCTACCAGGCCGGTGGGTCGGCTGCAGTGAAGCCGGTTCAATTGGTGGCTGATGTCGTGATAAGCGTGTCGCAATCTCATGGCCGCGGTCACGCCATATGCCCACCAACACTCGTCGACGCAATGCCGCGAGTCGGTTGCGGGGAATGGTCTCCGAGTTGCCACCGATGGCCGTCGACTGGGCTGGCTCGCTCCATCTTCAGAGATCGCGCGGGATGGACCGATAAGCTTGGCGGTTTTGTTGGTAAACCCCGCGAGGGGGCGTCAAGTCGTCGAAGGTAGAAGGTCGCCCGGGAGAAAACGCAAGATGGAGAGGCTAACTCTGGGGGGTGGCCCTGGGAGGTTGGTTCTTGATAGATGCTGCTCGACACAGACGCTCGTCCCAATCGTATGGACCCAATTCGTAATGTCTCATCTGCACGACTCGTCGCTTTATTCTGGATACTCCGACAATCTCTCCGGACATGGTAGTTCGCGCCAGGCTGCGCGGGCCCAAACGGTTCGAAAAGTCGGCACATAGGTCCTTGTGGAGGCCCCCCACGCTGCTTAACTTGACCTCCCAGAGGCCGTCCACGTTCTGCCATGCTCCCAGCGTCATATTTCTGGAGTATGGCACCATAGATAGACCCGGGCCTCTCCAATCGGCAGCTCGAGTGATGTCAATGGTGTTTGCGCTCACAAGGGGTCTTACGTGCTCGACTTCCAGGGGGACGGCCGTTGATCGGCCTCGTGGTGGTTGAGCCGCAGAGTATAAAACACGTGCGGCGCACACTTCTCCGCGGAGATGTCTTGCCCATCGGTTCCTGATCTAGGCATCGATCCAGGCGTCGAATCAGCACTTTTGTCTTACGTATTAGCTGCCCTGCCGTGCCCCTTCTTTGCCCACGTTACTGGGATTACTGATCCGTCATGGCTGGCATTTCTCCGGCTGGGGGTCCCCTCCAGGACAGCCCTACGGAGAAGAAGCGCCTGTCGGAGACGGGGGAGGACAAGCTGGCTGACAGCCCTGCCGATTCCGTCACCGACGAGGAGAGCAGGCCCGCTAAGAAAAGCCACCTGGGGTCTTCCGAGGACCATGTGTTCGCCGAGCCTGCCACTGCCGACTACTGGCGCAAGGTGTACGAGCAGGCAGATTACGAGAACCGGCACCGTTTTGACCCCACTCTGCAGTGGACTGCGGAGGAGGAGAGGAAGCTCGTGAAGAAGGTGAGTGCGCAGAGGCGCGATCCCGATCCGGGGTGGGCGGTTATGGGGGAGGGCGAGTGGCTGACAGGTCTTGCAGATTGATTGGCGCATCCTACTGTGGGCGTGGATCATGTTCGTTGCGCTCGATCTTCATCGCAAGAACATCAATCGTGCCATTTCGGACAACATGGTATGTAGGACGCGAAGTCGAGGAGCGTACGAGTACTGACAGGTGCAGCTTCCGGAGCTTGGCATGAACACCAACGACTTCAACTATGGCCAGACCGTCAGTAAACTCCAGCTACGAATCAGTCGAACGGCAGCTCACATCCGATAGATTTTCCTCGTCTCGTTCCTGTCCGCCGAACTGCCCAGCGGGCTGGTCAGCAAGAAGCTCGGTGCCGACCGATGGATCCCGTTCCTGATCGTCTGCTGGTCCATTGTCGCGGGTTCGCAGGCGTTCCTGACCAACCGGGCTGGCTTCTACGCCATTAAGGCCCTCCTCGGTCTGTTGATGGGTGGATTCATCCCGTGCGTTACCCCTGTGCCGATCGTCCATGGCGTCCGCTGACCAACAACCACGACAGGGATGTTGTCCTTTATCTTACGTACTTCTACAAGTCGAACGAGCTCCCGATCCGTCTGGCTTGGTTCTGGACGGCGCTCAGCACGTCGAATATTGTGGGCTCCCTGGTGGCGGCCGGCGTGCTGCAGATGCGCGGCATCAACGGCTGGGGTGGCTGGCGCTGGCTGTGAGTTCGATTTCTGACGAAGCTTGCCCTGAATAGTTCTGACCGAAACAGCTTCCTCCTCGAGGCCATCTTCACCATCATCGTCGGCATCCTCTCGTGGGGCCTGATGCCGCCGGGCCCGTGCCAGACGGCCAACTGGTTCCGCGGCAAGAACGGCTGGTTCAGCGAGCGCGAGGAGCTCATCCTGGTCAACCGGCTGCTGCGGGACGACCCGAGCAAGGGCGACATGAACAACCGGCAGGGCGTGGGCGGCAAGAAGCTCTGGCTGGCGATCAAGGACTGGGAGCAGTGGCCGCTGTACCTCATCGGGCTGACGACGTACATCCCGCCGTCGCCGCCCAACACGTACCTCTCGTTCATCCTGCGGCAGCTGGGCTTCTCGGTGTTCGAGGCCAACCTGCTGGCGATGCCGTCGCAGTTCCTGTTCGCCGTCAACCTGCTCATCATCTCGTGGGTGTCGGAGCGGGTGCGGGAGCGCGCGATGGTGTCGTCGACGTCGAACATCTGGATCTTCGCCTGGCTGGTGCCGCTGGTGGTGCTGCGGGCGGACGCGAGCCCGTGGATCCGGTACGCGCTGCTGACGGGCCTGCTGAGCTATCCGTACTGCCACGCCATCCTCGTGGGGTGGAACGCCAAGAACAGCAACTCGGTGCGCACGCGGGCGGTCAGCGCGGCGCTGTACAACATGTTCGTGCAGAGCGGCAACATCGTGGCCTCCAACATCTACCGCGAGGACGACCAGCCGCTGTACCGCCGGGGCAACAAGATCCTGCTGGGCATCTGCTGCTTCAACATTGTGCTCTTCTATGCGGTCAAGGCGTTCTATATCTGGCGGAACAAGACGCGTGACGCCAAGTGGGATGCGCTGACCAAGGCGCAGCAGGAGGACTACCTGCTGAACACGAAGGACGAGGGTATGAAGAGGCTCGACTTCCGCTTCTCGCACTGATGTTTCTGATGGATGGTTCTGCGGTGATGCAGGCCTTCGGGCTGGTGTGCAATGGCGAGGGCCAGGGAGAGAGGTCCTTTGTTGGAGGATATCGAGGAAAGATACTCGAGAGCAACGAGGGTGCTTGGTTCGTGAGGTCTAGCGGGTGGTGGTGGGTGAGTCAGCACCTACAGTACCCCAGAAGTGTACAATGGGCCTAAGCCAACACCAAATCAAACACCAAGACGGTGATCTGTGCTATTGCTTCTATTGGCCATCTGCATCCGCGCGGCGAGAAGGGTGGTGACACAAGTGAGGCTATGTGCCATTTCAGGCTGCGCTCCGTGGCCACTCCCCCCCTCTCTCGCGATGCATGAGTTGGGAGGCCTGGTTTCTCCCAAAGACAACCAAAACGCCCGCTTCTGCCCTCTGGCTTCGTCCAGACATCGCCGCACACTTCACTTTTCTTACGTCCAGCCACTCTTCGCCGTCCGTCCAAAGTACCAAACACTCCGCCCGAACTGCGTCGCAGGAGAAGGATATGGAGGCACTGGCAGCTTTGTCTCTATTTTGCAACGTGCTCCAACTAGCCGACAAGGCTGCCGTCCTGATCGCCACGTTCAAGGAGCTTCACGATGCTGCAACAGGACACACGGCGGATCATCTCGCCGCAAAATCGTCCCTCGATGCGCTGGATAATGTCCTGCTCGAGATCGAGGAGAAACTCTGCGAGCCTACTGGACTGATTGCAGATACCCAAATCAGTCGATCTGTCGAGGATTGCAGAGATGTTTCTCGCAAGATATTCACGATCCTGGAGAAATGTCGCGTGCAAAAACCCGAGTCATTCCGTTCGTCGGTTTCCGCGACTCTGAAGCTTTTCCGCGAGCGTGATCATCTGAAGTGTATCCAGGACGAACTCGAACGCCAGCAGACTCAGTTGTCCCGCCTGCTGGCGTCAAGCACTCGGTAAGTCTGCCCCAGCTTTGTCCGCCTAAATTCAGTACAGAGAAAGGCTGAACATTCATGTCACAGGCTCCACATCAACGCGATCCTCCGCCACTGCGTCACAATACAAGACGCCCAAAACTCTACCGTCCAAGCCCTCCAGAGAATCGAAAACCAGCTCCACGCCCAGACCAAACTGCTGACTCCTGCTGAGCTGGCCACCAATATCTCGCATGCGCAGAGAAACTTGCCGCATCTCCAGGAGCACATGAACCGGCAGAGAGTACTGGAGAGCCTGCGACGCAACGCCTTGGCCGACAATTCTAGATTTCACGACATTCCCGATGCGAGCGACAACACCTACAACTGGATATTTGCATCATCTGTTGAAAATAGGCCCACAGCCAACTACAGATCCCAAGCCTCTTTTGTTAGCTGGCTCCGCCAAGGACACGACATCTATCATATCGCAGGAAAGCCAGGTGCTGGCAAGTCCACCTTAATGAAGCACATCGTTCAGAATCAAGACACGTACGATCACCTCACAGCCTGGGCCGGGAATCGAATTCTTTGCACGGCTTCCTTCTTCTTTTGGAAACCAGGGTCGAGATCGCAAAACACAGTCGTCGGTTTGATAGCCGGACTTCTATACGATCTGCTCAGACGCTCCCCGGAGCTTATCCCAGTCGCTTTCCCTCAGCATTGGCGTCCCGCCATGTTCTCAATCGATTCCCACTCTCGGGAGACTTGGGACATTCTTTGCGACAACAAGGAAATCCGCGAGGGACTCGAAAGATTGATGAGGTGTCAGAACCTTGAACCTCAACCCAGATTATGTTTCTTCATCGACGGCCTCGATGAGTATTATGATGCCGATGATCAATTCACGCACGGCCAACTTGCCCGACTGCTTCAAGATTGGACGACCACGTCTCGGGGAAATGTGAAGTTCTGCGTCTCGAGCAGGGAATGGCCCGTCTTTGGTCAATTGTCCGCAAACAATAGGATCAGTCTCCAAGACTTCACATTTCACGACATCGAACAAGTTGTGCTGGAAGGCCTGAACGACCACGCGCACTTCCGCAAGCTGCAGTCGATAGAAGAAGGCAGATGCGCTCGGCTCACGCAAGAGATTCTTCGTCTTGCAGAAGGCGTGTTTCTTTGGGTGTCTCTGCTGCTCAAGTCGCTGCTTACGGTTCTCGATGACGAGTGCTCCGTTACAAAGCTTTTCGAAATTGTCAAGAAAACGCCCGTCAAGTTGGAAGAGTTCATGCAGTCCATCATCGACGGAATCAAGCCCGAGTTTCGATCCGAGGCTTATCTTTTGCTGGCCGTTACACTACGGTGGCATGGCTATATGCTTTCAGGAAAGAAGTTGGACCTCATATTTGCGCCGCCACTGGAAATTAAGCTGGTGGCCCTCTTGCTAGATGCCCTCAACGACTCTTCACAGCTGCCAAGTGACACGAGGCTTCCGGCTGATCTGCCTAACATCTCCCCCACATGGCTGCTCGATCACGAGAAAAAGATAATCAGCCGCTGCAACGGTTTTGTTTCGGTGTCGAAAACGCCTGCAGACTCGAGTCAACTCGTATTCGCTCATCGTTCGGTCCCGGAGTTCTTGATAAGTAGCCTCCTTAAAAGCTCGGAAATCATTGGCCAGCAAATATCGGATGATTCAGTACTCCATGCGATTTGTCTCATGGTCGACCGTCATTCTGTGGCTGTCCAAATGAAGTGCAACGCAAAAGGTCTTGCTTCCGATTTCCGCAACTCTCTGCAGCAAGAAGTTGCTTATGAGCAGATTCATGTGTTTACGCTCATGGAGCCGCAAATTGAGATCAGGAACAGCCAGTGCAGAGAACTGATCTTTCGCCATATCAACGCAAGCTTTGAACTTTCCTCAGTAGAGGCTTTGACATCTTCACCGGTTTTCCATTCTCAGACGAGTGTTGTTGAGCAAGAGTCGCAACCCATCGAATGGCCTCCCCACAAAAGAGATGGAATAGTCTGGTTTTCTGCTCTCGACGCGGCTGCATCCACCTGCAATCTGGACTTCATCAAATGGAGCCTTCATAATAGTAGTTCGCTTTCCCCGTCATCTATGGCTGCACTACTGCAATATCTTCTCACGCTTCTCGTTGGTTATTTTTTCCTTTCCTGGACACCGAATGCAGATTTATTGATGCAAAAACTTTGGAGGAATCTGCAATTAAGAAACACGAGTGAGTCGAAACTCCTGGCTCTCAACAAACTCATGTCTTTGGGTGCTTCGGCTTCTTCTAAGGTCCCTGGTATAGTTACCAGTGAGCATTCGAACAAGTTCATTTACATCTGGCATTTGCTGCTATTTGAGGCGATTTTGAGATGGATCGTGGGCGAAGACAGCACGGACATATGGGATGCTCTAAACCTCTTCCTTTGTGCTGGCGCTGCGGACAGTGCTGTAGCCCTGAACATCGACATCGAGAAGAAGCCAGACTCTCGTGAAGAGTATGTCTGGCCAATGAGGATTGCATTAGTGAGTCTGACCTGCATAACCGATGAGGGAAAGACTGCAACTACCCGTGTGATGTTCCATAAGGAGGAGCATGTTCCAAAACCTGAAGAGACATGGACCTCTATGATCCAGAAAAACACCAAGATAGTGAGTTCCCGCTTACCGCTACACCAAGACGGCACTCGGAGGAGCGAGATGAAGGGCTGGAGCTTGCGAGGATTCATCAACCACGTCAGGCCTCACAACATGGAAGCGTTGATCGACGAGCTAGACCGAGCCGAGCAGAGACGTCGTTTGTCGATGACGGAGGAGAGCACGGTAGACGACAGCAGGAACAGTCAAAAGGACTCAGCGTTTCCAAGTTCGGGGACGAGATGGGACATGAGCCTCTCGGGATGGAATCCACAATGGCTGTGGTTGGTGCTTGCGGGGTTGTTTGGTTTCTGGCTTGCTCGGTTGGCTCAATCATGAACAGTGGAGGGCGTTGAGATTGTTTTGAGAATGCTTTTGAGGGTCTTCCGTAGATAAAGTTGATTCGCTGTCTCAAATTTGCCCCAGCTACATGCACTCGACATTGGTGTATCATCATCATCATCCAACCTACCCTACTTCAAGAGATGCCCATCCGCCTCAGCCCCCTCCGGCCTCGTCCAGTGCACCGGCACGCCGCCCCAGCTCTCCTCCGAGTACCCCTCCTGCACCTTCTTGCACGTCCTCAGCCCCCACTCGGTGACGCCGACCATGGCGCAGCTCTCAAACATGAACGCGCAGCTGCCGGCGCCGACCTTGGCGGGCTTCAGCTCGGCGTTGCGCGCGCCCTCGCCGCTCGCGGCATCGGGCCCGTGCCCGCTCATGGTGTTGTGCAGGCTCGCGCCGCCGGGGACGAAGCCGCCGGCGCCGCCGCGCTTGGCGTCGTAGCCGCCCGTGATGAGCCCCATGAACTCGCTCATCGTGTTGCGGTGGTAGTAGGGCGGGCGGAAGGTGTCCTCGGCGACGAGCCAGCGCGGCGGGAAGATGACAAAGTCGGCAATGGCGGTGCCGGGGACGCCCGAGGGGGCGGACAGGACGGTGAAGATGGAGGGGTCCGGGTGGTCGTAGGAGATGGAGCCGATGGTGTTGAAGCGGCCGAGGTCGTACTTGATGGGGTAGTAGTTGCCGTGCCAGGCGACGACGTCAAAGGGCGTGTGGGGCTGGGTCGTCTGGAAGAAGTCGTTGTTGAACTTGACCGTGATGGTGTACTTGCCGGGCCCGTCGCTGGCCGTGGGGCCGTGGTGTTCGGAGAAGGCGGCGCGCGGGGCCTGGAAGTCGCGGGCGTTGGCGAGGCCGTTGGTGCCGATGGGGCCGAGCTCGGGGAGGTTGAAGTGGCCCTGGTAGAGCTCGAGGGCGTAGCCGCGGGCCGGCCCGTCGGGCAGGGAGACGTGGTACTTGATGCCGCGGGGGATGACGGCGATCTCCATGGGGCGGACGAGGAGGTAGCCGAGCTCAGTGCGGATGTCGAGGACGCCCTCTTGGGCCACGATGAGGAGGTCGCCGTCGGCCGAGTAAAAGGCTGTCTGTTCGGCCATGCTCTTTCCGGCGGCGAAGACGTACATGCCGATGCCCTGCTTCAGGGTCGGGTCGCCGGCGCCGGCGACGAGACGCTGGCCGGAGACGAAGTCGAGCTCCTTGGCGGTGTCATGGTCAAAGGGATCCCACCGCAGCTGGTTGGGGATGTAGTGGAGCTTGGAGGTGTTGGAGCGATCGTTGACGTCGCTGTCTGGAGAGACCTGCGCAGGGCCGAAGGGAGGGTGGGCACAGGACGGAAGGATGCGGTAGAGCCAAGCCTGACGGTTCTCGTGGCGAGGCGTTGTGAAGGCGGTGCCGGAGAGCTTCTCGGCGTAGAGGCCGTGGGGCGCCTTCTGAGGCGCGTTCTGGCCGATGGGGAGAGAGTCCGGGACGGCCTCGGACCTGGGTATGTCAGCAAGGTGCATATGGCTGATGGCAAGAAGTATTGCTCACTCGAGGTGAGAGTCGAAGCCGACCTGGTATCGGTACTTCTCCTGGAAGTCAAAGGTCGTGACAGGCATGATGGGCGACAGTGGGATGGCGAGTTGATTGTCTCACTCGATGCCGGGAGCAAAGATGCGGACACCGGAGAGGGGAAACTCCATGGCTTTTGAATGCCTCTCGAGTCGAAGGATGACGTTCAATCTGTGTCGAGAGTTAAGCCGACACGTGCATTCCGCACTCGAGGGCGATGAGGAAGCGCCGCCTACCGTGTCTAGCCGAGCATGTGCTTGGGCCTTCCAATTCCGAGCTGGCGGGGGACGAATTGCGTGATGGCGCACTATCAGTGTGCAGTGTCTCATTCGTGCAGTACTGTTAGTCCTCTGACGGATTACCCCGCCACGCCAACCCCAGCCCCAACCGTCACCGAGGTGCGCTGGTGCGGGAGAGCTTCATGCTGACACAAAGCACATCTTCCACTGCGGACACGGTCGTCAGGCCGTCGCTCCAGAATAATCTATCAATAGCCTGAATGAGTTTCTCATGTGCTCGTGCGGACGGACTTGATCATATCGTAGCTTATCGATACCACTTCACCTTCACCTCTCCCCTCGTGCATCGTGACCCTTGTCAACAAGTGGGTCAAATCACTGCTTCCACTCGATCCAAATTCGCGCTTGCCATGCCCTCCATGTCCACTGTTCCAACGACATGCCTTGAGGCTCGTACGACCGTGCATCCTCGGGCGCATTTTCACAGCATGGCCACAGTCAAGTGATGAAAGCGAGTGACGAGTCAAAAGTCTCTTCGAGGCAGCGCTCCCTAGCTACGACAGAGCCGACGTCGTCTTTCCCATTACCATCGATACCTTACACGCGACACCTATGCGAACAAGAGCCCTGCCGTCTTCCAGTACGGCCAAGGTCTCGCCGTCATGATGGATGCCAACCGCCGTCTGCCCAAACACCAAGCGCCATCGCCATCGCCATCGTCACTCTCGCAAAGAGGTACAACAAGGAGCCACGTCAACGGGGAGTAGGATGCAGGAAGGGTTCGGGAGCAGCCGACGGCCAGCCCAAAACATGACGCGGCGAAAAGTGGGCGGCAGCCTCATCACTCCTCGTCCTTCTTGTTCTTCTTCTTCTTGCCGCCGCCCGCGGGGAGGCCGGCGTCCTTTTGCAGGTGCACGACCAGGCGGGTCCACGACTCCTCCTTGTCCCACTCGAAGCCCTTGAGGTAGGGGTTGTCCAGCTCGTCGTCAGACTGGGCAGGTCAGTGATCTGTGTGCCAGTGGTGTGAGACGACGGAGAGATGCTCACCTTCTTCTTGTACGCCTTGTGGATGGCGTCCATGGCATCCTTGATGGTGACACCCTTGAGGTTCCTCGCCGTCACCTCCATCCCTAGCGGGAAGTGCAGGTCGATCCTCTTGACTGGTGGCTTTGTGAGGTGCAGCTTGAGGATGTCCTTGTCCTCGACAGTCATGGAGCTCGAGTTGATCTTCCTGTCAGGTGCGGGGTAGTAGTCAGCCAACCGCACACCATCAAGCACGCCAAAGTGCATGCCATCGAAAGCCGGAGTCAAAGCCATTGACGGACGGTCGGAGGCAAATCAAGACAGGGAAAGTCTCACCAGCCTGTTTTTTGCGTCTCCGGCGCAAGTTCCAGCTCAGTGCCCTCTTGCTCTGCTGGGTATTAGCTCCTGTCCGCGTCATCCGCGACGAAGGGGAAGGGGCTGTGTCACGCACCGAGGTCAAGAATGTTGTACACGCCGGGGACGTGGGAACTCGCTCTACGCTTTGCCTTGTCTTTGGGGGGCGATCCCGAGAGACCCTCGACGGCAGAGTCGACCTTGGAAAGTGGCTCAGTCATGATGGTGATTTGAGTAGGGTTTGCTGTGTGTGCTTGGTTGCGGGAGGGGCAAGGCAAGCTAGCGATGTGAATAGCGTCTAGGAGCTGCTGTCAGCTCAATGGCTCGGGTGGTGCTCGAGGCCGTCGAGAGGAGTGCGGAGGGAAGAGGATTGAGCATTTACCTTTGTCCGATGAGAGTGGGAGCTGTAGGTGTTGATGATGAGGGGTGAGTTGGATGGGAAGATGAGGAGGGGGAGGAGAGCTGGTTTTGATGGGGGGGCAAGAGGAGGGGAAGCTGACGGGAGGAGGCAGGTACGTAACCGGGGGCTGATCCACGGAATGGGAAGATGGGCGATGGGGATGGGTCCGGTCAGGTCACAAGACGCAATGCATTGCTCCCTGCCGCCGCCGTTTCTCGTTCCATCGAAGGAAGGCCCGGGTACAAGTACCCCATCTCACTTCAGGCACAGGCAGGTACAGACCGCGGCCAGCTCGTCTCGGGCCATTCATGGTCCCGCCCGAGCCGATGTTCCTCCCGAGACGAGGCAAGAGCGACCATCACGCTCACACGCAAACACAAGAAAGCACGGAGAGGGGGCAGCTCCTGCCGTCTGTGGCTGTTTGCTTGCTTGTGCTGATCCGTTTCCGAGCTGAGGTGCTCCCGTTTCCCCTCTCCTCTAGCTGGTCTCCGATCCGAGTTGGAGAGGTCACCGGACATTGATGAAGTCACAGCTGCGCACCACCCCGGTGAGACGGTACCTGACGTCGTTAGCTCACCCCAGACCCAGACCACCTCACTGAAGCTACCACTGCCGGCCCAGCAAACGCCCCACCCCGTCATGCCACTCCCAGCGCCCGAGCATGAGGTGACTTGCTCCTTGCTGCGCCAGCAACCAATTACGCTTTCGTCACACCGGGCGGGGTAGGTGCTGCACAGGCCAATCAGGCCAATCGTGCCACTCCCTCCGAAGCTCGCCAGACGATCGCGTGACGTTGGGGTCCGAGGCGAGATGCGTGCAGGAAGCTACGCAGGGACGTCACGTGGGGCCACTCCCGCCGGATCCGGTTCCGGCGGGGTCCGCTATCTCTTATCAATGCTCGCTTCGCCTTGGCTGCCTGCCTGGACTCTGGGGTAAATCCGGGGAAGCGGGACCCGTGCCCCTCCTGCCCCTCCTGCGTCCTGTTGCCCGATGAGAGGAGTATTGCCCGCTTGAGCGGTTTCAACTCTGCGACAACACATGAACTTGATGGTCGTTTATGACTGCCTGTGTATTGGGAGGTCGTTGGCGCGAACTAGTCTCATGGACAGATCAGCACCCCTGTCGATCAAGTCCTGACGGTTGTGCAGCTTCGCCTCAGGTAATCTCGAGTGGCATTGATTTTCATCCTGCCCGAATCATCATAGATCAACAATAGCCTAGTTCAGAAGGATTAAAAAGCTCGGAGACATGACAATGGCCGAAAGCTCTGCAGGATAAGCGCTATATGAGGGCCAGGGTGGCAGCGAGGACTGGCCTCCTGGTCGCCGAGTGTCGGACGACCACTTGACAAACATGGACGTCGCAGGGATTTACAAGACCTCGGTAACGGTAGTGACTATCACACGAAGAAGACAGTAAAATGATGGGACTTCGCATAGGTTCATTAACAAACCGTCGTTGGTGCCAGCCGCTAAGCTGAGGCAACCCACTGCCTGTCTTCCAAGACCCATCCTTAGCAGACAACAGTAGACAAAAGCCAGTAGATGATAGCAACTACCAGGAGTTCATCAGTCGTCAAATAAGTCATTGGACCCTTTTGAATCATCCCCAGCGCTTGGATTAGGCACTCGAGTCCTCTTCGCCTGCTTCTCAGGCCACAGTCCACTCTCAATTCCTTGACTCGGTCTTCTGGTTCCGCTGGCCTTCACAATTGAACCTAAAATTGAGAGAACTTGGTCTAAGTCGACGAACACAATAGACAAATTCAATCAAACAGGTAGCAGCAAGCTGATAAATTCTGGCAATCTGCCACCATTACGCGCTATACCGGCTGGATTTTGCGAAAAACCACCGGAAATGCACTAGACAGCATGAAAGCGATAGAAGAACACGAAAGCAGCCCCGGCTGTAGCCCCCTCAAAAGTGCACTTAATGTCAGCTATTGATTTGCAACCAACCACATCTGGAGAGCAGGTCAGTTGATCCAATCCACGAAGGTAGATCCCACGGCATATGCCCACGAACAAGCGTTATCTTGTCCCGATGCTGAAAGAAGAGTAGAGAATTTTGATCGCAGATTGCAAATCCACTTCACCCATGGATAAGAGGTTATCTTGCCGCCCCATCCAGAACGGGGCCGAACCCAAGCCCTCAGAATGCGCTCCACACGACGGCAAAATATCTCTCATTCCGATTAGTCTAGTGGTTAGGATATCGGCTTGTCATCAAGAGCATTCGTGTTCGAAGATTCGCCGGGGACCGGGGTTCAATTCCCCGATCGGAAGATTCACTTTTGCTTTTGCCTGCGTTTGTCTTCAGGAACGGAGCTGGCCCGTTTTTTTTTTGCTGTCGTGTGCCTGTTGACCAAATTTGCGACGATTGACAGCTTGACCAGAGTCCTGCCGATCGTGATATTACCATCTGTGTCGACAGCATGCAAGACAGGCATGTCAAAGACCACAAGTCTGCCTCATGTCGTTTGAGCGCGGAGACCGGTGTTGTTGTTCGAAGCGATGAGTCCGCTGGCTGAAGCGAATGCCAAATTATTGCTATTAGCCTATATATGGAGGGGCTGCTAGTCATGTAGGCGCCTCAGGTCCCATGGCGTCTTCTGTGTATCCCAGCAGCTGTCAGGACGGATGATTGCCTAGTTTTCTTCTCTGCACATACCTCGATGTTTACGCAGACCATACTAGGGGTGGACAGGGGCCGAGAAGCATTCACATCACTCACGTTCCCGTTGCGCACTGTTTGGCAAGAGGCTTGTAGTTGGTTCAATTTGCACGTTTAACGACGCCCCCGTTATTCGGCGGACCCTTGTGTAGACTTCGTGGTGACCTCATCCCTCCAACTTGACGTCCTCCAGCTTCAACATAACTTCGTTGGGATGCCAGCCCGTGTACTGTTGACGAAGTTCAGGGGACAACGCAGCAGCACTTCTTGGTGAGCCCACCGCAATCGTCGCCGGACATGTGCGAGAACCCGCGTGTGTCGCAGTAGTCCTGGCATTTGCCCGACCAGAAAGCCGAGCACGAGCTCGGATGGAAACAGTTGTCTTGGCGAGCCTCGATGGGCTGGTCAATGTTGGCGCCTGCGTCGGGGTGAGGTGCTGCGAGCGCAACGGTGAGGGCGGTGACAATGATGGCGAAGGAGGTCTTCATCTTGGTGGTGGGGTATGGACTTGTGAATAAGCTTGAGAGTGTGTAAAATGTGCTTTATGAGTAGGATGTTGTGATCGAGGACAGAATGTTGTGATCCAGGGAGAACTCGGGGCTTTTATACTTTGGGGCCTCTTCCATGTCTATCCTACCCCAAACGGGGTTGCCTGAGGACGCGGCCTGAGATCCATGTCAAGCTGGCCCCTTGGTAAATGTCTCGCTGTCGATGGTCTCACTGCTTACCCCGGACACTGCACACTCACCATCGGCCGCGTGGTGTACGGGCACGGTGATCATCTTGCCTGTTGGCCAACCACGAACGCGAGAACTTCCCGTGAATCTCGTCGTTTTTCGTACTGACCACACAAACGGCAAGTCACAGCCCAAGGTCTTGAGTGCTGAAGACGATCAGCTGGGATCGTAACATTGTCGTACAGTACCCTCAGGACCCCTCTTCGGAAAAGAAGGCCCTAGTCTGATTACAAGCCAAATTTAAACCCTAGTCCCCTGAGACATGACGATAAATTCACTTAAGATCGACAGAAATAAGCTCAAGGTTCTCCAGCTCTGTTCCTTGGATAGACAAGAGAAGATTGACAGTCTTGCCTTGGCCGGGGCTAATTGGCTGGCTTGCCAGCCCACTGCACGGCATTCCCGCACGGGGCGGAGCGGGTGGTCGCTATTAATGGCCGAAGGATCGGCGCGCTACCGTCATGTGTTGGGGCCATTCAAGCTCAGCTCCGTTAATTTTCCTCCGCGCTTACTTCGTTGAGGGCTTCGCAAGGACTTGACGAACGACGAGCCCTATAAGGGCCGCCAGCTTTACATCATGCGAGATGAAGATCGTCGTTTGTAGCCCGTTGATGCCCGAGAGTCGTGCGAGCTGCACTGTTTCAGCCGGACGCCTCATGCGTGACCCTGCATTTCGATGAGTACACATACAAACCAGCAACAACTGGCGGCTCTGACGTCCGATGGTGATCCCAGCATCAGCTAACATGTCGTGTTGTTTCTTCACAGGTCACTGTAGGTCACAGCTATTCTGGGCCCTGCATATAGTGATTATTCCTTTCCCATGCGGTTCATTTTCTTGCCACCCTCCCAGATGCGACGAGCTGAGGTTGTGGGAGGTACAACGGCTGCAGTGTCAGCTACCCTTGGGTCCGAAGCTAGCGACCTCTCATCTTTGAAACACAAACCCGGGGCGGATCTCTGGTTCAGTCAAACAACATGTTGTCTCTTTTTAGGTCTGCTTGACGCGCTGAGCACCTACAATTGTGTGGTTACTGGGAGGGCGAGAGAGGTTGATGCTCGCCGCTTTTAGACGCTGGAGTCGACCGAGTAAGCGTAAGCAAGCATGAGCAAGGGTCGGCAACAACGCCCAGTTGAGCGCTACGTGCGCGACAATCATTGGTTGCGTGATCGCTGCTTGTGGATATTGAGTAGTTCTCCTCCTTTGGTGGGACTGAGCTGACAGGTTACTTTGCTTTCGACAACGTTTCCTTTCCGTGAAGCATGTCGACGTATCTCGCTCTCAACCATCCTCGCCAGGTCAGAGTCATTCACCTAGCACCAGGCCGCCGAGAAGATGCTTTGTCCGGCACACTCGAGCATGTGCAGCTAGGTGAAGTCTCATATGAAGCACTGTCTTACGTATGGGGCCAGCCTGATAGGGTCTGCGATTTCCATCTCGACAACGGTTCGATTCCGATAACATCCTCGCTCCGTGATGCGCTGTTGGATCTTCGACAAGAGACGACAAGCAGAACTATCTGGGCCGATGGCATTTGCATCAACCAGGATGACCTTGATGAGCGGGCCCAACAAGTGACGATGATGGGGAAAATTTACCGAACGGCACGCCGAGTCGTCACATACGTCGGGCCCGAGGAAGACGACAGCTCTTTGGCAATTGCTTTTGCGACTGATCTCGTCCAGTACGCTATGATACGTTACATAAACCCGGATCCTCGCATACATGTGGCCGAGGAGCTTCCCAACATTGGCCTACCTCCAATTACCAACCCCCGCTAGGAAGCTCTGAGGAAAGTCCTCTTGAGGACTTAGGTGAGGCCTGCCATGCTCAGCATCCACTCATGTGCATCGCCGCTAACTTCTTAGGTTACCCGATGTTAGTGTAGTCAGGAGTTTCTCCTCAACAAAAATCTCACCCTGATGTGCGGGAGGTACGAAATTCGCGACTGGGAACTATTATCGAAGCTTGCGCGCCTTGTTTTCTCCAGACACCTTCCGTCACATCTACTGCCTACGTCTAGAGACGACCCTCTTGCTATCGGGGAGTGTCTGTTCCACCTGGGTCAGATCCGTATGAACATCTTTACTCGAGGAGCGCATTTCAACCTCTCGTTTTTGCTTGGGGCTTTCCACCCCTTCCAAGCGTCCGACCCCAGAGACAAGATATACTCTATTCTGGGACTCGCAGCCGATCGAAAAGCACTGCAACTGAAAGTTGACTACACCCAGACGACCGAAGAGCTCTACATCTCGGTTGCAAGCAAGATTCTCACAGTCCATCCGGATATCAACCTCTTGGCCCATAATCTAGGCTCGAAAAGGCTGACACTGCCCTCTTGGGTCCCAGACTGGTCCACCTGGGTTTTCGGCACGGAATACGTCAACCGAGACTGGAATTACTCCGCAGCTGGCAGAACGAAGCCTCAGATACTGGTTCGCGGAAAGACGATCGATGTGTCAGGTTGTCTCATTGATCAGATTACCAGCCTATCAAGCCCAATAGGGCCACACTACTTCAAGAATGCTCCCAATAGTGACAGAGTTCAGTGGCTTTCGGAGCAGGCAGAGTTCATTAGACCTCTCGAGCCATACCCCGGGGAGCCTGACTTGACGAATGTACTCTGGCGAACACTCATCGGGGATTTGTCGTTCGATGAGCGACCGGCTTCGGAATCATATCGAACCTTTTTCCAGGCGCACTCAAACGTCAACGACGACATGCCAGTCAAAGAGAAAGATATGGCTAGACAGTTCATCGACGCTGTGCGTCGGAAGTCCCGGAGCCGCGTTCTGACTGCCACGGGAAGGGGCTATCTGGGGGCTGTTCCAGTGACCAGTCGAGTTGGTGATTGGATCTGCATGTTTCATGGAAGTCGGAACCTGTTTATTGTGCGGCAGGAGCTGGATGGTTTCTGTTATGTTGGGACTGCTTACGTTCATGGTCTGATGCAGGGCGAGGCTTTGGAGGCTGACTGGTATCACGGACAGCTGATCTCGATTGTATGATACATGAATTGCAATGTCCCTTGCTTTTCCAGCAGTGGGCGTCTTCTGCGCATGGGGGTTACATTAAGGCAAGATATTCGGATTTATTGGAGCCTGGGAGGCAGATAGTCTTGATCCGCCATACAACTAGCCCTAATCATACTGCTATCCCGCGTTTTCGTGGTGCGTCAATTCGCGGTGCCCCAGAGAAGCAGCACAGCCCTTTCTGAACCTGCCAATGGTTTGACCGTCCGACACAGGACGCTGTGGTAGGTCAGGTGCCATGCAGTGACGGAAGGAAGAACCTGTACAACCACCAAAGAAAGACCGCCCACCTCTTCAACCCCGCTTCACTTTTGTCCCATCTGGTCACCTCCAGCCCCAGCCTGATTCCGACAACCATCACGCATGCAGGCAACCGCCCAGGCGGACCCGTCGCCTTCCGCCACTCACCTCATATTTGCCACGCCACTTTGCTCAACATCCCGCAAGCCCCGTGCAAGCCTATATCAGCCGTCACACTCGTTGCCTGACGCCCGCCAATCTGAGGCTGCACTGTTACACACCCTCCTCGAACGGGAATCCCTTCTCCCCCCACGTCAGTCAAAATGGGCTGGACAGCGTCATTTTTCGGCTGGAAGCCCTCGCCAACCGATTACAAGAAATGGGGCCAGCATGTCAGCGCACACGATGAGAAACGGCTGATGGCTGATCCACTGTCGCTTACTGCGAGTATCATTGCTGTTCTGGGGTCGCCGGTGCCACTGCCAGAGCGGTGCAGAAGGTGCAGGAGATGCGACACGCGCCGCTCGAGGTTGTTGCGCTGGGGAACGAGGCAAGTGGCGGTCTCTAACCCTCGCAGAATCCCGACTGACGGCCCTGCTTTCCAGATCACAGATGTCCGACTCCTATTCACTGTCATCGAGAGCACGATCGCGGTGCAAGCTGTTAAAGACAGCAACATTGAGACAACAGTTGGCATGTTGGCGCTGCTGGAACGAGCCCGCGACCTTTTGCAGCAGATCCAGGAGACGCATCACCGGATATTTCCTCCTGGTCCGACTGGAAGGCAGCAAAACGACAAGCCAAAGATCTCGAAAAGGCTTTGGATGAAAGAAAAGAAGAACATTGCGATTCTTTTCAGGCGTCTTCGAGAAACGAGGCACAACCTTCAGACGGCTATCTCCTCCATCACCTGCCATCAGACGTCAGTCATCTCCTAATTCGATAAATGTCGTTCGAAAGATCGTGGCTGAAAATTTGCCGGAGGACACTTCCCGAGACGAATCTTGCCATCCAGACATCAATCAAAGAGTTGTAAGCCAGCTTTTCTGCCCGTTTTGACGAGCTCAGAGCAGAGTTGGCCCACGCTCAGAAACCCCAAATTGAAAGCCAGACCGAGGCGAGTAACCTCGATCAAGTCCACCGGACAGGCAGTTTCTCCAGTTCTGCGTCGACGCTGGTCGGTGTCACTGGCTGTCAAACCGTCACCAAGTGCCAGACGACCTGCCCCTGCAATTGTCATGTACGAACAGCAGTCCAGTCTCCCTCTTGGGTCAAAGGATTTCTTGGCTCTCTTTTCCTCAGCTACGCCGGCTCCCCGTTGTCAGGTAGGCCAGACTGCAATTACATGCCGTGCAAGCGCAGCAAGACCATTGGAACAGCGTACACGTACCACTTTCCGAGCTGGATGGTCGCCAAAGCCGTCTTCTTCGAGATGTCGAAGAGCGACCTCTGCGGGTACAGCGCATCCTGGACACTTCATATTCCTAAGGTGTTGTCTGATGGAGACCCCGTGTGGAGGTTCATCAACTATGGGACTGTCCCCCAGGTCATTGACATCCTGTCCAAGAAGCAGGTCGCTGCTTGTGACATGAATCGGGATGGGAAGTCTTTACTGCACGTAAGTCTTCTCGTCATAGGAAAGAAGAGAACAGTTTCCGTACTAATGTCAGCTGTGTAGTTCGCTGTTGAATATGAAAGGCCAGACATCTGCAAGTATCTTCTAAACCAAGGAGTCAGCCGCTTCTTCCAGGATGATACGGGATTGTAAGCTCCCTAGTCGCTCTCAGTAAAATGTATTGACTAAACAACACAGTACTGCCTCCATGATGGCTTGCGAAAAGGTCCTCCCGCCGACTGCGTCCGAAGACAAGGTTGCCAAGCTTGAGCAGCTTCATCAGGTCTTCCAAGATGACGATCTTGCCGAGACAATGGACTTCCCGCCTCTCACGCTTGCCATCCTACGCCTACCGGAAGCCGACTTCGCGACCCATCTCGACCTGAACTTTGCTTTCATGAACACACAGGACTCTCTCGGCCGGACGCCTCTGATGTGGGCAGCTGCCCTGCGAAAACCCCTGATCGCACAGCTTCTCCTTGACTATAATGCCGACACTTCCCTAGCTGACAAGCATTTAAAGACATCACTGCACTGGGTCATGCTGTCTCAGTCGGAAGATGTCGTCGAGGTTCTTGTGAAAGTATTCGCCAATCTTGAGGCGAGAGATGTCTTTGGCCGTACAGCACTGCATGAAACGGCCAAGGTTCCCAACAGCGTGAATATGATTAGTCTCCTCTTAAAAGCAGGCGCCGTCCTCGACGCGCAAGACATGAGGTACGAGCGGACACCGCTGTACCTCGCCACCTACCACGGCCGCACCGAGAACATGGTGGCCCTACTGGACAAGGGTGCCAACATGGAGGTCGTCGGTCCGATGAGTGGACATACTCCGCTGCTAGCGGCTGTGGTCTACAACCGTTCGGGAAGCGTTGAGCTGCTGCTTGATCGAGGCGCCAGCATGAAAGCCATAGACAAGGGCGGGTGAAACAACCTCCACAATGTGGCAAAGTACGGGTCCGCTGCCATCATGCGCGCTGTGGCTGCAGCGATCACATCGCGGGGCAGGGGTCACGTTGACGTCAAGCTGGTGGATCAGGATGGCAAGATGCCCAACGACTACTTCCTGTGGCATCGAGAACAGTACTACAATGGGACGGTCACAGGTGACGAGCGCAAATGCTGGGAAGACCTCATGCAGGTCGCGCATGGCGAACATTCAGTTGAAAATGGCCCGAAAGACTGACAAGGACAGGTCAGGCCGATGTAAGTCACTGTTGCTACTCCAAGAGCAGATCCAAAGTCGAGACAGAAGGAGACCGTAGTATTCGTAATAAATCTAGGCACGGGGTATCTTCCTAAGATTAGCTTCACCCGACAAAGACTTGCTAAAAATTGACCCGAGCCTCACTCATGCCGGAATGCCCAGTCGTAAAACTTCTTCCCGAGAATCAGAGGCGATTCACAGCTCTCGACCACCTCACAATCAAAGGTGAGGTTTGAAGTGTGAGGCCCCAAGCCTCTATGTGTGGTTTGCGTAGAGGTGAAAGTACAAGTTCCCACCACCTTCTGTGGCGCCCTATCATCGAAGCAAAGCCACAAGTCGGGGCCTTCTCTGGGTTTCACCTCACGGCCAAGCCTAGCGGCCTCGGAAATGGTTATAATGTTGAGGCCAGTGGTTTTAGTGACTTTGGCAGTAGAGTGTAGAGGCTGAGAGTGGAACTTGGATCTCACGGTGACATCATGAGCCACCTTCAGATCCGCGGTATAGAGGTGTTTGACGACCTTGTTTCTTCGTAGGGGCACAGAGGCAGGGACCAATTCCTCTTCAATCGGCGGAGGCTCCTCTGCAGCTGTGATAATCATTTTCGGGATGTTCAATCTCCTGCTAGATACAGAGCTTAATTCCCCTGTTGAAAGGGAGGCCGCCATCTGGTAGGTGAATATTAGTAGGGCCTCTCTTCTGACGGCCTATGTCGACTTACACTACTGGTACGACTCGAACTCTTTGACGGACGGGAAGCTTCCGACCGTGAGCCTGATCGATAGCTTGCTGAAGTAGATGAATAGGTCTCGGAAGAGGTAGGGACATGATGCGTGCGGCACATGCTCTTTCCTAGGATGACCAGGCTTTCCGTCCCACGGGTGATTCTAGGGGGCGGAACGCCCGATCCGACATGCTCTTGTTGGTTCATAAAGGCTTCAAAGCGTTTACCAAGATCAGATACCGTCGTGGTGTTTATCCTAAGCTGGTCTTCCAGACGCTTTCTAACGCGATTTGCAAATCATGTCAGCGCTGTCCCACGATGGAAGGACTCGAGAAGGAGCGTATCGACCAACATCTTTTGCTGAAGCTCGGCAATCTCAGGGGACCCCTGAGGCAGTCTTTCGTACTGGTCCATCACCATTGCCATAGTGGCACTAACGACCACGAGTTGCAGGCTGCTCACGATGTGCTGCATGTGAGGAAACCCTGCTAGTATCGAGTCTTTCTTAGCCTGCCAGCGGACAAAAGTGATCGCGGAGGCTAATCTCGTCCCGGGTATCCTGGTTCGGCCATGTGCGAGTCTTTTGAGCTCCTTCTCAGATTCAATGAGGCGGTCTTCAATGAGAGAGGCTTGCAATTTGATAGTCTCAAATGTTCCCTTGGAGTGGATGTATTGGAAGACAGATAGATGAGGGTGTCCCCTGTGAACGTCGTCCAATTGATCAAAGGCGAGTTGGGTCACCTTGTGATACATCTTGACCTCGTTGGTATGGATCTTGAAATCCTGGCACAGATTTTCAGTTTCCTTCGAGAAAGAACGCAACATGCTCACGAGCTTCACAGCCTGCGAGCCCATCGAAATTATCGCTGGAGCCGCAACAACAAGGCCGAGGGTTTCTGCCATGATACGCAGATGATAAAAAAAGTGCGGAACGAATCGACGGGGCACCCGGCCAACTCTAGACCGGATTCAAATCCCCCTTTTAACGAGTATACACCTCCGTGCAATGGCTGATCGCCCGGTCATGAAATCAGCCAGGCTACAGCACGCCTGTCAGTCCCCCATTCCATGCTTTTCCACGTCGATCCAGTGACAACTTCATTCGTTCAAAAAGCGGACGGCCAGCGCCATCAGATCATACCTTACCCTCTCCAGCAGAGCCACTCTCTAACCCACGTCTCCTCGCAAACCACGTATGAAGCAGGCTGCACCCATACCACCCCAACCAGTCCCAGCGCGGGGCAGACTCGCGGGCTCCCAGCCGGCCAGGCCCCTATTCGTCTAAATCACCAACGGGCGGCCATGATTTGAGGTCAGGTGGCGCTGCATACGCCGCAGTCAGTAAGTCCCTTCGTCCCAGTCTGTTCACCGAGAACGGTCCTGGATGGTGGGGTGGGATGCGGGGGGGGGGATGGTGCTCGACTTTGGGCGTGCGATTTACATCAGGCTCTGGGACCTGCAGCCGCCATGCGCGAGCCAGCAAGGGCGCTGCGGTGTTACCACCTTCGTGAAGTGACTAACACCACTGCTCATGGATGGAAGGCTTTCGGTACCAGTCAACCGTTGCGGTCTCAATCCAATTCCTGGGAGCTCAAGCCAGGACATTGCCCTTCCATACTTGATGCCGTGCTGCTTCCGTCAATTGCTCCCACGAAGGCGCCAATGTTGTATTGGTCCAGTTGACGAGTCGAAAATCCGCGCCATATAACATATAACCATGTCGGGTCGCCGGCATGAGGTGGCATCTGTCTCGTCACCCACACCACCCATCCGCCCTCACGGCCAACGAGACGTCGCTCGCTGGCCCTCCATCATCCTTCGCTTGAGAGCAATGTCTCACCTGTTCTGAAACATTGATGTTCTCGCAATGATATCGGATTGGACTTGCTTCGTTCCACGAACAGGGGTGATGAGCCGACTAAACTCTTACCACCGTGCCAACCACCACAACCACCACCTGCACAAGGAACATCAAAAGGGGTAAGCAAGACCTAGCGGCAACCAGTCCACACCGGCAGTCACCATCCCAACATTTAGAGGAGCGTCCATATCACGATCATGGTATTCATCACCCTTGCCCATCCTCTCTAAGCCTGCCCTGTGGCGCTCGAGGACCCCTGTGGTATACCGTCAGTCATATCCTCGTAATCCCAGCCTAAGCAATGCTATGCCCACCAGCCCTCTAAACTAGAACTGTCCAGCTCGTCAATAGACGCTTGGCCAGCGCCCCGTATCCATGCATGTATATCATTACAGAACAGAACCGTCCGCTCTGCCTCGCAAACCAAGCATCAACGCCACCCAGACTCGCCCTACAATGGCTTCCGCGCCCACACCGTCCTAAACGGCAGGTACGCGTGGAACGCCGTCGTCTTCACCGACTCTCTCACCCGCAGCAGAAACACCTCCAGCCGCGGCCTCTCCCACCCGAGAGCCGCGAACGGCCGCGCGCTCAGCCCCCTCAGGCCGGCGAGCACGCTCTCCCTCAACAGCCCGCCGCAGAACCGCAGATTCTCGTCCGCAGGCCAGGCGCCGATGGGACACTTGCGCGAGTGCTCCGTCACGCAGTCGAAGCCCGCGGTGCGCATTTCGGCGGCGACCGACTGGATGCCGTAGAGGTCGGCGCCGCGGGCGGTGAGTCCGTTGGCGAGCTGGCCGAACCATTCGCGCAGAGCATAGTCGTCACCTTCGGGGCAGGAGTTGTCGTCGCAGCGGAGGGTGCACTCGA
This sequence comes from Verticillium zaregamsianum, assembly GCA_002851755.1. NCBI lineage: Eukaryota > Fungi > Ascomycota > Sordariomycetes > Glomerellales > Plectosphaerellaceae > Verticillium > Verticillium zaregamsianum. Next base: position 881,786 of record NMXM01000003.1, on the reverse strand, counting down.
TCTCCTGGACTTCGAAGTAGCCACCGGGCTTGAGGTGACTGGGCCTGTCAGTTAGCTGTCGAAGAAGAAGATGCAAAGGAACGAGTGTCACTCACTCGTAGACTCGCTTCAACAGCTCTGGCCTGTTGCGGACCGAGTGCAGCGTGTGCCGGAGGTGGATGAAGTCAAAGGTGCGCCCGTCAAAGTCCCACCCCTGTTCGTGCTCCATGTCATCCACATAAAAGCGCACATTCGGCGGTACCTCGCTTGATTGAATGGGCGAAAGATCGACTCCTTCAAAAGACGAGCGCGGATACTTGTCTGCCACTGTGCGAGGCAAAGGCTCGTGTCAGCAAAGACCCGGTGTGACGGGATGATGGCGCCAACTGTGCGACGTAGGGGGAAACAGTGATTGGAAACCCCAAAAACCTCCGATTCGGAGGGCTCTTGCAGGAAGGAGGGAGGGGCGGGAATACGTGGAGTAGCACTTACGTTCTTCACACCAAATGCCGATACCAGTTCCTGGACGAGACGTTAGCGATCTGCGTGGGTGGCGATGCCAAGTGCCGGTACTGGGTGGCGAGAGAGCAGGGTGACCAAGGATCCGGAGCTGTTCAACATACCCAAGTCGAGCACCTCTGCCCCCCTTTCCAGGCACTGCTCCACGGGAGCGAGGAAGTGCCTCCCGTCGCCCATCTCATAGCTGAGCCGATGCGCCAGCTGATCCCGCTCTTGCTCTGTCTCGTCGTTGGGGAACGCGTAGATTCCCGGCCGGTACCCGTGATACCGCAGTCCGTTCTCGTAAGAGTGCGCCCTGGCGCTGTCGGTCAGACTGGCTGTGTCGCCATGCTCATCCATAACGATGGCATGATCAGCAACGGCGATGGGTGATGAGGATGTTTCTTCTTGCGGAACCGACCCGGCCGGCGACGGCGGGTCAATCTTGCGGCGCTTTTCGGGGAATTCGGCGTGCGCCATATTTGGCCTGACGGTTATGGACCGATGGGTCAGGGGGCGGCTACCGCTTGTTGGTGACCGACTGCCTCGTATACTACCAGTTGAGCTTGGGGGTGAGTTCATTTTGGAACCAGTCCCTTCATGATAAGGGGGGGCGGCGGATAGGTCGAGTCGCGTATGGATGGTACGGGACAAGGCGACTTGCCGGTGATCAGTTTTGCCTCGTCAGAGAAAAGGGGCTGTGATGCCTGGGAACCAACGACGTTTGTGTAGTCGACTGATCCAGGTGTAGATGGCCAGATGGGTCGGCGAGCAGACAAGTCTGACGTTCAGCGTGGACTCGGGAGCAAAGCAAGGGAGCCCGGCACTGAAACACCTCAACAAGCAAATAGACAAAGAGGGTTCTGGATGGAAGAGGAGCAGAAGCCACGGTCGGCAGTGCTCCGAACGCGCACTCCCAGTCGAACCGCAGGCATTCCGCTTCATATATCCCAGTCGTCCTCCTGCCCATCGCCAGGGCCCCGGAGACGGGCTGCTGTTAGCGTCGCTTCAGAGAGTACGTTCTCGCGGGTCGTTGCAGCAGCGTTGCCTGAGCCTTGCCCATGTTTGGCCGTAGCGTGGAGACCCTGGCGGTCCTGGCAGAAGCGAATGTTGCACAGGTTTTTCGACGGTGGAGTAGGACGGACCAGCACGGGCGCGCCAGGACGTGCATGTCTCTAGGGGAGCGATTCCTGCAGACGAACTGTCGGGTCAGACACTTGTTGGGACCCAGGAGAGAGGAACGATGGCGCTGCGGCGGCGCGGTGATTGGGACGAGGATAGGGGCCCCGCGAAAGGGGGGAGACGATGATGTGTTGGCAGACGTGGCTTGACCTAGGGCTGCGACGGTACAGAGATCAGCCGGCGAACCAGGGCGGGCTGGCGGACTGGCGGGCTAGCGGGTGCGTTACAGTGGTTCCAGCGGGCGACCGACAAGGGCGGGGGTCTCCGGATTCCAGGATCCGAGAAGTGATAATTCGATTCTTTCGGAAGAAGCTGCAGGATGGCTTGGGGTGCGGTGCCGCGACCATGTTCACGGAATCGATCGAGACGGGGGGCTGAGGAGGGCTGGAGAGCAGTACGAGAAGCCGTCGAGCAGCGCAGTCCAGCGGTCAAGGCGGGCTGGCTGGCAGAAAATCCTCTCGCTGTCAGGAAGCTACCGAGAAGGGTTCCATTCCAGTCTGTTGGGAAGACCCAAGTGCACGGGTTTGGTTTGGATCGTGTCCGCGGCTTTGGTAGTTGGGCTCGGCGCCGCTCCGCTGTCTGTCTCGAGGGACGACTGGTTCTGCTTTCTTTTTCTCGCTGACGGCCTTGATCCATGAAACCAAGACATTTCAGACCACACGGTGAGAAAGTGTGTGGAAGGGTCAGTGAGACCCAACGAAGCCTTCTCGCGCTTTGAAACATGCTCCAACACTGCCTTTCGTCCCCGGTGCCTGTGTTCTGGTCGTATCCCGCCCCTGCCGCGATAATGGACCGAATGGGCGTTTGCCTGGTTGCCTCTCACACCGTGGAAAGGCGTCTGACTGGCCGGGAGGCTGGCTCGACTGGACCTCGGCGAGGAGACGGACTGTCCTGCGCGGCACCTTGCAGCGCATCGCAATGGGCCCTTGGCCAACGCCAGTGGAGCCCAACGGTGGTAGGGGTTGCTTTTCCAGCAGCGCCTTCGGAAAAGGGGCCAAACGGGAAGCCTGAAGCCCAGGTCCAGGGGTTCTGTCCTGTGGTGCTCTCCCGCGGGAAGCCCCCCGTGGCGCATCGGAATTTCCAGCAGTTCGGCACGACGCAGGGGGTCCCAGTCGTCGAACAGCCTGCGAGCAACCCCCTCACGGCTTAAGAGCTGACTGAGCTGGCTTTGTCGATGAATAATGGATTGTTCATCTGCAGGCTGCGGCTTGCAGCCTGTCTCCAAGCCTGACTAGGGATGGCTTCGGAGAATATGAAATGGGCAAGCCAGTTGCACATCTCCAAGTTGTGCCCCAACGTGAAGAGCCTACACACAATGACGGCGGCGTTGTGGCTTGTTGCGGTCAGTCTCTCGGTCTGCATTGCTTCGTGCTTGGCCGGCGCCTCATGTCTGAGGTCTTTTTAGACGAAGACGCTGGCCGCAACCCGGCGGTCCGCATGGCCAGCGCGACTTGCGCAGTGTGGCTTCTTCCTGTCAAGTCGATCTGAGACTTGTGCCCGTCAGTTGGCCATCGTGTGCCGCACGAGGCGGGTCAATTGTGGTGAGCGGTAGTGCAAAGCAACAGGAAGCGAACCATCCCACCCACCGTCTGCATGTGGTCGTGGTGGCTGTGGCTACAATGCGCTGCATGTGAGCCCCGTCAGGATGGTGCCATTATTTCGCGCTCAGGCAGATCATGCCTTGAAAGCGAATACATGCTGTTGAGGTGGTTATTCAACGGGCGTTTGTTATGCGTACTTGGGCCACCGTGAGCCCAAACGCCGAACGTGCATCGGCGGCCTGCCCTCCGAAGACGTCGGTCTTCCCCTGAAGGGGCAGGCAGAGAACCGCAGTGAAGGGAATCACGACAAGTGGGCCGAGAAGATCAGCTCAACCATGACTCGAGAGGCAAATTCGTGCGAACAGAGCAGCGGAGGCATTTCCGTTACCACGATGACTGCCCGCCTTTCCAGGCATTCCAGACCCGGGGCGATGCGGTGCGCGCCCGACAGGCTGGCGCCGAGGCAGCTGATGAGGGTTGCATCGTGTGCCGCTGACGCACCTCATGTGCAGCGCACCAACTGGTTCCATGGCCTTGTCGTCGGTGATGAGGCCTGAAGTGTTCACCTAACCCCTTGTCCACCACCCCCTGTATGTCCCCTGGTTCTCCTCTGCCCGTCCGAGGCACACCTAGATGACGATGAAGGAATACGTACCGATCCGATGCCCGGTCTTGTTCGGGTTCTAGAATCGATCCGTCCAGCCACAAAGCCAGACGCGGGAAGGAGACGGTCAGGGCGCAGACAGAGGGGTGCTACGACCCTCTCGAGGCAAATGATACTATTTCTCCCCTCCTTTGATGGAGCCATTGCGACTTGTTGATTCTCGGCCCATGACTCTTCTGGCGCAGACGATCGTGCCGCCGTCTTGGATCGAGGGTGGGGACCAGATCCCGTGGTTCGCGGACCATGACGGGCCAAAGCGCGCCGTTTGCCGGGCCTCCCGTTGACTGACTGGCCGTTCACCGCCTCTGCCGAAAGGCAACCTCGCCCGTTCAGCGACAGCAGCCTGACCCAGGCGACCCGGATTGCTGGGTTATCCCTCCCTTCAGCTGCAAGCCTAGGGGCCCGGGGAAGTCGGAATGTGTCTGGACGTGGTATCTTCTACCTCAGGAGACAACTTTGGTTCAGCCCCCATTTTGTCGAGACCAAGAGCCGACGCCTTTCGGGACACCATGTTCAGCGTGCTGTGCGGGTGCAGGCCCCCCTCCCACTGCTGAATGGACGCAGCCCGATGCAGTTGGTGCCGTCGCACAACGCTGCACGCCCTCGGGCTAGATTTCTGGAGTGGAATGACCATGCACGGTGCGGCGCAGGTGACTTGTAGGTGGGCATCCGTTGTCATTTCGGCGGGGGTATGCAACGGCAAAAAATGGCGTGAGGACAGGTGTCGAGAATATGATGAGACGGGGCACGAGGGGTCCGCCGTCTTGTTTATCTGCCCGTCTACCCGTCTGTTGAACACAACGTTGGTCTTGCTGCTGCAGTAGGTGAGACTCTTGTGATGCAATCTCCAGAGTCCATGTAACGTTAGGCTGGGCCAGCCCCTCGCAGCTTGTGCCCGCTGAAGGGCACCGGGAGGGGAAATGGCGCGAGGAGTGCGTCCCAGCTCCCAAACCTGCGGGCCGGGAGATGCACGCATCGAATGAGCTTCCGGGTGCGGTTCACTGCTGGCGCCTCAGTCCAGAAGGTTGGGTGGGCGAGCTACATTGTGCTCTTGGTGGTGATAGATTAGACTGATGACTGCGCCTGACAGCATTCAGCTGGTCATGGCTTTCCATGGGACCTCGCATCGGAAGCAGATCCGTCGCCGGCCGCATGGGAGACACCTTCGAAATGCCGTCTTAGCCTGTCCTCGCTGATTCGAAAGACACCGGGGAACCAGGCTTGCAGCTCCCGACCATCACGGCCGCCCATCATCTCGGCCAGTGCCCGGGCGCACAGCCAGCACAGGACCATGCCATGTCCCTGGAAGGCAGCTGCAATCCACAGCCCCTCCTCGCCCGGCATCTCACCCACGAACGGGAAGCCATCGGAGCTAAAACCCATGATGCCCGTCCAGACTTGGCGGATCCTTCCGTCTTGGTGGTCGGGGCCCCAGTTGGCCCCGAAATAACGGGGTGTGGTATCGTGCAGATAGGTGGTGATGGGGGGGTTGAGGACTGCGTCGTCAGTCGTCCCATACTCATCCAACCCCTCGCCGGAGGCTTTTACCAAGCCGCCCCCAATCACAATGTCACCTGCATGTCGGGCGGACGGGGGCCTGGGAACCATGTACTCGAATCCATTGGCGTAAATGAAGCTGTAGGTTGTCGCCAACCCCTCCTTCGGCATGCTCAATCCTGGGCGTTGGGCCGTGACATGGCCCCTCACCGGCACCACGACGCGGTGGAACCTTCGGTGGAGGAAGGAGGTGTAACCGTTGGTGGCCAGGACTACCTTGCGAGCCCTGACACTTCCTCTGGCAGTCTCGACGAGCCATGGGTGCGGGATCCCTGCATCCGCCACCTTGGATATGGAAACCGCGGGCGTGTCGGTCTGCAGGTTGAGGCCCATGGCGAGGCACAACTTCAGCACACCGATGGTAAATCGGTAAGCAGAGATGCTGCCTGCTTCGTATTCGACGCCACCATGGAGGTCGTCACCACCGACGAAGAACGACTGCCGGAGCTTGTCTGCCGTGTGAATTTGGTAGTGCGAGGCGTCATCGTTGGGCATGGCGCTCCTCATGGCTTCGATGGCACTACGAGCCTGTGCCCACTGGGCGGCGTCATAGATGGCGTCGACGGTCTGGCATGGGTTGCTCTCGCAGGCGATGCCGTGTTCCTTCGCGAACGCATGCACGGAGCGAATGTTGTCGAGCTCTAGCCTGGCGATTTGACAGGCAGCTTCGGTGCCTAGCTGGCGGGCGTTGTCCAGAAAGGAGCGGTAGGAGGCAGCCTTGGTGTGTCCTCCGTTTCGCCCAGTCGCCCCAGAACAGGCTTGCCGGGCCTCCAGCATGACGATTTCCGGGGGCCGTTGGTATTCGGGAACATCATTTTGAGCAGCAGCAGTGATGGGTTGATTCAGAAGGTTCCAGGCGATGGCAGCACCAGTGATGCCGCTGCCGACGATGACCACGTCTGCAGTCGTGGACAAGATACCAGATCTATGGTTGGCGATGTCGTCGGGCGGGTCCTGCCAGTAGCTCTCGGTTGGGTTTGAAATGGGTGAGGACACGGGGATGGATGCACGCTGCTCCATTGCGTTTGTGATAAGAATCAATGAGGGATGGAAAGGGATGCAGGTAGGCAGAACTGGAGTCTTGCGGGAGAATGTTGGAGATCCGGGACCTCAAGTTGCCTCTCAGCGATACACTAGACGGGCGTGTGCACACTGTGTTTTCTTACTGTGGAAGCATCACTCTCCGTTGTCCCTGCCAGTAATGTCCATGTTGCCATGCTGATAGTACAGCAGCCCGAGAGTTAAACCGCCACGGCCAGTTATGGTGCTTGAGCCTGCGGCAGATCAGTAAATGAACCTTGAAAGTTACTTTCAAGTCGACGAACCCGCCTCACCGTCGTTTGATACGCCACAAACTACCTTGTCCACCAAGCAGGCCGCTGGCACAAGTCAGATCACGAACATCAACACGGTCAGATGATCCAAGACGACTGACTGTATTCAAATTGTAACGACGGCTTGCTATGCTTCATTAGATGACTGTTGCCTTTTGTTTCCAAACCCCGACCCCTTTGGCTCCTAGTATCCGCCGTCTTCCATCACTCATTTCCACGATTCTCGGGAGACTCCCGGCGTCCAACCACCGGTTCTGGCCGTCCATTCGGGAGCGGTGTCCGCTTATGCCGGGGGGTCAGGCTCGCCTTCTCACCTTCAGCCTCCCAGCTGTTTTCCGACATCGTTCCTTCATGCGTGGCCTCGCCGCGGCTGCTCCGTCCTGATCTAAAGGCGGCCATCTCTTGGCGCTCGCGCTCCTCGATCTCCGGTGGAGCGTTCCTCGCCGGCGACAAACCCAAGGCCTGGTTAATGGTTGTTACGTGGCCCGCAGGTCGTGCTTGCGGCAGACGCCTGGCTGGATCTCGCGGAGTCGATTGATCGCGGACAAAGTCGCACCGCTCCTTGTGCAGTGTGCAGGTTCCGCAAGCTGAGTTGGGACTGTTCGGGTCGATCAGACACCTGTGGGCGGCATCCCTCTTAGTGGCGCATCGGCTGCAGGGCGTCAGGGCGTCGCAGTCAAGGGCCTTGATGCGATCGGCTTTGGCTCTTGCCGACACGGTCTTGGTGCTGCGTTCCTGTGTCGTGGCTGGTGTCGTGGCCGGGGTCGAGACGGTGGGTGTCTGGGCTGCTGTGGTCTCGGTGTTGGTTTGGTCAACAACGTCACCAGGGGCATTGGGGGAGTTGGAGGCGTCAAGAGCGTCCGTGGCGCCATCAATAGCATCATTGATGGCATATGTAGCATCTGATTGAGGGACTGACATTTGGAATCTGCGGCCGTATCTTAGGTCCGACATCATATCAGCCAGCCAGATGTCTGTTGGCGTAAAATTCATGACGATGAACTCCCCACCGGGGTTGGAAGTGGTGTTGGAAGGTGTGTTGGCCATATTCCTGGGTACAAATGCAATTGTGAAAGGAGCAGGCGCCTCGAGGCTCTGGTGATGATTCTTGGAAGACCGAGAGCTTTGGGTAAGAGTTGCAAGGAATGATCAGGAGAGTCGGAATGCTTAAGTGGAACAATGCGAGCAAGACCGACATGATCGATGAAATCAATGATGATGAAGGCGTTAGGGATGGATGTCGAGGAGACCGGGGACCATGCTCTGCACCCTTCTGTTAAATAATCCATATCGACAGCGCGTTTGAATGGGCTGAGATATCGGAGAAGGGTAGAGCCTGGGTGATAGACTTCAGGAGCATTGGGAACCTCGAAAGTCAACTTTTTGACGAAAGAGCATCTGGGACCTTGCTGGCGTAGGTAGGGCGGACGGGCGTGGAAGGAGGGCCTTCTGAACTCGCCTGCTTTCCCAGGGCTGTGCCGACTGACCAAAGTATTGCCCTTCACATACGGATACTGCTATGGACAGTTTCGTCGCCATGGCAGACAGCTTTGCCATAGTGTAGGCTCTTGCCCTCGCCTGGTGTGTTGAGGTGGCAGCTCCAGAACATCGCCTGATATAGCTGCCCCGGAGGAGGCCCCATGGCCGGCAACTCCTGATGCACCCAACGGCGACGGGATGGTAAGTTGCACATGGGAACCGGCCATCGGCTGCGCTGTTGACGCGATGCAGCTATGATTCGGATGCAGCGCCGGAGCCGCCCTCTTTTCTCAGAAGGCCTGAGTCCATACATGCAGGATATGAACATCTCAACCGGTTCATTCTGGTTCGTGTCAGCCGCAGGAGTGGTTCGAGTTGATTTTGGTCAATAATGTTAGATTATGCCCTGATTACTTCCCAGCTATCATGCGGCGCAGACTCAGCCGACAGCCCGCAAGGGCGAAACAGATAAGTGAGGCGCTGCGCGGCATCTTGCGTGAGCCAAGTCCTTGAACTCAAATTAGAAACAGCTGCGCCGGACCCCAGGAGTTGAATTATTCGATAGCACCCGTTGCTCGCCTTCAAAAAGAGAAAACCAACCCAGACTCCCAAAGCACCTGTCCCGCGGTCCAGCGCTCCTCTGTCGCTCACTGCTTCTCGTTTTGTGCGTAGATGAAGTTCGCAGCTGCAATCATTAGCGACACGCCACACGCCGCCATGGCCCGGTCGACCACTCACCGATCGGGACAAGCCCGTTCGCATACGCCCAGTCCTTCACTCCATGCCCCGGCGCGCTAGCACCCCAGTGTTTCCGATCTTTAGGCTTCGAGAGGTTCAGCTTTCCCGTCGTTCCGTTGGCCGGCACGAACGCGATGAAGACGTAGCGGTGGGGACCCGTCTTTTCGGGGGGCCCGGGGGGCTTGTACTCGAGCACGTCCTCGAGACTGCTCGCCGAGGCCGAGATGGAGAGGCCGGTCGCGATCCAGTGGCAGAACTCGGACCACTTGGGGTTGTTGCGGGACGGGGCGTCAGGGTCCGTAAGAGTGAGGACATACGTCGTGCCGGGCGCGATGCCGGACTCGGACTCGGCCTTTTCGAGATGGACGGAAGGTGCCGAGGCCAGCGCGGAGGGATCGAGGGTGTTGCCGAGGGAGGCCGAAGCATCCTTGGACCACGAGGCTGAAAGACCGAGGACGGGCTGGAATTCGGATATGACGTTAGGGATGATGCCGGCTTTGAAGAGGCTGGGGGATGTCAGTGCTGTTACAATGTCGGAAAGGTGAACCTACGCTTCATGAACCTCTGTCATGTCATCATTGTCGGAGGCGATGATCTTCTGGCTGGAGAGTCGAGCTAAGGACAGATGAGCCAAGGCAAGAGTTGCCATGGTCTTCCACACTATGCCCCGCATGAGGGTGGGAATCGAGAGGCGAGAGGTTTCGCCGAGGCGACAAGTGATAGCCTGGAGATGGGATCTCGAGGCTGCTTTAAGGAGATAGCCGTTGCCCTGTTGCGCGTGTTCGAGCGGCGATGGGCTGGATTCGTGCGTGAGGGAATTGAGCTCTCGGAAGGTGTTGTTGGTGCAAGGGAGTCTTCGCGCGAATGCTGGGCCGATGATGTCAGGTGCGGCCAACCCCGCAAACCCACCCGGCCCGCTTGCTCCGTGCCTTAGCCGTGGTGACTGACAGCCCGTACGGCGCATGAACCTTCATCTTGTGGCTGTCTTTGCAGAACTCTCTTGGTTGAGATCGCAACAGAATCTCGACTTCTGGTGTGGTTTCCATCGTGAGCAGGTCATCGACGAGTTATTGACGGTTCTGACGCTGGGGTACGTCAGCTGACTCGTCGGACTAGGGTACCTCATGCACCCTGGATTCAGCTGATTGAGCTTGCGATTCGAGACTTGGCAATACACCACAAGCCCGATAAGCTTCCTCCCGAAGCTTAAAGATCGGGTCGCACGAGTTTGGGTGGGCAAATTTGCGTTGAGCTGCGTCTTAGTTTTGGATTTACTGACGTCCTTTACTGAGCTGTTTACCTGTAAGAGATCCACGTTGGGGCTGAATTGAATGGTCATTCTTCAATACCACGCCTTCAGGTATTACAGCATCCTTTCACCGAAACGGCTATCTTGAAGCCCTCTTCCTTCTGTGCGGTGTATTTTGAGAATGGATTAGGTATTTGGTGGGAGAATCACTCCCCAGGGCTTGGTACTGAATGGTGGTCATCGCTATTGTCACCATAACCGTGGATTGCGTTGATAGCCTTTGTCAAAGAAAACCTCCGGTAAAGATCGCCGGCAAACTGACTTTCAGCTCTCATATTCAGTCTGTCAAGGTACCCCTCGCGGTCTTGAATGCAATGTTCCTCATGGTTCCCTCCGGATGACGCGTCTGGACTATTTGATCTGCCTCTACGAAAGACGAGCCAAACGACTCTTGGGGGGAAGAATGCCTGGGATCACCGCTTCAGAAGTTACGTGTATTTCCGCCAACCAAGGACAGTTGAGTGCCTTACATTGATACTCATCGGCCCCGCCTCGGTAAGCTTTGAGATAGTGAACACATCAAGAACACGTATGCCGGCTCACACAGCTGTTACCCTCCCTCATTTCAGTCAGCTTCTCGTCAATTCAACATGAATATCAAAGGTGGCAGTCAGTTCGTCCGATGAGTCGCTAGCAGCGCCGTGAAGCGGGCACGGAAACCAAGTCGCTCTGTTCGCTTCCCAATGCTAGCCCGGTATGAAATATAGTGTCGCTCATGCTGAGCAGACGGGCCGGACGGCGCCAGTAGAGCAGATGATTGTTCAACCCAAGTCCCGTAGCGTCGCGTTGACAGCGAAGCCTACGGTCCAGACCCGGCCGCCGGCACTGGCCAGATCGCGCTGCCTGTCAGTCACCGTCAGTTTGGGCGGCCACATGGGGGAGACAGGGCACCAGGGGCCGGGTTTTAGGTCCATAGCGGCGAATGCTCCGGGGCCATAATCAACCGGTATTGCAGAGCGGAGTTCTCCGAAATGATCGCAACCGCGCTTCTTCCTAATGCGTGTGTTGCTCATACTGACGACAGCAAAAGGAGTCAACAGACAACTTAAAGAAAGGCGCCTCGACTTTTCAGGAGTTATACAGAATGACAAGGTCCAAACATATTACAGCTGGGATACAATTGATCAATCTCCTCCTGACGAGGTTCTTCGGGTAGCAGCCGATAACTCCGCTTTTTACCCAACCCCTGAACAAGTTCCTCGCGTGACAAGGATCTTCCTTTCACGCTTGTGTGCAGAAAACGGCAACGCCGGCCACTACTGTCTTATCCGACTGCCATACTGCCGACCACGATGGTCTGCCCAGTCAAAGAAGTACGAGCCGTCGAGGATTCGAACCACAGAAAGAAAAGCGACCTACCTTATAAAGTGGCGAACGTGCCGTAACGGGCGGCAGAAACCGATCGCACGTACGGCTGGGCGCTACTAAAGCTCCAGTTGTGCCCCAAAGCGCGGGGCAAAGCTCGAGCTACCAGAGTGAGATGGAAATGAAAGGACCAGCCGCCTGAAGAAATGGCACGACCATCTCGTACATCGTCTATCGGGAGTGGAACCCCCGCAGAGGCTTACCACAACCGTCCATCCATCCGATCCCAGGGATCCAATTCGGGAACCTAGTCAGCCCAGTTTGAATCGAGGAGGCACAGAGTAGACGTATTATAAGTACGGCTTGGCTGGGCATTCGGACTTCAGTTTGCCATCCGAATGTACCTACCATCGACCACCAGCCACAATGAAGTTCATCACAGTCTTTACCTCCCTGGCGGCTCTGGCAGCCGCCGCTCCTGCCGTTGAGCCGACCAAGACCGAGTCTCTCGACAAGCGTGCGACTACCCTCTGTGGACAGTGGGACTCCCTCAAGACCGGGTCTTACATGGTCTACAACAACCTCTGGGGACGTGACCAAGCTACCAGCGGCTCCCAGTGCCTTATCGTTGACGGAATTTCCAACAACCTTCTCAAGTGGTCCAGCACCTGGTCCTGGGCTGGTGGCCCGCTGCACGTCAAGTCTTATCCCAACGCCGTGCTCCAGGCCCCTGCTGCGCGGGTCTCGGCCGTCTCCAGCATCCCCTCCCGCTGGGCGTGGAGGTATGTGGTCAAAGTCTCTCCATTCTTCACGCCTTTGTACTGACTTGAGACCAGCTACACCGGCAACGGCGTTGTCGCCAACGTCGCCTATGACCTCTTCACCAACAGCGACTGCGGCACCAAGCCCGAGTACGAGGTCATGATCTGGCTCGCCGCCCTCGGCGGCGCCGGCCCCATCAGCGCCACCGGCAAGCCCGTCGCGACCGTCACCATCAGCGGTGTCTCCTGGCAGCTGTACAAGGGCGCCCACTCGCAGATGACCGTCTTCTCCTTCGTCGCCACGAAGCAGCAGACCAACTACAACGGCGACATCGCCGACTTCATCAAGTACCTCGCCGCTTCGCAGGGGCTGCCGAAGTCGCAGTGCCTGTACAGCATCGGCGCGGGTACCGAGCCCTTCGTCGGGTCGAACGCCAAGTTCGTCACCTCCGGCTACAGCGCCTCGCTGTCGACCGTCGTAGCTGCAGCTGAGAAGCCGCCCGTCGCTCAGACGACGCCCGTGTCTCAGCCGGCGACGCCGCCTTCCACCGGTGCCACCTGCGCGCCCGCCTGGGGACAGTGTGGTGGCCAGGGCTGGACCGGCCCGACGTGCTGCGCGAAGGGGACTTGCAAGAGCTCCAACCAGTACTACTCTCAGTGCGTTTAAGACGTAGCAGAGTTGACTGTTTAAGAGCGAGCTGAGGCCACTCTTTCAGCAACAGACAAGGGCGTTCTCAAGAAGAGCACTCTGCACCACATTCACTGTATCTTTTATCCTTAATTCTGTAAATATAATCCTACTTCCGTTGCCCTAACATAAATGCAACATGCTCCTCGGAGCTAAAGAATACTTTGCAACCGGCCTAGTGAATCTGGTTACATGGTATGTGTCCTCTGGGGTTCTTGATCGTCGTGAAACATCGGAGACGTGACAGTTGCCTCTTTCTGGTATGTTTAGTTCTTCATACCTGATGAACGTCATTGTTTGTTAACCCCAGTCTCTACCTCAGGGAACAGCGTTGAACCAAAAGGTCGGCGTAACTCGCTTTCTCCATGTGCATGAGATTATTAGCGGGAGCATCTGGAAGAACCACCGGCAGGCAGATATGAGACTTGGAACGTCCCTCAAAGATGTCGCCACTTGGATGGCAGACATGACGGGCAGAGTGTTGCAGGACCCGATAGGGACTACGACGTAGCTAGCATGAGGGCTTCACACACGAGTCTATGGGCGTTGTGGCTTCTTACAATGTTGCCCGTGTTCTTACAGTAATCATCAGTCACAAAAAGGATGCATGAGAAAAAAACACTACCCAGTCTCGCGGCTAGGAGGTTATGAACTTGATAAGTTAGTCTCTAACAAACAGTCACCAAGTCTCTGGCTCAAGTATAACACGACGACGGAGACAAGGCTCGAGGGAAAACATAAAACAGACTCAGTACGAACAAGCTGTGAAACTAATGTATTGGGATGCACCGTGCTTCTTACGACTACAATGGCGATAATGCATCCCAGAAGAAGAAGCATAAGGTGCTTGACATGTAATCAACAGTAGCCACGCCTTGTTTCTGTTATTCTCTACTCCAATACTACGAATATGGATCATTGCTTTTAGTTAGCGTCACTATTAGTTGAGGTGAAGACGTCGCAAGTAGTTAGATACCATACAGATGGCCCATGTAGCATACGAAGGACCTTGCTCTGTGCAACACCTACCACGTCTTCCAATTTTGCTGTGATTACACTGTAACAAACTCGACGGGAGAAGAGACAGAAGGGGAAAAGGAAAGGAGTAGTCGGTCAGTAATGTTGAAACACCGCAACGGCTCAAGGACTTGGTAGCCCGAGGTAGCAGACAACACTCTCCGAGCCATCGAGCTCAGCACAGCGAACGCTGCCTCGCCCTCATTCCATCGAGGCTTCTATCCTGACTCCCGGGGGGTTGACGATGTTCTGCTTCTCGCTGTGCTCACTGTTTCAGATTTCCGAGGATTCTCGCGCATCGGAGACTCGGTGACTGTTATTACAAGCGGTACGACCTCAGAGCTTACCTGAGCTGACACCTGAGGTCTTCACAGACGAATAGCCAAAACACAGGATGGTTACACAGAACAAAGTTCGACAACGTTACTGGTGGAGCATATGTCGAAGGCCATGACTGTGTCAAAACTTTCGTTAAAATAAGCACCACATGAACGACATCACATGTGAATATCATCAGGTAGTACCTCCGATGCCTGTAATAGCAGCAAGATATTCACAGCAACGCAAGAGTATCAGTAAGCAATGACAGACAGTCATCATCATGAATCATTCATGATGATCTCGTGCTCTGATAGTGCAAAGGCTCCGGCCAGCTGCTGTGCCAGACACATGCCGGCGACAAGGTCGCGCCTCACAGGCATGGAAGATGAAACCCACCATCACGAAGCTGCCGAGCTCCTGAGCGACGTCCTCGGCGTTAATTCATTCTCGATCGTGAACGCGCGTAATATTTGGTCTCACAAAACCTACACCGTGCGGTCTTACTGAAGCCAGGCATCCGCGCTGAGGAGGCAGCCCATCATCGTGCGGCCAGTAGCATGTGAATCTGGCGTTCGTCGCCGCTCACTGGCCAACTTCTCCAAGCCACCGAGGTGGCAAAGCCGCAAAGTTGCCCACACAGTGATGATTGCTCCTGTCATGAGCTGACTCCTTACATCGCTATTCTCACACTACACCCATCCATGAGCGCTGAGCCCCAGGGGACGGTGTGTTAGGATGAACCAAGCCGCGTATAAGCCCTCGAAGTCAGACTGAGCCGACTCATATTACTCGTTGCCAGACCGGCAAGCCACACTCCAGTGCATCGAGATCCGATGTGACTGCGTCAAGCCCGTTAACCCATGGCGTCGCGTCCCAAGGCACCCTCTCGCGCGTTACCAGTTATCTTGAGGCCATATTGCCGGGACCATACGTGCGCAGCGCCTTGCCGTCATGTGAGCCGCACACGGCCACATCGATACCCAAACAGCGTCGAAGAGGGCAGAATAGGGGCCGCATCTCATTTCGTCTACGTCCAATTAGCGCCTCGGCGAGCGATGAATGTGGCTGCCTACAGCACATCGTGGATCGTGAGCGGTGCACGAATGCACGACGATCTGACCAGTCTAGTTCCAGTAACATTCGCTTTCACCCGAGCCCTACGTGGCGTCGTCTCTAATAGCAAGTCACAGAGGCATCCGGTGGTGGCGATGCAAAGAGTACCGTCAGCTCACCAAGCCATCCAAGCCAGCTTCGAGGCAGGTCAGACATGGTTTGCTTCTCGCTGGGCAATAGACAAAATAGACGGCGAGCTGTGACTCACCCTCCGTGACAAGTAGAAACACGCAACGAATCAAACTATTGACATCGTGACTCTCTTCGCTCTGTCGACGGTGGGCTGGTGGCCTGTTGTCCAACAATTTCCCTGTCTGGGGGGCGAGAACGGTCCAATATCCAATCCCTCGCCTTGATGCCCGACGGTCGCGCCCAGCTCTGCAGCATGCGTCATTTCGTCCGAAGGTGCGGCACAGAAGCAAAGAAGCAGAACGTGGTCTGGGGCGTCGCTTTAGACACGCATGAACTGCATCGCGCGAAGAAGTCCCATCATGTGCCATCATGAGCCATTCCATGTCGCCCATTTGTAACCAGATCGAAGACAGCAGAAGCGCTGAAATCGGAGGTGAAGTCGCTTCAAGGTTGGGCGCCGGCCGGTGGCAACATCACGTGGGCGCTCAGCCACAGCCAGAGACGGCACGACGTGGCGGCAACGTCGATCAGGGCCGAGGCTGCGGTACTTGAGCTCGTGCTTCACGACGACCCGACCTCTCCGGCATGTTGCACTCCTTGCTGGGATGTGGCGATGAAGGGCCGACCGAAAGTCCCTGTTCATGGTGCCAGACCAAGTCCTCGGCCGCACAGTGCGCGCTGAATCACCGGCAAGACCGAGTCCAATGATGGCAAAGTTGGGACGGAGGAGGAAGCAAGGAAGAAACATGGAGGCAAAACAGAAACGAGGGTGAACTCAGCTCCATCGGACGGAGGGGCGCAACAGCGTTGGCCCTGGTTGGATGTCTGGAGAGGCAGCCCGTGCGAGTGCTTTTACGAAAGCAGGCGGGGAGGGTGCTCGCCGGATAGGCGCGCGCACGAAAACTATCGACAGAGTCCTCCGGAATTGCAGTCGGTGTTGTTGTTCGTTCGCTAATGGCCTGGTCGAGGGCAAGCCATGATCTGCCATGGGTGGAGCTCGCTTGAGCTGGCCATCACCAAGTAGTAGTCGCATCTCTTTAGGATTATGCCATTATCAACCGCGCTGATGCGTTGTCCAAGATGTCCGACCCCCGTTGCGCCGGACGTGGTTGGACACGGCCACTCCAAGCTGGCCCGCGACAGGACCGACCGACGTCTCCTGGCGAGTCAAGCCAGCACTGGACGCGGTGTAAATGTATCGACGAGAGATCCATCCGTCAATAGCGGCCGCTAAGATGGAGACCGCGTCTGATGGCCAATTGTCAGTCGCCCAAGGCGGGCATCAAGGTGGATGTGCACTCGTGCAGTAACAGCGCTCTTCTCCGCCCGCGCCGTCGCATCTGGCCCGGGAGACGGCGTCGAACGCGAGTTCCCGCCTCCGCAATATGGCTCCTACTGTCTTGTCTTGGACGCTGACTGACACTGGCCGCAACGCTTGACGTTGTTCTCCAGTCGCGTCTCAAATTCAGGCTGCGAGAAGGCCGTTCCTTGGTATGGGACAAGCGGCCCTGTTCGCGATACCCTCGCGACGGGATGATCCATAACAGCCTCCTCTGAAGACTCATCTCGCGGACGGCATTCTCGACATGTGCGTCCGCTACGTCACCGAGCCCTAATACTGTTATCCAATCCGCGTGTGAGCTGGAGATGAGGCGTATCATCTGAAGTTGCAACCCATGGCAGACAGGGCTGCGGGGGGTTGCGCATAAGACATGGACCCCTCACGCAGCTGCAGCTGCAAGCCTGCGACGCCAGGCCACCATGCAAAGGGCTCCGGGAGCGCCTCGCGGTCGGGCGGTTGCCATGGATGCGAAGAGTCGGTGAGGCCGTGGCCGTGTTGTAGTTGCGGTCTGGAGGGGCAGTGTCGAAGGGAGAGGACAGTCTGCGGGGCAGAGGGACTCTCTAATGGTCCCTCTCTTCAGCTGACGATCCTACCGCTGGAGTGTCGTGATCAGCGCGGATATGAGGCAAGTCCAACAATAGCAAACCTGTGCTCGTCGCTCGAATGAAGACATCTCGGTGAGTGGAGAGCAGCCGGGAGGGCGTTGACTTAGAGAGTGCGTATTCTCTTGCGCCGCGCCGGGCACCCCTCTTGTCCCGCCTGCACGCTCGATACGATATCGCAACACCTGGACCGACTGCAGTGCGCAGTGTGCGGTACCGAGACGGTTCTCACGCGCCCTGCTCTTGCTCCTACCATCAGGCAATCCACGCAAAGGCCAGGGCTCGCAGCGGCCCCTAAGGGTACGGAGCAGTAGCGGCATCATGATGCGGGCTGTGACTGGCTTCGCCCACGGTGCTACGTGTTCAAGTCGACGCGTCCAATCGGGACAAGCGGACGTCTTGTTAGCAAGCCTGATTCGTCGGCCCAGCCCTGACGAGTACGCTGGCCACGGCCTGCGTTGGACAGCGATGCAGCAGAGGTCGCATGTCATTGGGACGAAAGGCATGTCTTCTCTCTCATTGCCCACCAGGACGAGCAAAAAGGTGAGTCATAGGAAGAGGTTTGCTGGCAGGCGCGCAGGGCAAGCGACCAGGCTGGAAGAGCCGTGTCGCCCTTGGATGGTGAAAATTTTCGCGGTCGAAAAGAAAGGAGAGCAATTTGAGCGGGCGGAAGGCTGGTACCTTGTTGCCGGATTCGACATGGGAAAGGAAATGTGCGACCGCGGCTGGGAAATTCAACAGGTTCCGGGATGAAGGAGCAAGACCATATCCAGGGGGTCAGGGGCGCGGCGGACGGGATGGGGCGTCCCAGCGGCCCCAACGACCTTCTGGAAAACGACGCTCCGGTGCGACAGGTGCGGGCACTTCAGTGACGCTATCTCTGCAGGGAGAGGGGTGAAGCTTTGGGTTTGTTGTGACAAGGGGGGGTGTGGTGATTCGACCCGCGGTAGTGGGTGTAATTCCGTAGCCTAACTTGAAGGCGGCCAGGGGGGGTTGAGGCCTGTCACGGCTCGCTTGCCATACTGTATGGCAGATGCTGCTGTGAGGATCAAATGGCTGGGGGAAACTGGACGGCGGCGGAGCTGAAAAACCCTTCCCATGGATGGCGACAGTGAGAAGCTGCGTGCTTCCTTCACACGTAGAGCTGAGATCGTTCCAGCTGGCCATGGGACTGGCGAAAAGAACGATCCACTCAACGCGCACGAATGGCCACATGGGAAGACGCGATTCAGGGATGAGGCACTGAGTCGTCGCTGTCGCGGGCCTGTATCGCTGTTGCACTGCTGTACCGCCGATTCGTTTAGGGCCTGCATTAGCTGGTTCGCACGCCGGCACGGGAGGCGACAGGCCTGGGGGAGGACTAGTGTCGGCGTTGGAGGCCTGTTCTTCAGCGCATTTTCGGTGTCACCGGGAGAGCACTGGGCTTTGTCGGCGGTAAGGAGGTCATGTTAACCACCTGCAGAGACATTCTGGCCGTCTCTCCCGACAAATCCATGAACCCGCGACGTTCGAACTTTTGCATCGATAAGACGTTACGAATACGAGGACGCGATTTTTACCAGTGCCTTAGCGCTGGCTGGCGAGTGACCGTCACGGCGGGTGTCCAGGATGCGGAAGAAAAAGGGAGCATGGATGGACAGGATCTCGGCAGGACACCATCTTTCAAAGGCAGATTGTTATCGGTGGCTGAACCGTCTCACCGGTCGGCGGCCGCCAGGCTGATGTTCCGGGCGGAAGAAGGGTGATAGGCGCCGGGTGGTAGGCTGGCCGTCGGTCGCTCGCTCGACTGGTCAGTCTCACCGAGAAGACCGACCTCGACCCGGGTGGAAGGTGCCTGTGGGTAAGCCGCTGGAATCATTCCTATTCGACAGAGTCAGTAGAGTCAGAGAGAAGCTGGAAGAACAACCCCACCAATCCACACGTTGAGCTGGGTTGTCCGCCGACGATGTCAGTTTCCCGTTTGCCCCTAGCGCATCCAGCCGTCGGCCGCAGCCCCCAGTTTCCCCCGCCGGCCGGCAATGCACAGAAGCTGGATGCTGCTGATATGACATGACGAACTGGGGGAGGGGGCTGGGAGTCGAGATCCATGGCTCGAGACTCTTCATCAAGAAAACCGCCGTCATCATCCCGGGCACCAGGTGCTGCCGTGCTGTTCGTTATTTGGTCGTGGCCCATGCGTCGTCCGTGAATGAATCGTAACAGCTGCATTCTAATGCAGGGGGCCAGGCCTGAGCTGCGAGTAGCCGAGTCGACGGCGCGCGTCTGCTGGGAGGTGGTGCGAACTCGAAGGACGGAAGCGGTTGACGGATGGACGATCGGTGGTTGGGCACGTCGGGGTCGGGGTCCGTGTGGTGGCGAAGATGAGGATAGAGGGTGGTCTGGTCGATGCACCTCGAACGTGGTCGTGCTCGCTTGCACCCAAGCTCCCCAGCGCCCCAGCTCCCGAGCACCCCTCTCGCGAGATGCCTGGCGCTCTCGTGCCGCTGGTGCTGATGCTGGTACTACTGGTACTGGTGGTGCTGCTGCAGGATCCCATATCTCCGTCACCCCGCGCAAGCGTGCATGTGATGAGCGAACGCCCTCCACTCAGGGCGCGAACTGGGCGATTCGAAGCGTCTGGGGGCGGTCACTTGACGGCAGACAACCGCAGTGCATTCCCGTGAATCTGGCGGGCGTGAGGTCAGGTGCGACGACAGCACGCACGCTGACAGGTGAGCTTGGCGGCTGTCCGCCGTTTGAGAGAGCCAGCCGTCTCGCTCGTGCCCGGCTGCTGCAGGCTGGTGATCGTGCATCGGAGGCGAGGCAAGGCATCGTGCGTGAGGATGCGTCTTGGGCATTGGGGGTCTGGGATGGAATGGAGGCGTGATGTGATGGTGGCAGGCGCTGGGATGAAGTTGATTCATCCACGTCGGCCAACGAACCACGACCGACAACCGTCACAGTCGTCACAGCCCTCACAGCCCTCACAGCCCTCACAGCCGTCACGTCACGGTCATCACCTCGCTTGGCCGAGGCAAAAGCAGGAAGTCGCAACTGGACGTGGAAGCTGCCCATGCGAGTCCCCCGCAGGACGTGAGCGTGAGGAAGGAAGGCTGCACCAGCCAGTGCCGTGAGTGTGCCTTCCTCACCAACGCGCAGGTTTGATAAACTCGGCAGGACCCCTCCATCAATCCCTACCTTGCCTTGCTCTGCTACCTACTCTCAACATCTCCCCCCCCCCCCTTGCTTCGTCGTCATCGTGTTTGCCTGGGTTGGTTCCCGCCTGGCCTTCCAACCCGCGAAAAACAGGCAAACACTGCACACGCACGCGAAACCAGGCCCCTGGCTCAGAATCGCCAGCCCTGCCCGTCTGCCCTCGGTCACAAACCGGCACAGCAAGGCACCAGGGCGTTACGATACGGCACGACGACACATGACAAGGCTGTCGTTGACTCACCAGCCCTGCCCCGTCTCCTCGTTGGATTCAGGTTGTTCTTAGCAGCCCTGCGTATTACATATCGCGGCGCTTCATCTCACGCCCTGGCCTCCTCTGACACCAAGAGCAGGGAGATCGCTGCCGCCGGCTTGCTGGCTCGATCCCATACCTGACGTGCCCCGTCGTACACTTCGGTGACCGAAAGGACCAACGACCGAATCGGCGAGCCGTGTCTTCTACGAACCCCGAGGACCTGCTCCCCGGTCGAGCATCGACCGCCGGCTAGCTACTACTCTCGCACAAGAAAGAGCCAAGGCAAAAAAGTGCACAGCGCCGTCGTTCTACTCTTACACAAAATCCTGTGAAGAGTCATCGCAGGATTGCTCCAGTAACAGGCGACACGCGAGATCGCTCCCTTCACTGCCGAACAGCCAACAGAGACCCAGCCGGGTAGTCATTCATATCGACCGCCGGGAATCCCAACCTCGTCGGGCTCATATCTCGTATTTCATCACCACCAGCGAAGGAATCCCATCCCGAAATCGCCAAATCCCTTGCATATCTGCTGCTCGCAATTCCATTCACCCTGGGCAGCCGGCTTGTGCTTGTCGCCATTCTCGGTGAATCGAGGCACAACCCCGGGAATCCCAACAATTACCCACAGCCTCCTTGCGTACCGGGCGGAGGGCCTCCAACCCAGACCAGGACACCCCGTGTGTGAACGCCTGTGCGGCGATCAGAAGCCACGTTCTGCCCCTAGGACGCCCCTGGAGAAAATTTTTCACGCGGCACTGGGAAGTGAGATCCCGCTGCGGTGCCGTTGGACCAGGACGGCGACGGGACACCATCCTCAGCTCGCCGACGCCGCCATCATTTCGCTTACCCGTGACGGGTGGACGGTCAATTACACAACTCGAAGGCCCTGGTGGAGCGAAACCCTGCGACTGTCAGAGCTCTCTGGAATTCCCAACCAGGTTGCCTCCTCCCCAGACCCATACCCATCCGCGGACGTCCAAAGTCAGACCGAAAACCACAGGGCCCAAGGGTTGACCGAGAACGAAGCCACCGAGAGGCCGCGAATTGGTCATTTCGCGATGGCACCCTGAATTTGAGGGTGACACGACAACAGGCAATCACGACACAGACGCACACACCTAGCGCATTCCCCTTGCGACGCCTTTTTGTTCTTTTCCTTCTGCTTTCCAACGAGTCAGGGCCCAGCTTTTGCTGTGACGAGGCGCCAGTGTGCCCAAATTCCAGGCGCAAACGGGCACACCACAACCTCAACCTCAACCGGCCCCAACAGCACCACACGCACTCCTCACATCTGCGGCCAAACAAGGCAGCCGTGCCTCGAATTTCTTTTGACACGGTGCCGCCCCCATTTCGTGAGTAATCCGAGCACAAGGACGACTCATAGATAGGGGCACGCCCTTTTCAGTCGGGCTAGCGGGAGCCTCGCCTCCATTGGGTTGCCTTCCGTGCCTTGGCCTTGGTTGGGCGGGCCTCCTCGAGCCACACCCCCGACCCCTGGCCCCTGTCTCTTGTCTCTCTCATCCCTGACTCCCTGTCCTGGGCATATCCTTGCTCCAACACAACTCTTCCCTCTGGCATCCCGGCCTCTTCAGGAGGAGAGTCGCGCCGCCTTCCACTCGCACAAAACAGGCGAGAATATTAAAGGGCGTCACCATCGCCCAGCCTCCGACCTTTTGCCTCCTTTCTCACACTTTTGGCTTTTGCCAACCAAACAACCCCAATTTCCAACCACCGGCCAACCAGACGAAAGAGTCGCCAAGGCGATTTCGAAAACTCGATTTCAAAGCAAACAGTTCCCTTTTGCTGGCCGCTCCCCGAAGCATCCAGCATCTTCCACCAACATCAAGCGCCGCCTTGGTGTTCAGTCGTCGTCAGATCCTCGGAGGATATACACTCACAGCCTGGACATGTTCGCCTACAGAAGACGGTCTTTCATCATCCCTCCCTCTTCCGACCACATACCAAGGTGACTCGTGTCACTATCTCCCGCGTCTCGACATCGGCGCGCCCCGCCAGGACTGGACTCGAAACCCCGTGCAATCGCACACACAGCAACAACACACAACAATCCCGCCACGGCGCAAGCACAACATTTTGGGGAGGAATAAGAAAGCGGATGTCGCAGGGACATCGCAAAAGTTGAGAGGAAGAAATGGCCAACTACTCACCATACACCGCATCCACTCCCGGCGAGGAGTACTACTACGCCCGGGAGCGGTTCCAATCCGCCACGCCGACACCATCTCCCAGGGGAAACTCCTATTACGCCTCGGGCGGTTCAACCACACCCCAGAGGCCGGCGACGCGCGCACACTTCCGCAACGCCAGCACCGGCTACAATGACTACAGTCCTCGTCCCCCGACGGCATCGCCTCGGTACACGAGCGATGGCTACTATGCCACAGCCAATGTGAGTAGTGGTCATCATTCGCGCAAGGCGTCGTGGGCTACACCCACCCGTCCCAAGAACGAGCGCCGAAGCTCCTACATTCACGTCCGGTCATCCACCCCCCATGGAGAATCCGACGAGGACGAGATCATCGAGATCGACGGTCGCACATATGTCATTTCGGCCAAGCGTCAGCAGGCAGAGGGGAGGAGGCTTTTCAAGGATTCTTACTTTGATGCCGCTCGAGGACACCCCACTGATTCCCACTACTACACGCAGGGAGGATACTCGTTCCATGACCGCGACGCCGCCTATGAGCCTTCGTCTACCCCTCAGCCGCGCACGCGCCCCACAGCCAACACCCACGTCCGCAGGTCCTCCGCTTCGGTGCCGCAGCGCCCGGCCACGACCCGCCCAGCCAGCTCACACGCCAAGAAGCCCGCGGCGCCCGCCGCCGCGCCCAAGGCCACGGAGGCCGATGCCAAGCGCCACCGCATCCCTCCCGGCTACTCACTGAAGAACTGGGACCCGTCCGAGGAGCCGATTCTGCTGCTCGGAAGTGTCTTTGACGCTAACTCTCTGGGCAAGTGGATCTATGACTGGACAGTTTACCACCACGGTTCGGCGACTCCCATCTCGGACGTGGCCGGCGAGCTCTGGCTTCTCCTGATCCAGCTGGCCGGCAAGGTCAAGCGCGCCGAAGAGGTCGTCGAGCGCATCCGCAGCGCCGAGAACAAGGACCTGGTCGAGGACTTCATCGACTCGGGTGAGCGCCTGCAGGACAAGCTTCGCAAGCTCCTGAAGACGTGCGAGCAGCCCATGCTCAAGGCGGCCAGCTCGAAGAAGAACGCGCAACTCGGCAAGAACGCCGGTGTCGAGTTTGTGGAGACGCTCTTCGGCCGTGACCGCGAGTTCGACAAGACGGAGCGCTTCATGCAGGGCGTTCGCCTCTTCAACCTTCGGTTCGACGCCAACTGTGAGGACATTCTCCGGAACCCAACGAAATGAAAGCCTGGTCTCCTTTTTTGTCTCGTTCCGCCGGACGAACCAGGACGCAACCTCCCTATGCCAGGACTTTTTTTGACCGGGGATTTTTCTTCATCGTTTCCGTCTCCGGGACCCACGGACGGACTGTACCACTAGGACTGTTTTCCGGACTGCCACAGGAGGGGATTTCCTTTCACGTACCACGGGATTTCGGATTTCTCTCTTCATCATCACCTTAAACGTAATCAGGCGCGAGCTTACCTCTGGATCGGGACACTTTGAGAGGATTTTCCTTTGCGATACCCACACCACAACACGACACCCGATGCCGGACGCCCCTCGGGGGGCCACGACACGATTCGATATACGAAGCATGGATACAGATTTCCACGCACACGCGCACGCACTCTGACTTTGGACGCCGCCCTCTTCGCGCGGCGGGGGAATCGGAAAAGCACGAGCAGAAAGAGAGAGAGTCTATGGAGGCTGGGATTATGTGCTTTTTGTTATGCCGCAGCAGGGACATGGGATATCGCTACGGGCAGCTGCCCCGCGACAGGGATAGAATCGGGAGACGGGATTGGCTTTTTTGATTTCTCATTTATCTTTTATTGCTCGCACCGGAGGCGTTCAGCAGCCCCTAGGCCGACGAGCCGGGCATTCTGACTTTTATTTCCTGTTCGATGGAGGAGAGGAGAGAAGCGGAGATGTGTGCTGGCATGGATATACCCTTCCTTTCGTTATTGAGGAGGTGGAAGCTGGACGAGTGAGCCGAGTACGGTAGCCAAGTTGAATTCGAGCCTATTTGCTCCGCATTATGTTTCCTGATCTGTGCCTTGATTTGTGACGCCCTGGTGGTCGGACTTCGGACGAAGGAGGGCCTCGTGATGATGTTTTGACGTGATCGTCGGTCGATGAGCCGGTCGATGATGCTGGTCGTCAATGCGACCCCTCGTGAGGGGCATGACGGTGACGTTGTGATCGGGAGGCGTTCCGCGATGCCTTCGGACAGATGAACCCTTGCCGACGCCTTCGGGGGCATCGTGCATGCGCTGCGTCTCATGACGCGCAGACGGCGGGCAGGGGAGACGAAGGGCAGGACATGGGGGATTTGGTTCGGCGCGGGATGGCTGGGCGTGGGATGGTGCATGGACGTGGGCGGTCGTGGGGGACGAGCGAGGTGCTTTTGAGAATGACAGGATTAATTTTATCATCTATGCTACTGACATTATGTGCTGCTGAATTGATATTGGACGCTGTAAATGATGAAGGTCATGATGCTGTGTGAGTAGGTGGTGTTTCCCCAAGATGAGCACCCCCCGACGCGCAACAATGCCGGCCGGGCGTGTCCACCTAGCCTGGCGGTCTCAGTTGACAGGGCTGCATATCATCAGAGACACAGCATTCCCTTTCGTGCCTCTGCCCCGGAGACGCCTTGGAATGGGCGCCTCCCGGCGCAACGGGCCTCGACATGTCTGGAGGGTGGATGGGCTTTGATTCCAGGACACACGTGAAACGGGCATGTCTCTGGCAGGTGTGCTTCGCCCGGACGGTGTCGCCGCAGCACGTCGCCGCCCTCCACCGGGCGAGAGGAATGGGAGGCGAGCGCGGCAGAATGCGTGGTGTTTTCTTTTGTCCTGGCACGATTGTGAGACGGTTTGAGGGAGGCAGGGAGCGAGAGGTGGTGGTGGTGTTTGCCCGCCAAGACGCTCCCTGTAGCAGCGCGACCGAGCAGCGGGCAGACACTGGCCGGACGACTGAGTCGCGGTGCGCGTTCCCGTGACAGCTTCCTTCTTCCGAGCGGTCGAGGCGAGTGGCTCTGCCGCGCCCCCTCGGATCGCGGCCGGCGAGGGCTCATCCGCCTGTGCACGGACGAGCTGGGGACTGCCGGCTGGGCCTCATCTCATGCGGCCGGCTCCTCGTGGCCGCTTGGACAGGTGCTTGGTTCCACCAGGTTGAGTCTGAGAGGATGCGTTTTGTTCTGTTGCGCTGGGGGTGGTGTTCGGGGTGGTTGGGACGAACGCGAGCCGCTTGGATTGGTGATGGTAAAAAAAAAAAAAAAAAAAAAATCGTAGAGGTTGCGTTACATCAAGGCGAAGCAGTCCGAGCGCCTTGCGACCAAGTTTGATCCCTCTCCCTTGAAGCATACAGGCAGCAGAGAAGCAATGCGAGGACACGCGGCTGAGTCCTCGCCGAACCAGATTCCCGCCGAGCAGGGCCCAGAGCCAAGGGCCAAGATGCTGTGTCTCGCGCGCCGGTCGGCGTCCCGGATCTGCGTGTCTCACGGGCGGCGCGAGAAGAAAAAGAAACGATGCCTCTCTTGTGCAGCTGCCGACGCCGCAGCGGCTAAGGCAGGCCAGTCAAGGGTGGGCAGAGACGCGGTCGCCCGCTGGGAGACGGGAGAGGGACGGACGGGTCGGGCGAGGGCTGGGATCAGGGCTCTGGCGGTGGTGCGCGCCCCGAGACATGGCGGGGCAGGGCGCTGGCGGCGCTGTATTTCGGGGCCTTTTGGGGGGGCTCGGGGGGGCCATTGGGGGATTCGGGGCGGCTGGGGGCCCAATGGCAGGGCGCCGGCAGTTGAGGCGGTCAGCACTTGTGCTGCCCACGTGTCGGGGGGGCTTTTCTTGTGTGACGGGGGCCTTCCTTTGTGTGACGGTCGCCTTGGAGGATTGGCATTGTTTGGCATTTGCCATTTGGCGCTGGCCTGGAAGCTGAACAATGTGCATGTTTGTTGCGTGTTCGTTGGGGATGCCGTGCGGCGCGGACGAAAGTGATGAGGATGAGAAGGATGGTGGTGCTGCATCGGCTATGCGCACTCCTCCCCCGACGGCGCTGACCAGACCTCGCTGACCTGACCTGCATGCGTTGGGTCTCCCTGCCTCGACGGCGGCTGAATTCCAGGCCAAGTTGGCTGTGGTTCTAAAAGAGTCCGATGACTGCAGCGATGCTGACATTTCGTGTCCCCAAGTGGCTTCAACAATCAGCAGAACCTGCCAAACTGTTGACATTGGACGTGACCTGCCACTGTTGACATTGCTACATGACCTGCCACTGTTGACACTGCTACGTGACCTGCCATGGCATAGCGGGGCTAGGGCCTAGGGCAGAGGGCCTACAGTCAGTTAGGTAGCCGACCGACCTGAAGGGCCCCTCCCCCGCCGGGAGGCCTGCATACCCTTCTTCCCCCTCGGACCGCACCCGTAGGTCGCCGTAGCGCAGCGGGGATTTCCCTAGCTCTCTGCCCTCAGCGCCTGCACCAGCTGTCAGTCGCAGCAGGCCGCGGCCAGCAGGCGCGGGAATGGGATCACCGCTGCACGCCCCGCCGCCCGCAGCCCGCAGGAGGCCCCTCCTGCCGGGGCCCCTCTGTCGAAACCCCTCTTCTCTTCTCTGTCGAACCCCGCCCTCCACGTCCATGAGCTGGAGGGGCAGACCAGCCGACGTGTCGTGTCCACTGTGTCGTGTCGTGTTGAGGGGTAATCTCGTCGCCAAGTATCCCCGCCCTCTGCCCTGCTTCTCGTTCAAGTCCAGCCTGTTCTCACCCAAGTCGACCCTGTCCCGTTGCATCATCGACTCGCACCCCGGCCGTGGCACGCCAGACGCCCGCCGACGAGGTCACGGCACAGGCGTTAAGCGCCCGCGCAACCCCGAAAAGAAAAGGCGACGCAACGCACAACCACCTTGCTTCCCTCGAGGGTTGTGTGTGTGTGTGTGTGTGTGTGAGTGCGCCCGTCACACGCCCGTCACGCCGCCAGGCCGGAATGAGCGAAAAAAGCAGCAGCAGCAACCACCCCCCTCCTTCGCACCACCTAAGCGCCACATGCGCACCTCGATATTTCGGGACGAGTGAGAAAGGGCCTCGGAGGGCGGGCAGTTGGCGCTGCACCCTGCTGCTCGCGGGCCACAGGAACGTCATCCGCATGGGGAGGGGCTGGTCCCGGCATCGGGGGGGTGCGTCATGCACACTCCCCCTCCCTCAAGGGCTGCGTGCCGGGGTCGTCCCCTTTAGGTCGACGTGATAGTTGCGCGACGCGCATGGGGGGTGAGTCGGTGTGCGCGGATGGGACGTCGTCGGCATGGATGGCGAGGGGCTTCACGGCGGTGAATGTGTGCTCGCTAGCCCTGAAGTCGTGTTAGTGTCGTGACCGTCGCCGCACAGATCGAGGTGATGGCCGGTGGACGATGAATATTGCTGTCGGGGGCGTGGCCGGCTCGTGACCCTGTCAGCCTTCGACGGCGTACATCGGGACAGCGACTTGTGAACTTGGATCGACGTGAATCATGACCTCCGCGCCGGACAAGCATCCTCTGGGACGATGTACGGCTCAGATGCTCACCCTCGTCTACACAGGTTGTGAGATTTAAGAGTGGCCTTTCGACGCAGGTATGGTGGGCTTATACATTTTCTGCCTTGCCTGGCCATCGCATGGTCTGTTCAGTGGGTGTGCCGACCCCTGAAGTGAAATGCAGTGATTCGCCGACATTGTTTGAGATATTGCAGTTCGCCGGCCTGGTATATGCCCCATCCTTCCTCCTGTATTGGCAGGCTCTCTTAGTGACCATCGTCCCTGTAAAGCATCCAGATTTTGCTCTATGATTAACCCTCGATGCCCTGGGATTGGGATACCTTATTCAAGCCGAGTATGACGGCCGCCACATATCTTATGCCTGACCTCGCATGACAGAAAGCAAGTGACCCGGGTTGCCGACTCGAAACCACAAGGGTATGCCATGCATTTTGCCCTTGTGCTTGCCAGAATATTAGCACCTTCTTGTGGCTGCGCCTTCGCTCTGGTCATACTTTAATACGACGCTATGAGCCTTCGAGGGCTTCTGATAACTGCGGTCTCTATGAAGGCTCAGCTCACCGAGGGTCTGCCGTGGAGTAAGACAGGCCTTCTAACAGGGACACAGTCGCAGAACCCGAAAGTGGAAGACTGTCTTCATAGAAAAAGTCTGAGGGAGCCTCATGAGCCCTTCCCTATGTTAAGGAACCAGAGTGTTGGACAGTTGTACCTTGTGTCCTGACAACTTCCGCTTGTCCGCTGTGTATACTCTCCCTGATAAGTCACATGGCCACGACAGTTTAAAAAGGCAGGTCTGCTAAGTATGCAGATGTCTCTGAACGTTTTAAGTTTGATTTTGGTAATCACACTCATCTGAAATTGCACCAAGTACAATGATGGGAGTCTTACTATTGTTTATAGCCTTCGGCGCAGAGAGATCAAGTGGAAAGTTGACTGTGTTTTCAAACGGAGGGAAGGTCATTGAGTGCAATAGCGTCTGGATTCAACGTCTCATTCTGATGCTGTGTCTTATGTTACTCTGTTCGCACAGATGCGAGTATGTCTTGATCTTCTCGAAATGGTTGTCACACGGGTCTCTCCTCAAAGCGTCTCCGTCAAATTAACCTCCGGACAGTGCACAGCCTGCCATACCTCATTGCGCCGAAGCCACAGCGTTAAGCTCGCAGCATCTGCGTGTCTGAGATGTGTCTCGGCCAAAAGTGACGCATTCAAAGACGGTGACAAGTGGCGTACAGACACGGGAAGCTATAGCCGAAGGTCGCAAGTACTGGTCGTTTTTGGTCTCTTTCACGGCGTGTTGTTATCCTGTCAGCGATCGACTTGAACCGTCCCTGAATAGCGAGTCTGTACTTTAACAACACGATAAAACAGAAGTTCCCAGAGAGATCACGAAGAGATTACGCTGCAAGAGCTTATGCGGGCGACATCAAAACTCGCATGGATATGCCCACCACCGCAGACAGCCCCAAGTGTTCCACACAGCCACATACAACATCGTCCCCGTCGCACGACGGAACATGACACCGTCACCAGACCACGCGCCAACGTACAACAAGGAATACATTAAGCCGTGACCGGGTGTCTAAATCTGTCGCGTAAAGCTGATCCTCCGTCCCACGTCGCGCATGGCTGTTCAGCTCCTATGCCAGCCTCCCGCAATCCTGCCATGTGGCCCCTCCCCCGCCCCCTAAACCGTCGACGGCCGCGCCGATCCGAGAACAGCCGGTAAAGGGTCGTGTGGTTGCAACGTGCTCGCTGCGCCGCACGTGTGCATGAACGCGTAGCCCATGCGGGCTGGAGGCCGGAGGGCCCGTGGTGTCACACCAGGCTGGAGACGAGCCTTGCCCGACGACACAGTGCGGCAACTCCAGGGCTATCCGCCAGGGTGATATGTCGTCTATTCGAGCGCCCTCAGGTCATGTACACTCGGCCTGGAGCGCGGGCATTCCACGCGGCAGGCCGTTTCCTTCGACGGCGGAGCGTCGGGTCACTGCCACTCGGCGGCTGCTCGCTACTTCCACGTGCTCGCCGTCGCCGTGCCGGCCTTCTTCCCCTGCTGGTACGCCTCGCTCAGCCCGTCGTAGAGGCTCTTGACGCGCTCGACCTCGGCCGCCCAGTGCGCCCTCTCGTCGGCGTCCGGCAGATCCTCCACGAGGTCGGCGAGGCTCCGCGCGCGGAAGAACTTGTTCGTCTTGTTGTACAGCGCCCGGCGGGCGAGGGCGTCGTCCGCCTCGCCCTCGGCCTTCACCCGGAAGACCTCCTCCAGGATCTCCAGGTCGTAGGGGATCGCGAACCGGTCGCGGCTGTCCTCGTATGTGAAGAGGAAGTACAGCTCGCTGAAGCCGGACCAGGTGATGCCGCTGAGGCAGAGGCTGCAGGGCTCGTGCGTGGCGAAGAAGACGCAGTCGTCGCGGGGGTTGGGCCTCGTGGCGGGGTCCGGATGGGAGACGGTGTAGAACTTTTGGATGCAGTTTATCTCACCGTGGAGCAGGGGCGAGGTGCGCTCGTCGTTGGTGGCGACGGTGTAGGGCTCGAGCGAGGCGGACGAGAGGATGGCAGCGCCGAAGACCTTGCTGCCGGAGGTGACGCCATCGCGGGTCAGAGGGACGATGTCAGCCTCGGTGGTCCGGAGGAGGGCTGCGAGCAGATCTTTGGGGGTGTGAGACGGCATGGTGGCTGCTGGGTGTCCGCAAAGTCACGATGTCTGTGTTGTGTAGTGAGTTGCAAGCCGAGGTTTTTCAAAATCGCGCCGGTTGATATATCTCATCAGCCCTTCATGGCTGCCCAGCTGGAGACATCCTTATCGGGGCCGTCCGCGGGGTCGGGCGCTGGTAGCTGGCTGCTGATAACGGCGACCTCCGATCTCGAGGGCGAATTCTGGTGCACTTGCAAGCGATATCGCACCTAGCCGTGGGGTATATTCTGCCCGCGGGCGTGGTGATTGATCCGGTTCTGGCTCCTACAGCTCTGTGAGATGTCCGAGGGAGGAAAAATCACCAGGCAGAATCATGAATTCAAGATGGGGGAGAGACCTCCAGGGAAGGCCCTTCCCTGCCTACCGGTTCTTGGGCCTTGGCCGGTCAGACCAATCAGGACTAGCGGTCTTGCCGCTCTTGCTCCTGCTCAGCTCAGCCACGCCTCAGTGAAGGGAGTTGTGCGGATTGTGCAAGGGAGAAACGATTCTGACTGCCACTGTCCGCCAGGTGTACTCAGTGCATGTGCTGTTGGCCTTGCATCGGGTGCCATCCCATCATCTCGGGCAGCCCATCGCGTTGTCACGGTCGGGCATAAATACAACCCATTCGGCTGATGCCCAAGATTCTCCTGTACCCCTCTCCTATACCCCTCCCTCGAGGCAACTGAGAGTAGCCAGAGGCCAAACAATGCCCCGACTATCGTCTCGAATATCATCCTTCAAGAATGACTTACCTCAATGGCAGACTGCTATCGCCAGACTTGGAACGGTTTTTGCAGACCCCCAAAGGGCAGGCTCAGCTGACTGACATGACGGAGACATCTCAGCATATACAGGCACTTTACGACGCGGGCACGCCGCTCTTCACCAAGCGCGCTTTGAAAGATTGTGCAGATCAATTTGATTCCTACCGGGAAGGCCGCGAGCTGTACTTCACTGTCACAGGCATGAACGGCGTTGAAACCAAGGCTACTAAGCCTTTACGCTACCCAAATCATCATATACCGGATGGTCCTGACATCGAGCCTGGGATGTATGACTTTGCGCGCCAAGCTCTGTTACTTACCAACTCACGTATTTTTAGTGACCGGCCTGTACTCCGGTACCATCCAATCCAATACTTGACTACCGGCTGTGATATTCGGTCCTTTAGTCGGCATACGGCCTACTTGACAGCAGAAGCCAGCTTTTGTCATTATTTTGAGAGATCTGGCGGTAGCGAGGGTCTGTCTGCGGATCCCAACTTCCGTCACTCTGCAGAAGATCTAAAAAGCATCCTTACGGCCTCTCGAGCTTGGGGAGAGTCAGAATACTTCCGGCAAATACAGTCGATTCTTGCTATCCACGCAGTAAGATCCCCCCCCACCCAACTTGTCGCATTTGGCCTTGGTCCCTTGACTTTTGGCCCCCACCTGCTCGAGCGCTCAGTGCTCCAGCACACGATGATGATACTGCTTCGCGATGTGGTGTTCACTGCCGCACCTATCTCCTGTTTCGCACAAGACCCGCAGTACAAAGGCACAGACAAGCAAGCCTTGGGAAGCGCATCGATAACTATTCTGGAAGACCCGCGAGCATTTCTTGAGGTCGACGATCAGTCTGTTGTCCTGTCCATCTCGCCAGACATTCCTGTCAGGCAAATCGTCACCGACATCAGCAGGCCTAGGGTGATAATCTGGGATGAAGGCAGCATACCTTATCCCTGGTATGCCTCCCCTCGCCTCCCAGTTGACTCATGAGGATAACAGATCGACCTATACAGTACCGACCCAGTTTCGCCGCGAGTTGCCAAAATGTTAGACGAAGACTACGCAAAGGTAGCCTTGCCCAAGAACGAACACTTTGGGGAGCTAGCAATATACATCAGACACGAGCAATGACGGACACACCCGATGTAGGCCTGTTCGGAATAACATGCGTGAATATACTTTTGATTTGGAATATTGAGGCCCATGATCGAGTTCATAGGCGAGCTGACGCTCTGCAGCATGGCTTGTTGTGCAAGATCTCAACTACGGCAAGACCAATGCTAGAAGTCAAATACATGAGTCAATGTGCGAAGCAAACGTAAGGACCACGAGAGAGTTTCCTAAGAGGGCACTTCACGTCTGGGTGAATGCCTTTTGCGTAGCTGTTGACGGGAGTCTAGATCGATGATATGGGGGTTTTACGGCGCAGGTTGTGCATATCTCATGTGGCTAGGTTATGCATGCTCAGCCAGCTCCAGGCCGCCACGCAGGCTCAGGTTAAAAGCAGCGGGGCTCTGGTACCTGGGAACCTCAAAGTGGGGTGACTAATCGAGGTGTGTCATCCATCTTGTTCACTCGGCCGCCATCGCGTCCTGCAAGCAAAACCTCCAAGCTAACGACGGGAACCCCCAACGTAACGATGAAGGCATTATCGAGTTTGTGGAACATCTTCACCTCCAATTGACGCGTGCGGCGGCCTCCTGATGTGACCGTCCACCAGGCGATTCCCACCATGCACTACATCCGCCTTCTCCGCCCGCCATCGCTCTCCACCGACAGGCGGGGCACATCATCAGTCCATGTCGTCCTGACCATCACCACCGACCTCGGCGACTCGTTCCTGAGCCCGGAAGCCCCCATCAAGCTCAAGACGGGCATCTACGAAGCGTCAGCTGACGCGGGAGGGCGCAAACCGCAGCCGTCAGACATCAAGGCATCTCAGATCCTCGACTGGCCACCGGGAACGAGGGTCCTCAAGACGGACCTCCCCCTGGGGACGTGCGCCAGCAGCGACCTCCGCGTCTTCGTCTTCCCCACGTCGCAGGCCTGGGCCGGAAGCACCTGGGATGTCGTGTCGTCCCTGCGACCGGATGACCGCGGCCGCATCATGCCCGTCTGGGCCGACGTCCACTACCCCGGCACCGAGCCGTCCCACGTCTCGTTTCGCCGGCTGCGCATCGGCAGGGAGGAGTCGCCGACGTACGTCCAAGTGGAGGAAGACATTGGCGAGAGCATCGCTCGGCACGTCTGGGACGCCGGCGTCGTCGCGACGTCGACGCTCCTCGAGCGCAGCACGAACCCCGCCGCCGTGTCGCCGCTCCCCAAGCTGGCGCAGACGCTGGCTTCCGACAAGCCTCTCAACGTCCTCGAGCTCGGCTGCGGCGTGGGCATCCTCGGCCTTGGCATCGCGGCCCTCCTGTCCTCCTCGCCACGGCAGTCATCGCATCTGCTGCTGACGGACCTGCCGGAAGCCGAGGACAGGACGCAGGCCAACATTGACGGCCTGGCCTCCACGGTACCCGGCGAAGAGCAGATCCGGCCGTCCTTCGAGAGCCTCGACTGGGAGGACGGGCGACGCGGCGACTTTGGGCCGCAAGTGCGCGCCCGCCCCTGGCATCTCGTCGTCC
Organism: Verticillium zaregamsianum; assembly: GCA_002851755.1. Lineage (NCBI taxonomy): Eukaryota > Fungi > Ascomycota > Sordariomycetes > Glomerellales > Plectosphaerellaceae > Verticillium > Verticillium zaregamsianum. The sequence continues at coordinate 847,022 of NMXM01000003.1, read as the reverse complement.
TCAGTGACTGCACGTACAACGTCGACGTGCTGCCGGCGCTGGTCGGCACTCTGACGGCGCTGCACGAGGCCAACGCGGGACACGGGACGGCGGAAGAGGCCGCAAAGACGCGCGTGTTGCTGGCGACGAAGCCGCGGCACGAGTCCGAGAAGGCGCTGTTTGCCCTGATGGCGGACGGAGGGTGGGCGGTGGCCGAGCGGGAGGTGCTGCCTCTCCCAGTCATGGGCGGGGACCTAGAGTCTGTCGAGTTGTATCTTTTTGAGCAGTGACCAGATGCCTGCAGCCTGGGGCCAAAAATCGGCGAGGCGGGATCCAGGACGGGGGTGACCATTGACCTTCGAGGTCATTTCTATTCGTTGCCTTTATGGGGCAAGAGATACAGAACCCAAATAATCATCAGCTCGGGATGATTCCATCGTGGTCTGCTGGAACACATCCTTTGCAACCCGACTTATCCAATGTCGGCTCTAGGGCAACGCAGTCCAATCGTGCTTTAAGTAATAGTTACAGTCCTGAGGCGGTCGCGGTTTCTCTGGAAGCTGCTTGCTCTTGATTATCCTCGGCATCATCGGACCCACCGCCGGTCGCATAGGGTATCGTAGTGCCACTATCAGCATGAGGACCTTGGTCAGGAACAACAGACACTAAACCTACGTCCGACTAGCTCACCTTACCTAACAGGTAGAAGCAGGGCGTGACCCAACGCATGAACTTCAACATTGGACACGATCAACGCTGCCGCGAGAGGTAGCTGGACTGCAGTGCGATGCACTCACAATCCCCTAAGCTGCACGTCGGACGCTCCTCCGTATTCTGGCGAGAAATTTCTGCCTAAGATTGTGGTGTGGATGAGAATTTCAACAGCGTCACTCGAGACTCAACAGCGTATGGCAGATCGAGTATGTGTGGCACATAGTCATCGGATTGAGCGATGGTGGAGTGCTGAGGGATCATGTACCCTACTGCTTGGCCACCCTTCAACAATCACCGGTGAGGTGGCCGAGTTGGTTATGGCGCCAGGTTAAGGTCTACCTTAACTAGATTTCCTGGTGGGGCAACCCGCGCGAGTTCGAGTCTCGTCCTCATCAATATTCTTTTGCCAACTGCACCTCCAGTCGTGCACGACAAATGTTTTTTTTGTGGTTCTGATGGCTCTGGATAGGATGATGGCTATTGTGTGATTTTGTGCAGCGGCTGGGGCTTGTGCACAGCAGTGACTGAGCACCCGCGCTGGGCATGAATTCCCATGTTAAAGAAGGCCTCTTTCACTTGGTCGGTTGCCTCTACCGCAACACCATCACAACAGCCTGGTGTCTGCTTCGGCATCTCTGGTTGAAATTGATGCTTACCATGCCGAAACTTTTCCAAGGCATCCTGGAACCTGTTTCCTTCGATGTTTCACATTCGGGCCGGCGCCATTCAGTCTCCATCCCGAGAGCAACGAAGATGATCGCGATGGAGACAGCGGGTCAGTCCTTGGACCACGACCCATCGTCGGGCTCCTCAACCAGGCTCCCCCATTCGGACAACTGGGAACCTCAGGGGGGTCGTGCTGCAGATTTATTGCCATACCTCGACCACAACCCAGCCAGCAGCACGAGGCCCCGTTACCCATCATTGGGGTGACACAGCCTACTATTGCATGATGCGTCTGCCGACCTGGGACCACCCGAGTGGACGCTCCCTGGAGCAGACATACTTATCGTTGGGCCTGTCATATATGTGGAGGATATTATTTTGATCTGTCGATTTGTCTTCATTTTCACTTGCAGATACCCTCTAACCCTCTGATCTCTCATTCAACCTGAAGCCATCTGCCAAGACGTCCTTTATAACGTACACGAGCTTTGGCGCATCGCAAAATGACACAAGGACTTCCTCCTCTGCCGCTACTCGGCAAGACGGCCCTGGTCACTGGTTCAGCCCGTGGCATCGGCGCCGCCATTGCTTGGAAACTCGCCAGCGAGGGGGCGGATGTACGGATACCCATCACGTCTAACGGACTCCTGGCTGTTTGGGAGCTCCCATGGCCAACTTTTCACCGCTGACCTCGTCTAGATCGTCATCCACTATCTCACGGAAACTAGCGACGATCGCGCCGCCAGCCTCGCCGCACGCATCCGCGAGCTCCCTCACAGCCCCTCGGTGTTCACGTTCCGCGCCGACATCTCCACGGCCGCGGGCCCCGGCGAGATCATCCAGGCCCTGCAAGCCTGGCGCGACCCCTCGCCCCTGACCATCGACATCCTCGTCAACAACGCCGGAATCGCCCCCACGGCCGTGCTCTCCGACCTCACGGCCGAGCACTTCGCCTCCGTCATGAGCACGAACCTCCAGGGCCCCCTCCTCATGACCCAGGCCGTCCGGCCGCACCTCCCACCCAAGGCCCGAATCATTAACATCTCCTCCATCGCCGCCCGCCAGGTCTTTCGCGGCCTGACCGTCTACGGCGCCAGCAAGGCGGGCCTCGAGGCCGTCACGAGGCACCTCGCCCACGAGCTCGGCGGCGACGGTACCACCGTCAACTGCGTCACGCCCGGGACCGTCGAGAGCGAGCTCCTGCGGGAGACGGAGCGGCGGATCCCCGGCATCATCGACGGCATCTGCGCCGCCACGCCGCTGCAGAACCGCGTCGGCACGCCCGAGGAGTTCGCCGCCATCGTGGCCTGGGTGTGTCGGCCCGAGGCGGGGTGGGTCACGGGGCAGGCCATCAGCGCGACGGGCGGGCAGGCTCTGTACTGAGTGTGCGTCTGCGGCCAAGAGGCGTGGCATATTTTGCGTCGGCTCGTTCTAGTTCGGATCTGTCTCATCAAGGCAATCATGTAAAACGGCTGCGTGTCTCCGCGTAAACTCATCATGGCAGGCAGCCTGTGTGTCGACTTGACTGAGGCGATTCATCTGAGGCAGTGGCTGGGTCGGCCGGGAACCCTGCCAAAGAGACCTTCTTTGAATGCAACTATGAGAGCAGTAGCGTTGGCAGATTGCAATACGCACACATATTCCTCTTGAGTCCAGGGAGGTCACCTCGCCAATACCGTTCACGAACACCAACGTACCAGTGTCATTACTCTGTCGAACGCCCAGACATCTAGAAAGGTTGAGCCCAGGCACCATCAGCAATCTTCAACGCCTTTACCCAGTCATGAGGTCAGCAATCTATTCTGTCAGCATCGCAACATATCATGGTTACACCAGACGACGATATACGGCCGCTTCTGGCCACGGAGCCCTACCGGCCGCAACGCTCCCCGACGTCCCGGATATATTGCGTCGCGAGACACCACGCAGCCTGTCAACGGCGCCCGCCACCGTCCTCGTGCCTTTCCCCCAATCTGCGCGCTTTCAGCCGACGCCGCGCCAAGTCTGGGGTGCCGTCGCCTAGGCACGTCGTTGGTGGAGCGAGCATCTGCCGGGTCGCATGGTCGCCACTGGGATGCACTGCAACCGCGGGTTGCGCTGCTTGGTGGTGGGCTCTACTATCGCGAGGCTTCTGGATGTCTTTGGGCGCTTCCGAATGCCGTTGGATAGATTGCTTGTTTGCCAGACATGAGCGAAACGTGCCATGAACAGCCTGTTTCTTGGAGGGGTGGTGGCCAAGTTTTTGTCATGCCCACGCCACCTGACTGTGCCGTCCGAGGACCATCACGGGGGTACAAATGCGAGGCGGCGCCCCTATTCCCTGGCAGCCGAGCAAGATCTTCACAGACAAGCTTTCGCTCTCCTCCCGACCCGAAGATCAGCGCCGAGCCTCAAAATGAAGTCGTACCTCCTCGCGGCCCTGGCAGCCCTATCGAGCCAAGCTGCCGCCCACTCGACCTTTCAGCAGCTCTGGGTCGACGGTGTCGATTATATACGTACTCCCTCGTCGCTCTCCTCCTTCCGCCTGCTGACCATGACCACGGCTCGCAGTGTGCCCGCCTGCCGCCCAGCAACAGCCCCGTCGAGGATGTGACGAGCACGAACATCGTCTGCAACGTCGGCGGCACCCGCGGCAAGAGCGGCAAGTGCCCCGTCAAGGCCGGCGGCACCGTCACCGTCGAGATGCACGCCGTACGTCCTCCCGCTTCCTCCCCTGCTGCCGTTGCCCCCCGCTGACAGACAGCCCAGCAAAACGGCGACCGCAACTGCGCCAACGAGGCCATCGGCGGCGCGCACTACGGCCCCGTCGTCGTGTACCTCTCCAAGGTGGCCGACGCGACGACGGCCGACGGCACGTCGACGGGGTGGTTCAAGATCCACGAGAACGGGTGGTCCGCCAAGGCCGGGTCAGGCAGCGCCAACGACGACAACTGGGGCGTCAAGGACCTCAACGCCTGCTGCGGCCGCATGGACGTGCGCGTGCCCGCGGACATTGAGAGCGGCGACTACCTGCTGCGCGCCGAGGTCGTGGCGCTGCACGTCGCGGGCCAGCCGCGCGGCGCGCAGTTCTACATGTCGTGCTTCCAGATCAGCGTCACCGGCGGCGCCGGCACCAACAAGCCCGCCACGGTGCGGTTCCCCGGCGCCTACGCCGCGAACGACCCGGGCATCCTGTTCAACATCCACGCCCCGACGACGGGCTACACGGTGCCCGGCCCGCGGGTCATCAGCGCCGGGAGGACCGTCGTCGCGGGCCAGGGCTGCAAGGCCGGGTGCGAGGTGACGTGCAAGCCCGGGTCCGGGGCGACGGGGACGGTGATTGCGCCGCCGGCGCCGACGGGTGGCGCGCCGCCTTCCGGTGGCGGGGGTTGTCAGGTGCCGCAGTACCAGCAGTGCGGCGGCCAGGATTACACGGGGTGCACGGTCTGCGCGGTGAGTTTCGCCCTCCTTTTGCTGTTGCTGTTGCATGAGACGGGTAAGCAGATGCTGACGTGTAATTGTAGCCGGGGTATACGTGCAAGGCCGTGTCGCCGCCGTACTACTCGCAGTGTACCTGATACTAGCATGCTTGGGGCTGCCAAAGGTGCCGTCGGGCTGTGTCGTATTGCAGTGAGAGGACCGCAGGGCGATCTAGTAATATGCATTCATTGTATGTAATTCGACTCGCTGTACCAGTCTATCGTGTACACATGACATCGTCCTCTTGAATCATAAACCTAGGCGCTGGTGACCTTCTCGCCGTTGCTCTCGCCGTTGCTTGTACCGTTGGCCTCCACCTTGGTCTCCCCGTTGGTGGCCTTTCCGGCCGCCGCCTCCTTCTCCGCCTTCGCCTCGGCGAGGTACCCCCGAGCATTCTGCAGGTCCTGTCCCAGCGCCATCAGGTGCATGACGTCCGCCGTGAAGGTCATGAAGCTCATGCGCTTGGACGCCTCCTTGAATTTCTCGGGCGACCCGTAGGGCCCCACCGGGATGGCGAAACCGGCGTACGGCTTGTCGTGCTTGTCGAGGACGGCGCGGAACTTATCGACGGCGGTGGTCCACTCGGGCTCGGCGCCGCCGAGACCGCTGTTGCCGGGCAGATTCATGCTGATGCGGGCGTCGAGGGTGCCCAGCCAGACGACGTCGATGTCGGGGCAAGCCGTGAGGATGTCGTCGAGGTTGTTGATGCCTGCGGTGGTCAGTACTTGATGCTTTGTGCGGCAAAGGGACACGTACCCTCCAGTGACTCAATCTGGATCATGATGGCGGCCTGTTTGTTAAGCGCCTTGTGGATGTCGCCCTGGCCGTCGAAGGCTTGGTCGGTGACGAAGGGGATCAGGCGGAAGGGCGGGGCAGAGCGCGAGCCGTTCTGCTTGGTGCCGAACTTGGCGGCGGAGATGACGTGCTTGGCCTGCTCGACCGTGTCGACCTGGGGCACGACGATGCTGGCGCCGGCGTCGAGGGCGTAACCGATGGCGGCGTGGTCGTGGCCGGGCACGCGGACCCAGGGAATGGTGCGGCCCTGGCTCATGAAGATGGCCTCGTGGACCATGCTCGTCATGGTCTCGACGTTGCAGGACGAGTGCTCCCAGTCGATCCAAACGGCGTCGAAGCCAAAGGGCGCGAGGAAGCGGGTCACGGGGAGGGAGGAGAGACCCGCGTAGTAGCAGAGGATGGGGGGAATCACGCCCTTGTGGGCGTCGCGGATGGCATCGCGGGCCCGGTGGGGCTGGAAGAGGGAGGGCGCGGCGTACGCGAGCATACCGTCGGCGGACATGGCGAAGTTGGGATGCTTGTTCTGGTGGGAAAGAGGATTGGAGGTGTCGTGGACGATGTCGAGAGCTTCGGAGCTATGTACAAGCTGGTGACGGAGGTGGTCGAGATCTGCAAAAGAGCTGTTCCTCATGTCCCAACTGAGGACGGCAGGGCTGCTTTTATAGCACTCCCCGTGGCGAGAGCAAACGAACCTCACTGTTAATATCCGACAAGCATCGGATCCGTTGCAGGCAAACGGCCGCAGCACGTGGATCTGCTGACATGATTTGCCCTCGAGCGGACTCCGCGTATGGGTACGAGTATTGTTGTCACCTTAGCTTCGAGGCCCTGATCCTGGATGAGGTAGGCATGCCAGAAAGAGAAATATGCTGACAATCCTGATGCTACCGGAACGACGGGAAATCATTGGTCAGGATGCTCATAGATTCGGAGGTAGGCCGTGAAAGAGGCAGTTGATTGTTAGTTGGTCGTGGAGCGGCTCACGTCAGCCTGGTCTGCGAGTCGGGCGAGACGCCGGCCCCGACGATAGTCTCGGTAGATTACGACGAGGTCTTGGTAGGGCTGACGACTGGCCGTTTGGGGTCGCACCAAAAAAACAGGTTGGCTATTGACAAATGCGCCGTCTGATCTGGTCCATGTTTATTATCAAGCGGTCTTGACGTCCGTCTTGTCCGTTTGCTCCGCTGATTTGTTGTTGCGCAGGGTCAAACCGGTCTGAAAGGCAGACCAGGGGTGAATTATTTGTCAAGGTTGCGACGGGGCCAGGCGCTCTGTGCTACGTTGCTGACGTTGGCGAGGCGGTGTTGACGATCCGGCCCTATCTGCCTTATATCCGCGCAGCGCCTTTCCATTCGCGGGGCTCGGCACGACGTTGACACGGCTCTCCTGCATCGTGCCGGAGAAGAGGACGGGGATACGTGTCGTGGGAGTAAGACGTCGCGGTCAACTGAAGATCCTTGCTCCGGAGCTTTCAGTTCGTCCGGCACCATGCGTGGCGTTTGACAGCATTCCTCCGTATATCCGACCACCCTGCAGGATCTTGCATGGCCGACCATCCCACGTGGAGTTAAGACGGTGAGCGGGCGACTTTTACCTGCGCGCCAAGAGCGGTCATATGCTGACGAAGGAAGCAAATTGCGAGGATCCCGCACAGTGTGGCCAATCTGCTGTCGTTGTTGCCCGTCTTCCGACCAAGGGTTGGAAGCCGGATTGAAAATCCTGCCATTTGTCGTAGACATGTCAGCATTGAGAGAATTGGTGCGTCAGTAGGCAGCGTTGCGAGTGGGCTTGGAGTACGTGTCAGGAGGGCGTTGTGACGAGACGGATAGATGCCATCGCCTGTCTATGTCACGGTACCGTACCATTCGAGAAAGGGCTTGTGCCTCAACCACTGGATTGGGCCATACGGTTTGGGCTGAAGTCTCCCTTGATGGACACTGTATGGTTGCAGAATTGTGCTGTCATGATGCCACCTTTGGCGACCAACAAGACGTTGGAGTTGTCGATGCTCGGGCGTGCCAGGTCGAGGTCGGAATTGCCGATCGGTCGAGACGCCACTAGGCGGGTTGATGACGAATTCAGGAGCCCGATAAACTGGCGTTGGCGTCCGGGGTAGCGACAATGGCTGTACTTGTTCCGTGTTGACCTTTGTCTATCACGGGCCGAACGTTGTGGCAGGGCTGGAGGATGGCCCCCCAAAGAGACAAGGCAGAGGAGGCTCTTCGTGGGGGATTTGGTGGGGAAGGACCAGGGCAGAACATCCATCAATCGACGACCGTTCATTGGCGTATGATCGAGCAGTGGACCCCACGTGACTTGGCAACTTATCTGGCGCAGCGGCACGTGCACTCAACTCCGCCACAAGGAGGCGGCATAATGTGGTACAGTAAGCAGCATGAGGCGAGGCCGGCACTCATCGATCCGGGGTGCCCAACATGAGGCGATCACGATTGTTACTCATCTCACCAGAAAACATCGAATTCGCCCTCCACCTCGCCTCCGCCTGCTGCAAACGCCCTGCCGAACCTTCCGCCTCGACGGCACATCACCATTCTTTCTTGGACCATCCGCCCAGCCGCTGACGGGAGCCCATTCTCCCCCGACAGCCTCCACTTCAACCCTCAACCCTCAATTCAGGCGAGGCGACTTCACATGAGCGCAACAACGGAAACGGTGGCCCAGCCCGCCGCCGCCCCCTCCGCCGCCGCGAAGAAAAAGTTCGCGACGCCCCCCGTCAAGATTGCCTGTCTGGCATGGTAAGCGTGCACCCCCCCCCGCCGTGGCCTTGGCCCTGGATCCGTTGGATGCCACAACCCGCGGAGCATCTTCCGCCCTCCATCCGCGCCGCCCCATAGTGACAATCTGGCGGTGACACGACATGCCATTGGCTGACGTGATGGAAAGCCGCGCCTCTAGAACACGATGCGATGGCGGCAAACCCTGCGCGAGCGTACGTGAGGACCGCAACACACCCAGGCGGCATGTGAAGCCCAGATCTGACCTGTCGCGTAGTGCCAGAATCGGACCCGAGAATGCCTCTACCGGCCCAGTCGGCGTGGCGGCGCCCGCGTGAGGAAGAAGCAGAGGGCATGTGATGAGCAGGCCCAACAGGCGCAGCTCTTCCCCCTCGAACCGCCCCAAGAAGAGGTTCCCCCGCAGCGTAAGCATGTCGTTGGCAACGTGCCCCGGTGCTGTCGCTGACATGCCCCTGCAGCCATCGCGATCCAGGATTACATCGACCCGGGTGCCGGGCTCAAGCAGCTTCAAGATGTCTTCCCCGATAGCGACTTCATCTTCGACAGCCTGTTTATGGGCGTGCCCGAGGAGACAAGCGGCGACAGCACCTCCGAGGCCTCTCTCGGCTTCGCCAGCCTCACCGTCCCCATGGTGAGGACGTATAAGAGTGACCAGGCCATGTAAGCCCCTCGTAGTACATTCCTTCTGGACCCCCCCCTGACATCCGACGTGAAGCCTCGACGCGTATTACGTCTTCCTCCACCAGTATATGCCCGTCCTGCCGCCACCTGCGACGACGCCCATCGACGAGGCTTTCCCACATTACCAGAACAACGTGGAAGCCTTCGAGACCGGCTTTGAGCCGTCGACGCCCATCGCCCTCGCCATATCCGCGGTCGTCGCTCTCATCCCTTGCGCCAACGATCTCAATCCTACGTCGCAGGATGCCATCGTCTTCCGGAGAAAGTACGCCCAGTATCTGGCGCAGTCGGCCATCGAAGCCATCGAAATGGAGGCAGAGATTCCAGAGTCGTCGATGGAGCCACCAAAGGCCCTCAACGAGTCGCCGAGTAACGACGGCCGGGCCCCCTTCCACCCAGGACTCCCAGTCGAGCTGGAGTGCATCATCGCGTTAGACATTCTCAGCGTGTACGAGTATGCACAACGAGGCAACCTCAAGAAGATGCAGAGGCGGGCCGGTCAGGCTCTCGTGGCGGCCATGGAGTTGGGGCTGCATAACTCCACAGTTGAAGACGAGTACTCCGAGGTCAGACGTAGGGTCTGGTGGATGACGGTATGTTTCCTGCTTGAGCAGGCGGAACTTGTCACGAAACTCACAAATAATAGTATGTCTGCGTTAGTCAAGGCGCCATCGTCAACAACTCAGTAAGCCGGTTTCTCGTTTTCACTTGTCGCCACTGCTGACACCCCCAGGAACCAAGCTTTGCCGTCGTGGCGCATACCTTCACGACGAAGTACCCAACGCTGAAATGCGATCCTGATGTTGGTGTCCCGTCACGTCACCCGCCGGCCCTGTGCTAATCCCCGCAGGCCTTCCCTCTCATGATCCAGTCCCAGCAGGCCATCCTCGCCGCAACCCTGTTCGTCGCCGACCTCAAGAAGGCGACCGCGACCAACGGGGACATGACGGCAATCTACGACCGGATGAGGAAGCTCGAGACGTACCTCGAGCCGCTGACAACGCTCGCCGACGCCTGGGTGCTCCAGTCGTCGACGACATCGCCGCTCGATCCCGGCGAGGAGGTCGTCTCGCGGACCCTGCGATGCATGACGCGCATCAAGCTCAACAGCGCGCGGATCAAGTGCCACCGCTACTGCGCCTTCTCGGACGTGGCTCTCTTCTCCGGCAAGCACTGCGACCTCCGGTCCAAGTCGGAACAGGCCGACAACGCGCAGGAGCTGCGGCAGTGGCCGTCGTGCTCCTGCAGCGGCCTCCTCACGCTGTCGACGACGTCGCCCTCCAACTCGACGGGCTCCATCTCGCCGCCGCGCTCGTCGCCGCACGCGCACTCGCACTCGTCGTCGGACGGCGCGCCCGCCAACGGCTGCACGCCCACGTCCTTCCCCTTCACCAGCCACCAGTCGGCCAAGATCTGCCTCAAGGCCGCCCTCAACATCGCCCAGTCGTTCGACGACCTCCCCTACCCGAACGCCGCCGGCCAGCTCTGCCTCCCGCCGTGCACCCTCGGCCCGGCGTCGAGCATCGTGGCCCCGCGGACCATGCCGGCCTTTGCGTGCTGCGCGATGCAGTGCGCCTACGCGCTGCTCATGGTCCACCAGAAGACGCGCCTGATCTACCCGGAGCCGGGCATGGGCGGGCCCATGGTCGAGAGCCTGCTCGCGCGGCTGCAGACGGGGCTGCGGTCCATCTCGGGGACGCTGGAGAACTACGCCACGGCCTTTGAGGCGCTGGGCGGGATGCGAGGTGAGTCCCTTTTGCCCTTAGGAGTTACATCTGGCTAACAACGGCAGACACGATCCGCAGCGTGATCGAGCCGTCGATGGTGTTTACGTGATGGAGGGCGTTGGCGGATGAGTGTCACATGTAGTGTAGGATACTGGGAACCCAGGCGTTGCGGGCAATCTCCATACGTCGCGACGCAGCCGGGCCCGAATGTGAACCGGCCCCGTCTTTACGAGCTCATGGGTCGATGTGACATTGCTTGAAATTTGCGGCGGCTCGACGCTGGCCGACAGCAGGCATACCTGCCGGAGTGCCGCAAATGACCAACTGCATACATTACGGCTGGCTGTGCGACGGTGAACCTGTTCCAGCCGAATCGCGGCCCACCACCAAAGCAACCGTCGCTGCCGCAGGTGCAATCACATGAAGGGCCGGCATCAGCCCCGAGAGCAGCCGTGCAATCAACGACCTGCTCTCACCACCAGGCTTTAGGCCACCAGCCTCGGGGCCATCAGCCACGCATGGCTGACTCCAGCTGACGACGGCACCTAAACATAGACCAGTGTCACGTCGCACCGAGCGCCGATCCCGCTCGTAAAGAACCTTGCGCCGCCTGGTTCCAGGCCAAGTGCCGTCCAAGACCCGCCGATTATCGTCCGAGCCGCATTCCACGGCCCTGACCCGAGGGCGTCCCCCCGACGGACCGGCCCTTGGCGAGCGGGGTCTGAAACCTGCCGGGCGAGGTGATCGGGGGGACGCTGTTTCCTGCTGGCGGCCAAGGGGGTGGGATCCGCGGCTGCGTGCTGCAAGGGCGCGGCGAGGGGAGGTTGCGAGTGCCGATGGAGGCTGGGCAGACGTGGGGGATGTCGGGAAGGCCGTCGACTGTGCCGGATTGGTGACACAGAGCTCTCAACAACGTCACGAGATTGACGGTGTCTGAAAGCCACGATTGACGGGTGCGCCCTGTTCTCACTCAGCACCAGAACCAGAACCACCACGCGAGACCAGGCCGGTGGGCGTTCGGCGAAAGTGTGGCGGAGCTGCAAGCCCCTTCATCTCGGCGGCGGGAAGGGGGTCCGGTGTGGGGATGTGCGGAACCTGGACGAGAAGACGCCTGGCTGGGCGACATTGAGATGGACGGGATCGTCGGGGGATGACCTGGACAGCAGGAGACGGACGACGTCAGGGCTCATGGCGATCCGGCCGGGACGGCTCATGGTGCATGACGCGGTCCGTCGTTGCTTTGCCTGACCGTGATGATCCTCATGATCGATCCGGGGGCGCTGCGGGTGGGAGGTCGCTGATGACGGCCGGAGGGAGGGAGCGTGAGACTAGATCGCTGGCGCCGTCGAGGCGACTGACTCTCGGGGGCCTGTGGCGGGCTGCGGCTGGTCGTCGCAGGTAAGAGGTGTGGGTAATCATGCTGAGAGGGCTGACTGCTATTCTCAGGCCTTCCCGCGACGTGCCACAGCTTGACCCTATCTGCTGGCGGAAGATGTCTTGGGTTGATTGCCTTGGTCGACTGCTTGATGGCGCCCCCTTGCTGCTGCATGCTGCTGCGTGCTTCCCTGTATTTTTTTTTTCTTTCACCTTCGATCAGTTCAGGCTTACGCAGCGCAACACCGGACGAGGCAGTGATGAGCAGAACCTGATACTGCCATTCTGTGGGATTTTTTATGGAGAGGGCAGGCGGGTCTGCGTGATTAGTGTAATTGTAGCGGCGCTGTTAATCATGATTAAGGTGCCCTCGGACCCCTGCCTCTCGAGGGTCTGGACAAGGACGGTGGCTTGACAGGCCGGGGATGACGGAAGGAACTGGGCGAATGGCAGGCCTCGGGGGGCAGGTCGATAAGCGATAGCAGGAACAATAGGGGGTCGCACCCGCCCAGACTGCGCCAACCGCACCGGCCGCACGTGCCTACTGGCTGGCTCCCACTCAGGCTGTGCCTCTTTTGGGTGGTTCAGCCCGTGCCTGCATTGGCTGTTGGTTGCACCTGCCTCGGTGTTACTGCTACTGCAGCTTCTTTGCCTGGTGCTCAACGCGTAGTAGAATTAGTAGGAGCAGTATCAAGGCAGCGAATGGCCGCAACAAGCATTCAGGGGGTGGGGGGACCTGTTTCGACCAGACCTGCTGCCGGCACCCACCTGCTGTCCACCCTTTTTCGACTGGAGGAGCCTTCCCCGCCGAATCACCATGCTCCGTCCCTGCTTGGTTGGTCGATGAGCATGAGCCTGAGCCCCTTATCCCGGCAGCCGCCACCCTTGCAGCTCTGGTCCTGCTTCTGGTTCTGGTCCTAGCAGCGGCCCCGGCGAATGAAGCCAGAGAAGTCACTGCCCAGCCTGCCGAGGCGATGGAGGGCCATGGGACGATGTTCCGGCCTCGCCTGCATGGCCGTGGCCCTTGGCCCGTTAAAGGCCCTGATCACCCCCGGCGCAGGCTTGACCGCATTGCGCTGCACACCACTCGACGGTTTGATTCTCCGACTGACGACCGGGCAGCTCTTTTTTCTTTCTTGCTCCCTGTCCTGTGTTGCGTTGAACCAGTCTCTTCTGTTCCTTCCTTCGTTCACCCGAGTCGCCGCTGGGTACTACCTGCCAGCTGTGTCCCTTCTCCATACTAGTCTGTCTAGAGCTCCTCTGCGACTTCCTGACAGCCTCTTTTTTTATCGGGCAAACCCGACCGACACTGAGCAACGAGCTCCCCCTTCTCTGTCTCCAGATAGACACGTCTGGACAGGCAACTCCGAATGCCATTTTGACGACCGATTTTCATTTACCCACGCTCCTTAACGACTCGATCCCGATCTATTTTCCGTCATTCCGCTGAATCGACGGCTACTCGAATACACCCTCTTCGAAACCACACGCAGTCGCCCGGGACACCCCGCACGACGACATGTCATCTCTCTCCAGTTGGCCCCGCGTGGCCACGGTTCTTTTTGCCGCCATCTTCCTCGCCGCCGTCTTCCTCAATAACGCCTTCTCTGAGGACCCCTACCGCTGCGGCGCCCTCATCGGCGACGGCCAATGGATCGACCCTGTCGACGCCAACGGCACCCGCCGTCCCTACGACACATGGCAGCCCGACGGCTGCATGATGCGCAAGTACACCAGCGAAGACATCCACCGCTGCATGGAGGGCCGCCACATGGTATTTTCCGGCGACTCGACCACTCGCCAGGTCTTCTGGGGAATGGCCCGCCTGGTACGTTCTGCCCCTTGCCCTCGTGCACCTTATTCTCCCCGCTAACGATAGATCCAGCTGGACAGGGAACTGGCCAACACCACGCGCCGTGAGTCGGCCACGCACGCTGCCTACGACATGGAGTTTGGCGGCATTCGCATGCGCCAGATCTGGAACCCTTTCATGGACCTCGACAAGGACGGCGTCGAGCTCAAGAAGGAGCTCGAGCTCTACCGCCACGAGCGCGAGAACCCCGTCCCCATCGCCGAGCAGAAGAGCGCCGCTCTGACCATGATCGGCTTCGGCAGCTGGTGGGCGCTGCGCTACTTCGAGGACGAGTCCCTGAAGCAGTTCACCTCGGCCATCGACAACGTCACCGCCATCCTCCGCCAGCAGGACTACCCCGCCTTCGGCCAGAGGCCCATGGTGCCCGGTGATGGCGTGGGCAGCGAGGTCTTCATCGCCCCGGTCGCTCCCCCGTACTACGACGACCTCCCCAATAAGCGCAAGGGTCCCAAAGGTCTCCACGTCGGCGAAGTCGAATCCATGGACGACTACCTCGACAGCGTCCGCGACGAACGCAGCCTCAACCTCCTCTGGGCCTTCCCCGCTCTCTCGCGCACCGAGCCTGCTGCCATGGTCGACCGCCACGAGACGGGCTTCCATGTCATCGACTCGGTTGCCGAGACCAAGGCCACCATCCTGCTGAACGCTCGGTGCAACGCCAAGCTCGATGCCATGGACGGCTACCCCTACAACCGGACTTGCTGCACCAACTACGGCGGCACTTCCTTCGTGCAGCTCGTGTTCCTCTTCGTCGGCACGTGCTACGTCCTCGCCTGCGTCGTGTACGAGAGCTACGGCATTGTAAAGAGCCGTACGGGCCGCCGCGCTCCCTTCGACATGGAGACGGGCCTGTTCGTCACAGCCCTGCTTGCTTGCTACCACGCCGACCGCACACAATTCCTCGGCAAGGCCGTCAAAATGTTTGAGTACGACGAGTTCACTGCCCTGACCGCTATTTGTGCGCTCATCTTCCTCTTCACCATCCGCCGCTCAAGGGCCGCTCCCCAGCCTGACGCCATCGCGCCGCAAAAGCCGGCCGAGGCGAGCGTGCTCCTCCCCCGCGACCAGACCGAGGAGTGGAAGGGCTGGATGCAGGCCGTCATCCTCGTCTACCACTGGACCGGCGCGTCCAAGGATCTCGGCATCTACATCTTCGTGCGCCTGCTCGTCGCCTCGTACCTGTTCCAGACAGGTTACGGACACACCGTGTTTTTCCTGAAGAAGAAGGACTTTGGTTTCAAGCGTATTGCGGCCACCATGCTGCGCCTGAACCTGCTCAGCTGCGCTCTGCCGTACGTCATGGGCACGGATTACATGTTTTACTACTTCGCGCCTCTCGTCAGCTTCTGGTTCATGGTTCTCTACGCCACCCTGGCCATCGGCCGCCAGCTCAACGACAACCTGGGCGCCCTCCTCGGCAAGATCGCCATTGCGGCCGCTGTCACGTCGGCCGTCATGATGGCCTCGCCCATCCCCGAATGGGGCTTCACCCTCCTGCGCCTCCTCTGCGGCATCAAATGGGACCTCCACGAGTGGACCTTCCGCGTGGGCCTCGACGCCTTCATTGTTTTCTTCGGCATGCTGACCGCCATCGCGCACGTCCGCTTCCCCGGCGCCAGCGCATGGGCCATGGGCTCCTACGTCGGAGCCGCCGTGGGCCTGGCCGCCATGTACGGTTACTACCACGCCTGCGAGGAGTACTTCCCGACCAAGGAGATCTACAACTCGTGGCACCCGTACATCTCGTGGATTCCCATCCTCGGCTTCATTGCTGTGCGCAACGTGGCGGGCCCGGCCCAGTTCTTCACCTCGAGGGCGGCGGCGTGGCTCGGAAAGTGCTCGCTCGAGACCTTCACGCTGCAGTTCCACCTCTTCCTGGCGGCAGACACGAAGGGTGTGCTCCGCCTGGGCGCCTTCACGGGGGACAACACGCTGTTCAACGACAGGTGGCGGGACCTCGTGTTCGTGGTGCCCGTCTTCCTGTGGATCAGCAGCCGGCTGGCCGAGGCCACGGGCGCGGTGACCAAGCTGGTGACGGACGGCACGGTGGGCGAGGAGGCGGCGGGCGAGTCGGAGAAGCTGTGGAGCGCCAACTCCAAGTTTGACGAGCTCGTGCTGGCCCGCGTGCGGCCGCTGATGCCGGCGGTGCAGTCGTGGGCGAACGACCTGCGAGTGCGGGTGGCGATGATCCTGGGTTTCATGTGGGTGCTGAACCTGCTGTGTTAGGTAGTATGGTCACGGGCTGGGGCATGAAGCAACGACATGTTGCAGGCGTCTTTTTGATTTGGAGCGCTCGCATGTCCTGACGGACGGATGTTTTTCTTGAGTGTATTATACAGACTAGACGTAATGAATCTCGAAGGTCACAACTTATGCTATGCTACGCCGCCGCTTCGCGTGCCTCTTTTGGTGGTTCCGCTCTCGTGGTCTCTGGATGCCCGGCTGGCTTGTCGCCGATCTTGACGCCGTCCACGCCGGCCGCCATGGCGGCGAACGGACACGACGGTGCGCCGGCGCCTGCGCTCGTGGGCCGGGGTAACCTCGAGGGCGAGCCCTGGGTCTCTGTCTCGTTGCCGTCGTCCTCCTCCTCGCCGTCGCTCCCGTCGAGGATCTTCTTCCCGTTGAGGTACCCCTCGCGCTCGATGACGACGTCCTCGTCCTCGCCGTCGCGGCGGAACTCGTCGCCGTCGCGCACGTGCCACTTGGCCATGAGGTCGTTCTGGATCCAGATGACCTTGCCGAGGGCCTTGACGAGCGCGATCTTGCGCTGCAGGTGCAGGCGCGGGTGGGACAGGATGGCCTCGGTCATGACGTCCTGGATGAAGGCGAGGCAGACGCCGAGGTGCACGTACTCGACGTGCAGCGGGTGCTTCCGGCCGAGGCCCACGTGCATCATGCCCACCTTGTCGAGGTAGGCCCAGAAGTCCATGCGCGAGGGGTCGGCGCAGAGCTTGGCGAGGTAGGCCCGCAGGAAGTGCTTCCTGTGGAGGATCTGCGGCGAGTCTTCGGACAGGTGCTCGGCGGCGGCGTCGAGGGGCCCGGAGTACGAGGTCGAGCGCGTGGTGAAGGCGCGGGCGGTGATGTCGTACTGCAGGAGCTTCTTGTAGACGATGTTGACGATGGCGGGGATCAGGGCCTTGATGTACTTGGCGCCGGTGGTGAGGGCCTCGATGTCCCCTGGGGGGTGTCAGTGCTGATATCTGTGATGCCTGGGGAGATGGGGGGAGGAGGCATACTGCTGCTGAAGTCGAGGAAGGAGTGGAGGTAGCGGATGCGGGCTTCGAGGTCGGTGTAGAGGTCCTCGCGGTCGACGTGGACGACCATCCGGGGGGATCCCATTTTGGTGGCCATGCTGGTCGCTGTGCCTTTCTTACGGGGGTACTGTCGTCAGCCGTCGCGATCTTCTTGTCGTTTGTGTCGTTCGTGGTGTTGTTCCTGGTGTCGTTCGTCTGCTGCTGCTGCTGCTGCCGCTGCCTGCGTCCGGCGCCCCTCTGCAGTATATGAACCACCGCATACTCGCGCGACGTCACCGGGCTGAGAAATGTCGGATGAGGGATTGGGCGCGGTCGGGACGCGAATGTGAGCTGATGTCGAGGCGGAAGGAATGGGGCGAGCGTTGGTGAGGGTGGGCTGATGGTGGGGTCATCTGGCGATGCAGGCCGTGGCGTGGTACGCTTCGGGTGCGCCCGCGAATCCGGGGTCCAGGGTCGAGGAGGCGTTTAGGAGATGGAAGGCCGGTTTGTTTTCTTGTGGCTGTGGTTGAAGGATGGTGATTATCGAGTTTCGAGATTCGATAGGGAGATGTCCCACCGGACCACATGTCGGCAGGCCGCTTCAACTCACCACTTCGAGCCATAGGCAAAGGAACATCGACAGGGCAAACACCAGAACAAAATACACAACACCAGGACAAAAACACACAACACTAGGACAAGAATATACAGCACCAGGACAAAAACATACAACAATAGGATAAGAATATACAACACCAGGACAAAAACACATAACACTGGGACAAGAATATACAACACCAGGACAAAAACACAATACTAGGACAAAAGGCATGATTGATGTAACTTAATGTATATCTACCGAATTTATACCCTCGAAAAAAGACGATGACTTACTCTTTCCGGGAAGATTAGGCGCCAGGCTTCTAGTGAAATCCTAAGCTGTCCTAGTCTGGAAGTACGTTATGAAGTTTGTCCACTATGACAGTTGAAATAACTACGACTTGGTGTGGCGGCGAACGCCACGTTCAGAATTGGATGCCAGTGACAACCAGCCTGGGCAGAACTTATCAAACCCGAAGACTTGGATACAATCAGTATATACATTATATCGGTGAAGATAAAGTGTTCTAACCGGTAGGACCGATTGAGGGTAGGGGGTCAATAGGACGTGAAGGCAGAAATGGGGGTGAGAGGCTGCTGGCAGTTGGCCGTCGAGCAAGCCACCCTACCTCTCCGGAAAACAACACTCAGCAATCAGCTACTCTTGCTTCTTCGCCATCTGTAGCTTATTCTACCAATTCCCACAAACACGTTCGTACCTCAACTAGCGCTTTCCCATGGATGTAGGTCATGATATGAGCAGCAATTCTTCGAGCCAAATTACTGTCGTCGTCCACTCTGATCATAGTCCTCCCTCTTCCGCTTGCAACCTGTCCGTATCGACGCCGAACCAGACGCTTTGATTTTCGGCGCACTCTGATTATTCATCCGGCTTCCGTGTTGCGGCCAGCTTCCATTACCGCTCCTGGAACGGTCGTTGCGGCGAGGCTGGTTGTGAGGCGGGCCATGGAAGGTTGCACGGCTGACTTGTCTTGGTCGAGTCGGTGCCTGCGACGTCGGCAGAGAATGGAAGACATTAGCCGGCGCAGGTCCATTGCCTCTCTGTTGCACATGGGGATCATTTGAGCGGTGTACATTCTCGGATCCCCCATTTCCTGCTTTTTTGCTAAGGGCTGGAGGAGCAGGTTTGTTACCCAGAGCAGCCGGGGAGTTCGTGGTGCTGACAACAGTATCCAGGTCTTTCCGCATTTTGTTGACGAGCTTTGCGTGGGTAGTGCTGATCTTCCTCGCCTGTCGTAGCTCTTTTTGGAGGTCGACAATCTTGAAATGTGCGTTACGGGCCTTTTCTTTACAAGCAACAACTTGTGAGTCGTGCTTCAAAAGTCTCGTCTGCTTCCGATGTAGATCTCGCTCGGTTTTGCCAAGTTTCTCCTCCATTTCCTTTAGTTGTCGGTCCTTCGTGCGCTGCATTCTCGCCATCGTCTTCCGTAGGTTGTTGACTTCCTTGGCTTCGGTTCCTGACGGCTCTTTTGCCTGCGCGCTGGCATGTGCCCTCTCGTCTTCTAGGTCCCTCTCGAGATCTTCTACTCGTTTTTGTTGTGAATTGGTCTTCTCGCGGAGTTCTCGGTTCTCCAGCCTCAGCTCCTTCTTCTTGCGACTGGCTTTATCGTACTTGTGTGACCAGGCCTTCTCCTCAACGGACATCTTTTCTAGCCGTTTTCTAGAGACTTTGGCTTCTGCCTCGAGCTCCTCCACCCGAGACCGTAGTTTCGCGTTCACACCGCGAAGCTCTCCGATTCTTCGCTCGGCCTCACCTAGCGGCTCACCGTCCGCCTGTTGCAGTCTCTCAAAGAGCTCCTTGCTCCCCTCCCTCAGAAGAATGACCTCCTGCTCGAGACTCTTGTTGACGATGCCGAGCCGCGTCGTGTCGTAGATCTTCCACTTGGCCTCCTTGAACGGGCCGGCGCACTCCATTAGGCAGCAGTGGCCGCTGCGCTTGCCACCGTCGGCGATCCGATACCACGCAGGCTTGGCCATCTGCGCGTCCCCAGACGGACTCGCCTCGCGCTTGACGCCTTTCTCCTGAATCATGTTGCTGCTGCTGCTGCCGCCCTGCCCGTGGACGCTGCACGGCCGGGCGATGACCCAGCCGGTGCGCGAGCGTGCGTCGTCGTCGAGCTTGGAGATGAGGGTGATGGCGACGATGTCGATGATGAGGTCGCCCTGGCGGATGACGTCGAGGAACATCTTGTACTGCTCGGTCTCGAGGCGGAAGGTGCTGCCCTCGCCGTGGAAGATGCTGAGGTAGCCGTTAAGGGTCTCGAGGGTGCCGGCGGGGAACTCGTGGTTCTTGTGGAGGTCTTCGATGAGGGGGCCCCAGAAGAGCCAGCACTCGGCCGAGAGCGTGACGAAGCTCGAGTCGGCGGGAGACTGGCGCGGCGTCGGCATGATGCTGTGTCTGTGGGAGCTAGGGGGAGTGCTGGGCAGAGGGTGAGGCTGTTGTCTGTGAGATGAACCTGTCAAAAGAGGATAGAAGCTAAGAGAGGGCTATGAGGGGTGCCGGTTCTGCAGAAGAATTGAGACTGACTTGTGATGTTCCTCGAGGCTTTCCACGACGTGGAACTCACAGGAGGCGGGTTTGTGTGGGTAGAAGTGAGAGGAAGGTGCCAAAGGAAAATAGAGGCGATGGTATTGTTCTGCCTTGTCTTTAATCTAGGACACAATGAGGGCCACTACCTAGGCCGCCCTTGATCTAAGGCAACCAGGAAACTCTTCCCAACCGCGAGGGGCTCGTCACCACTACAATATTTGCTTATTCTGAAGCTGCACGTGTCAAATAATCCTCATGAGAAGCTCAAGTGCATCCATAAATCACACGATGATGGTATACTTTCCTGACGTTTCGTCATGAGCCTGTAGCCACGCGTCGCCACGCTTTTGCCAAAAGACGGTACGGCGTCATCCGCTGAAGAGCACCCGGATTGGCTGTCTGTTGATAGAGTTGTTTACGAGTTTGCCGCTCTCCCTGATCTCACCATTTTGACGGCTACATGGCGATCTTCATGGATCATCTTTTCCGTGCGTCGGCTGTCGGCGGCCTCTACGAAGCTACCTGCAGCGGATGCTCGAAACTGAGAACGGAAATCTCTCCTATAATGAAACTGGAAAATGGTAAAACCATGCCCGAACCCAATGTGATCAGTCTCAAAGCGTCCTTGAGCGGATGCAGAAGGATTGTCTAGCTAACACGGGTGCCGCAACATTGCCTTTCAACTTTCAGAATGACGACAAACTTCATAACGTGTTTCCAGACTGGGACGGCTTAGTATCTCACCGGCAGGCCAGCGCCTATTCTTCCCGGAAAGATTACGTCGTCGTCTATTTCCAAGGGAAGAAAGTCGGTAGACATTCATTGAGTTACATCCATCGCGCCTTTGCCAGCTGCGCAATCTCGGGGCGCCATCTCCAAATGATCAATACGATGTCGTGCACCCAACCCCCCAAATCTTTAGATGACGATGAGATGATCCAACCATGGATTTAGTTCGATCGGCTGCAGCTCTGGCTCGTCTGAATGACACTACGTCCATACAACTTCGTGGAAACAGAGACCAATCCGTCGACGGAGCACAGCGGCCATTGTCACAGGCCAGAATGAATATCAGGGGTTGCATGCAGATCTTGGCACGCCGTTCCTGCGTCTTTTAGTGATTGCTGCATCAACGGTGCTTCCAGACCGATGCGGGATCAAATACTTTATGTAAGGTGAGCTACACGTGGAAGGATCCCGGTGCCTGAATGCTGACTGCCATTCCGCTCCTCCGTCGACTTTCCGCGGGGATATGCTCGACCCTTGTCCCTGTCTGTCTCTGGGTGCATTGCACTTCACAGAGGACTCTTGAACTCACAGCTTGCAGGCACGGAGCCCGGTTGAAGCCTTCACGCGTTCAACAGTTTAGTTTCCTCATCAATTTCACAGAGCTGTCCCCTTTGACCATTGCAGTCGCGAACCGGCGGGCGAGGTTTGTTGGAATACAACCTCGCACCACCTCCAAGCGCCAGGGCACATCGCCTGCAGGACGGCACGACGGACCCTCCGCCGGCGTCATGCACCTTCATCCGCCAAGGCGCGGCATCTCGCCGCGATTGGGCGGCCCTCTCAGGAACCATGCCCCGCCGAGGCTGAGATGCGTCGGCGATATTAATCGGCCTGACGAGGTGCGTCGATGAAGAGGGGAAACCTGTCTTTCCTCGTATTTCCAG
Organism: Verticillium zaregamsianum; assembly: GCA_002851755.1. Classification (NCBI taxonomy): domain Eukaryota; kingdom Fungi; phylum Ascomycota; class Sordariomycetes; order Glomerellales; family Plectosphaerellaceae; genus Verticillium; species Verticillium zaregamsianum. Next base: position 824,941 of record NMXM01000003.1, on the reverse strand, counting down.
TGTCGAGCCGCTTGGAGGGAGGGGGAAACAGGTGGCGGGGGACGTCTTGGGAAGGTGAAATACGGGAAGAATAGGGAGCCGGTGGGAATATTCGTCGAGTTCGTCCACGGCTGCAGGAGACCTGCATTGTGTTGCATCGCGGGAGGAGCACCGAGGGCGGAGCTCGACTCGAGATCCGGAGATGGGACGATGGCTCACCTCGATCTTGTGAGACCTATAAATCAGCCATTATGCTTCTCACATCGGCCTTTGCCCGCCGTCTTAACAACCGCTGCTATTAAGTGATTATTCTTCTCCGCGATCCTCTCGATGCTTTCTCTCCTCTTCCTCGCCGCGGTGGCGGCCGCCCAGTGCACACCCCCCAGCACGAACCTCTCGTCGACCATCACGGAGCCCTTCGGCATCCAGGTCCAGAACCCGGAGTTCCCGGAGATCCACAACCGCTATCTCTACCTCTGGGAGTCCGGCGGCGGCGACCAGCACCTCTACCTCAGCCCGGCCGGCGTCCCCGCCACGACGCTGACCCTCGACGCCGGCGTGCTCGAGTTGGGGCCTCTTTTTGCGGTCATCGAAGGCGAGGTACGTCTGCCTGCTTGTCTCTTAACCACCCTTCCGCGTTTCTCTGCTGTGGCTCCTCACGTTCCATACGAGAGAAAGAAAAGCTGACGAGCCCAGTACACCGAGTACGACAACACAACCAAGCTCTTCACCACGGAGCGCGGCGACCCCCGCGCCCTCTTCCAGCCGACCCACGCCTGCAACCCCGACACCGCAGCCCCGCAGGTCGAACTCACCTTCGTCGGCCGCCAGACGTCGCCCCCCGGCGGCAACATCTGCGTGCGCCTCGCCTCCGGCAACCGCCACGAGTTCCGCTACTCCCCGCCGGGCAACACGGCGCACGACCCCGCCCGGCCGTGCATCCCCGTCGTCCTGGCCGTCACGCGCTCCGTGCCGCCCGCGCCGTCCACCACCGCCGGCCCGATCGTGCCCTCCGCGACGGCCGCCCCGGGCCTCTTCGCCGACGTGACGGACCTGGGGTGGCGCTTCGTCGGGTGCGCCCCCGAGGAGGGCCCCGCGGGCGACGGCCTGGGCCGCACGCTCGACGGCGCGCTGCACGCGGACGACCTGCTGACGAACGAGATCTGCGTGGCCTTCTGCGCGGAGCGCGGCTTCCGGTTCGCCGGGTCGGAGTATCGCCGGGAGTGCTGGTGCGGCGACGTGCTGGCGGAGACGAGGGTGCCGGGGACGACGGTCGCGAGCCTGGCCGGGTGCGGGCTCACCTGCGGGGGAGACCTGGGGCAGATCTGCGGCGGCGGGGGGTGGTTGAGTCTGTATGAGGTCTGCGCGGAGGGGGAGGAGTGCGTGAATGCCGAGTTTGAGGCGTGAGGTCTGCGTGCGGTGCTGGCGTGGTGTGATGACGGGTGAAAAGTTCGGGGCTGAGGACGGGGTGGGTTTGTAGCTCAGAGTGATATCAAGCTGAATTGACCATCTCTGCTTGTTGAATGTCATGCCATGGTCCGCGCCTATCTAGCCATCATGTGTAGAATCATACAGCCGGCCCGAAGGCTTTCTGAAATGTGGCTTCCCCGGACACGCTCGTATCAGCGGCTGTTGGATGATGGGATGACAGACATGCTCATTAGGGAGTCTCCAGACAGGCACATCACGTACCCCAGGATTCTCGTCACGCGTAACACCACCAGGCTCGTTGCATGTATCATGTCCATCACTCATCAAAACACGGAAGCATTGTGACACAGAACTCAAGCGTGTATTGGCTCGGCTGCCCAAGGCTCGCTCATTACCGTAGGATTACCCAACTCTAACACGCTTCATCCTTATATCCATCTCTTACAGAGCATCGCACTCATGCGCTGGTGACGCCAGTCGCGGTGGGCAGGCACGAGCAGGCGGAGCTGACGCGCGAGATAACGTTGGTAGGGCAGGCCTTCTGGGCGTACTCGGGCACGGCGCTGACGTCGGCGCTCCAGCCGTCGAGGTAGCCGGCGCAGAACTCCTGGCTCTCCTCGAGACGGCCCTTGACGGAGCTGGCGCGGAGGGCGCGGAGGCAGTTGTCGGCGTTGCAGCTCTTGGGCTTGCACTTCTCGCGCTTGGTCATCTTGGCCAGGAAGGCACCGCGCTCAATCGTGTTGATGAAGATGAAGCCGGACTCGAACTGAGCGTACGAGGCCCAGGTACCAGAGTACTCGACGTGGCCACCGCCGGGCTCGTTGTCGTCCTCGGGGTAGATGTCGAGGTAGGCAATCTCGCAGACCGAGTCACCGGTGGGGTCCTCGGGGACGGAGCTGACGTCGTAGATGCGGACGCCGGCACCGTAGTTGGACTGGTAGATGAGGCCGTCGCGCACGTACTGGTTGTGGTCGATGCCGCGGACGGACGCCTTGTACAGGCCAGTCTGCTTGGGGTGCTCGAGGTCGCGGATGTCGAAGATGTAGGTGACGGGGTACCCGTCAGCAGCGGGGCCGGCGCTCTCCTCCTGTGTCTGGTCAGCATCACGCCTGCGAGTCAGAAGCAGTGCAACAACGCACCTCGTCAATCTCGTCGTCGAGGAACAGGTACTCCTGGTTGTTCACATCGAGAACCCATCCCTGGTGGGTGTAGGTGGCACCCTCGTACGAAGTGATGGAGATGATGGTGGAGTTCTTCTTGTCTGTGACGTCGTAGATGGTGAGGGTGTCCTCGTTGTAGCCGTAGCAGATGTCGCGGCCCTCGTACTTCTTGTGGGGACCGCGGTAGATGAGGCAGTGGGCGTCGTGGACGTAGCCGTCGTCGCCGTTGCAGCCGAGCCTCTCGGGGTTGGAGGGGTCAGTCAGGTCGAAGAAGATGAGACCGGACTTGCAGGTGTCGTTGCGAGGCTGGGCGCCCACGGACACGCCGTAGTTGGCCTCCTCGTTGATGACGACGTTGTGGGTGCGGCCGAGAGGCAGGTCGGCGAAGTGGCCGGTGAGATCCTTCTCGTTGGTGAACTGGACGGGGGCGTCGGCGGCCTTGATGTCGAGGAGCTGCGATTGCCAGTCAGTTCAAAGCTCGAAGTGCTCCCATCAAAACATGCTCGCTCACCTTGCGCATGTCAAAGATCTGGATGCCGTGGCCCGGGAGCTCGGAACCGATGAGCATGTAGTTCTTGTAGGCGCGGATCTCCTTCCACAGCGAGTTGGGACCGGTCTTGGCGAAAGACGGCAGGAAGCCGAGGTGCAGGAGACGGCCCTCGGGGAGGATCTCGAGGAAGGCGGCGCCGTCGTACATGCCGTTGGCGACGAACTCGCGCCCCGAGTCGGGGTCGGTCCAGCCCCAGGCGGAGGAGCCGGTGCGGAAGGAGGCGTCCGAGTGGGGGGAGCCGAGCTCGCTGTGGTTGATGAAGTCGTACAGGTCGACCTGCGGCAGTCAGCAGGCTGAAAAAGAGAAAGGAACAATAAGAAAGAAAAAAGGCGGAATGCGGGAGGCTCACGTTCTTGCACTTGAACTTGTGCAGAGGGTCGCCCTTGACGGCCTCGGCGTAGCCGTCGACGCACTTTGTGTAGTTGAGGCGGGGCCACTGCGAAGACTCGAGCAGGCCGGCCTCGAACTCGGCGTGCCAGTAGGCCATCTTCTTGGCCATCATGCGCTCGTGGATGACGCCCGAGTCGTAGAGCTCGGCGGCGAGCTCCTCGTTCTTGGGCAGCTCTTTGGCCATGACGGCCGAGGCGGCGGTCAGAGCCGCGCCGGCGAGGGTGTTGAAGCGCATGGTGATGGGGCTGGTGCTGGCAGCGATGAGGGGGACAGCAGCCTTGGGTGAGAAGACCTGGGGGAGACGAGGAACGGCAGGTATCGGCCGGGAGCGGGCAAGGGCTTGAGGCTGGGGAGGAAGGGGGGAGGATGGCCGGAATGTGGGCGAGGGAGGGTATATTTATGTTTCGCGGGTGGTGGTTTCCTGCTTCCTGCTTCCTGCTTACTGTAGTGTTCCTCCCTCCTGTCGTGCACCTCTCGTATCGAGGTGAGACGGCCAACAGACCAAACACCACGAGGGAAGGTAGGAACGACCGGGTGGCCGGCTGGCTGGATGCAGACAAGCCATCGCAGGAAAGCACGACCGGGGTCGACGCCAAGACAGACCAGAGCAGGCACCAGGCTGAGCGGGCGATGAACGTTCCTGACCGAATCCACCTCTTCTGTGGTATGGCCAATGTCGATCGTCACCAGAGGCGCAGTGCCCAGCAGACAAGACTTAGTTCCTATCTCAGGAAAAGCGGCCAGCTGAGCTCCTCGCCTCGTCTCGCTTCACCTGACGGCCGCCGATTGCTCATACCGACCCTGACACGACGTGCTCGGCGGGCTTCCCTTCCTCCCTTCCCTCGACGACCCGGCGAGTTGGCCTGCGTGACAGTACCAGGTAAAGTTACACGGCGGGGATGGCTCACGCCGGCTCGCGGTGCCGGCCAACTGCCGAAACGGGAAGGACGATGAGGGCTTGGCATGACGATTACTGGATCCCTTGCCCCAGCTCTGCTCTGCTCTCGAGTCGCCTCTTCGCCGGCGCGCGCGACCAACCAGCGATCCCCCGAGATGGGTGACGGCGGATGACCCGCCGGGGTTGGGAGGCAGAAGGTTGGGCTGCGGGGGGCCCTGTAGCGTTGATGAGTAGGGGCCAGCCTGCAACGGCTTACCGATCGACGGGGCGGCGGGGGGCGCCTAGCTGGCGGGCTAGAATGGATGTGGAAGCTCGAAGGTGCAGGCCGGGGCTGGATGCGCGATGGATGGAGGGCGAGTGCCGCGTTGCCGTGAATCGTCGACGGGGCGGGGGATTCGTCCGGTGTGCTTGCGGACGATTTGCCAGACGGGAATTGATTCGAACGGTGATGAACGTGGTCTGTCGAGCCGAGGCTGTGGCGGGAGGCAAAGACGGAGCTGCGGAGGGGGATGAATGCATGGTTGGCAGAGACAGGCAAGTCGGGTTCGTGCTGGGGCGGCAGATTCCGAGAGTCAGCCCAGAGGATAAGCTACTGCTGCCCTGAGATGCAGACGGAGGGAGATGCTGCCTGGTGGATTGGATGCTAGCTCTGGCTGTAATTCTAAGCTTATTGCATAGCGCCCTCCTTTCAGATCTGCGCCATTTGCCTCGGAACTCTCGCTGGACGTCGAGGTCTGAAAGAAATCGCGTCAGTAATTGTCCAACAACATGTCACGAACGTCGAATCGTCAAGCTTCAGCTTGATCCGCGCCATCGCCTGTCAACCGTGCTTGCCGTCTTGGCTACATCGTTTGGGTCCTTGGCACAGCCCCTGTGGCCCTGCGGCTCTCCAGCGCCGCATGCCCAGCCAAAAGTCCCCGTCCACCAATCGTGATGCCTGTTGAACTGACCAACCACGTGGCGGCTCTTGGCCGCTGCCGCCCGCCACGAGTTTCTAATCAACAATGTCATCGCGGCTCAAATCGCAGGAGATGCAGAAGTGCCTGTTAAGGAGAACGAAGAAGTTCTGCTGCAGAAGAAAGCCCGAGAGGATGCGTTGGCATCTGCCAAGTGAAGCGAGCACAAGTGGCGGCGACGCTTCTTGTTACTGGCTCTTTTGCTCTACGGTGGCCACACTTACGAACATACTCATAAAAGCCATAAAAGATGGCCTCCGCACGTCTCTCAGATAATGTGTGCGTCATCTCAGTGCTTGACGACCTGGTACCAGAGGTGGCATGGGATTTATACAATCATGACGTCCTGCTGCGCCGTGGCGAAAGCCCCCCTTTGACACAAGCTTGTCCCCTCCCGCTCTACGACAAATCCGTAAAGCTGTCAAAAAAAAACATCGGCATGCCCTTCCCAATCCATCACATCCACGTCCCTCAACGTCCCATGAAGACGACTCTCTACATCATTTCCGCTTTCCGAAGTCCACATACTGCAACTTGGCAGGGCAGATGCAGCCCTTTGAGGTCCTAACAGAGTCGGGTCCGACACTTCGCTCCCTGTTGGCAAGGAACCCGGGCGTTCCTGATGTACATGCGATAGTATGATCTTTCTTTCACCCCAAGGAAGCGACTTCAACTTTGCGATAAGCTCCGCAATGTCCCCTCTGCTTCTATTCACATCAATACGCGAAACGTCTACAGACCGACCAGAACGTACCGGAGTTATACAATGTATTTTCGGGCCCTAAAATTCTAGGTACTATTCCCTCTTTCCTTCCGTTTGCTTAGTAATGAGACCACTCTTGACGGTATAGGGTCCAATTCGTTACACCCCTCTCCTTTCCGGCAGCTGTGCTTGTCCACAATATCGAGGACATCGATATTCTATCGATTTTTACCCAAGCAGTCTTTGCAAGGGGAGCCTGTGGATGATTACGCTCTATAGTCGATGTCGAGTGACTGGCGAGGTCTCGAAGACTTAGTAGAGCCGTGACTTCTGCCGTTGTTCGCAGTCGCTGGCAGAGAGACCCTTGTTCGCAGAGCCGCTCCATGTTCGCTGTCGACGGATGGGAGAGACCTCGGTGCATTTTGGCTTCGTAGATATAGCGAGTACACCCCGTCGCAATGGGGCCGCTGGATGAGGTCTACCAGCTTGTTGAGAATGATGAACTCCATCTTGAGCTTGATGCTATATACAAGAGGTTGGTAGGAGGTCTGGATGTAAAAATGGCCGGTAAACTCGGTGATCATAAGGGAGATGTCGAAGAGGATCACAAGGGAGTTGATGATGACGAGTTGCCGGGTGAGACTCTTCCCTTCGTAGCCTTTGATAGCGAGGATGGGTTTTAGGCCATGACTTGCCTCCCATATATAAATGCCGGAGATGATTGATTCTTGAAGGAAAAATGCAACCAGCTGCAACCGTTCATAGATGTTGAACGCAGAGAGAAAGTGGACGGGATCCAAGTTACACCCAAGCCAGAGGATACTCAAAGGGATGTGAATGATGAAAAAGTTGGTGATAATCATGATGAGCACCCATCGGGTTTTCTCTCTATTAGGAAGCACGAGATGGAGCCGGGAGTATAAGACAACAGACTGGCCAGTAACCATGGCCCACCAACTGATGGCCAAGAGGACGACCATCGGAAAGTGTGGTGCGAGAGCAAAGAGTCGAAGAAAGTTGACGATTGCGTAGGAGACAGTACCCATGTCAGCGACGAGTATGCTCCAGAAATATAGACCGACATATCGCTTGAAGGTATAAAAGACGAGGATGAGGATTTCAGCGCAATTGAGGCATGCCATGGCGAACAAGCCGGCAACGGTCATAGAGATAGGTAAGGGCAATGAGATCGATCCCGTTTCTCCTGCCATGTTATCGGCTTTTCGATAATGGCGGGTGGTTTGGCTGATTGAAGAGGACTGATGAGGGAGAATTGAGCCACTCTTGGCGAGAGAGGCACAGAGGGATCCGGATGATGCTTGCTCTTACGCGGACGACCTCGAAGTCATGAAGGGTACACACCTAGCCATCAGTACGAAACGAATGCAAAAAGTTGCGAAGAGGATCATATAAAGAAGGGTGAGGTTCAGATGTGCAGCCCTACGATGTGAGTGCTCGTCACATCTGAGAGCCGACTTCGTTTCTTTTGGACAGTCGGATGACAGGTCAAGATCGGCGACACTAGCCAAGCCACGTAGGGGGCCCTGTGCGCCGGATAGCGATCCCCGGTGGAGATTCCCCCAAATCAGAGGAAAGTGGCATGGTGCTTACCGTGCTGTGAGGGTAGATCCCTATTTGCGTATCAACGTGCCAGCATCGATACATTTCCACAAGACGCTGAGAAGCATGCGGCATTCGCACAGTTATCAACACTGGACAGTGACTGACATGACAAGGCGTAGGAGGCACAGCGACCCCTTGCGGGAAGTATTGGGGGATGGCATTCCGACTCGACAGAATGCAACAGAAGTTAGATGTGAACTTGCGATCCCAGCAGGGTACATGTCCCCTCGGGCAGGCAAGCTGGGGAGGAGGTCCAATACAGGACGAGAAGAAAGAGAAAAAGAAATGCGTCCCGAGAATATGTGACAGTCGCGTGCCCTAGGCTGAACCTAAAAGAAAAATACGTGCGAAAGTATATGATGGGGATCAACGCCATTAAAATGTTCTGCTCGTTCCATTATTGCGTGTGGCGCAATGCGGCGGTCTCGACCGTGTGAAGACAGATGGAACATGTCCGCCAACCCTCGGATTGTTCCGGCGGGACCTGCACTAATGTTCCGCGGTCAGCCCTGTTCCACTTCCCTGGCTCAGAACCCACTACTCTAGTTGCGGAAGCTCAGGCTTCCCAGGCAGCGATTGGTCTTAAGACCTGATACGAAGCTCCGGATGCAGGTGATGGATTTGCCATTTCGTTTGTGACCTGTCAAGCTCGTCAACACACGCTCGAGTCATTGATGCCGACATCCATGTGTACCGTTCCAGCTAAAGCCACATGCCGTTTCAAGCGGGCTCAAGTGTCGAAAGTGGCTTGGCTGTATGGCGTGGGCAAAGTAGATGGCCAGAACAGGGGAACGGTACTGTCGGAGGCATCATCATCGTCAATACATCGTCAGGTTTTACCCCCATCATTAGGTCTGCGAATTTGTGACGAAGAACGCGGGCCCAGTCATTTCTAAAGCATTCGTTGCCCTGAACAGATTGAACTGCGACCGTGGAAGAGCTGCCGTTGTCGTGAAGTCGACTGAGAAGGGCGTTCATTTCACCAAATTCCTGGCTTTCGCCATATTCACTTCACTACCTTGCCTCTAGGCGGACTACGTTCACCCCGCTTCAGTACCAACTACGCCTACAGCCGTTGAAATCGCTGCGGAGTCCCTTACTCCCAAGGACAAGGGCCTTCCAGGGCATATATCTAAACCTATATCATCTCCTGAGGTATTTCCTCATAAGTAGTTTCCTAGGCTTAAGAAGCTTCTATTTTACGCTTTAGTACGCCTTAATAAGTGAAGGAGTTAGCCCTTTATAGGTCTATAGCTCTGTGAAATATTACCTTAAAAAGACAATCCTTAATCGGATAGAAAGAGAGAATGCGGTGCTTTATAACGGTATACGTTTTATATAACCACGTGGAACCGTTAATAAGTTATAGCTGTTTAAGTTCTCTTCTTTCCTATTAGATCAGTGTAACAGGGTGGGCTAACCCCTGCGCCAATAGACCAAAAGATCTAACAATCCAAGGACTAAGTGCTTGGAATTGAGCCCACACTGCTTATGTAGGCAGAGCCCTTGTGATTCTCTCACACTTACATAGGTTACTAAGAAATTAACTAGGGTATTACTTAAGGATATTTATTTTTTCTATTTCCTTATATGGTGGCTTATGCTAGCGTTAGATAAAGTTTTTGAAATGCACCTTCGTAGGCGTAAGTGAATTACTGATCTTAACGTCTGAATCTCGTCATCCTTAGCCTCACCGCGATTGGTGGTCTAGACAAAGAGATCCTGTCTCATAGAAATGCGATATATGGCCGTACATCATGACATAACCTAGAAATTGATTCCATATCGTTTGTCTGGACAGTCGATGCGCGTTGTTAACCTACACCTCTAGTAATTAATACTGGGAAAGTGTTGAATGGGCTTCACAGTTCTCGTGAACCCTATCCCTAGCCTTGGCTGTGCCTAAGCGCTCTGGATCGTAGATTCGGTGGTGCACGTTCTATATCTTCTCCTGAGTACCCCCTACGCACAGTGGACCCTATTTTGCCTGCTCGCTGGATCACGTGGGTGAAAGCCCCCGTGATCCCCTATACAGCGAGAACTAACATCCTCAATCTGGTCCAACAGAAAGGTAATTTGTTAGCCAATGCATTGAAAGCTCAAAGATAAGTAGGAGGGCATGAATAAAGGTAACCGAGTCAGCTGACAGGGTCCCGAGTGCCACAAGCGCGAAACCTTGGAGCTTGTCTTGAAGATAAACGCCACCCACTGGCAGTGCGAGCCAATAGTGCAGATTTCTGTCAGGGCCTGTTTGGTCGGACTAGGGCTCTGGACCTGGCTCTCGCAGAAGAAGCCCTGGTACGAACCTGTAGTGGCTGATCTGGGGGTATGGACGATCCATCAACTGAGAAGGTCGGTAAGAAATGCGACTGTGCAGAGTTCTCACCGGCAACGCAGTGAGAGACAGAACCTTGCTTTTCCTATAAGAGCTGATCCTGTACCCGACGTTACCGTCTCCCGTCTTCCTCCCCTTATATTCTTTCTGACATTCATAAGTTTAGACGCAAGGACGTGATTTGTTGATTAGATCGAAATTTAACACGGACTGCCAACGGAGCCAGGAGACATCAATCGTCATGGCGGAGACGGCAGACGCCCCAAACCTCACTCCCGTCATCATTGAGATGTGGGTTGAGTATGGCATTGGCATATTTGTTCTCTTCCTCCGCACCTTCTCGCGAGTGAGGATCGTTGTCGGATGGAGATGGCAAGGCGATGACTACCTTGCCGTCGCGGCCATCATTCTTTTCACAGTAAGTGCTTCGACTATTTTCTTTGACCCTCAACTTTGAAAGGCGTCTACTTAGACTTTGCAGCTTGAAGTCATGATGTGCCAACTTATTGGTGAGTCTTGATGGTTCTCCTAACACATTGCTTAGACTGCTTGGTACTGACCGGCTACTACCATGTAGCCAACAAAGGGAGCATCACTGGCATGACAGATGAGATTGCCCTCAGCTTGACCCCAGAACAATTTAAGAGTCACGAAACAGGGGCAAAGTGGCTTTTTGCTGCTTGGTATGTCTATGTTAGCATGATATGGAGTTTGAAAGGCATTATGCTTTTCTTCTTCTCGAGGATTACGTACGTTCTGACCAACACTCCATATCGACTCGAAAGTTTCCCGTTGACTGAACAACATTCAGAAAGACTCTTCCTGAAGAGAGGCTGGTCAAGTGGGTGTCCGTCATTACCGTCGCCGGCTACCTGGCAACCATCGGTGTTGTCACTGGCCACTGCTGGCCTGTCCCCAGGCTCTGGCAAGTGTACCCGTACCCAGGAGGTAAGTCGGATCAAGACCAGCCTATGCGGCAGGCTGCAGAAATGGCCAAGGACTTATCAGCTTTTCTCTCGCAGATGACTGCTCTCAGAATACGTCCAAGTATTACGCTCTGGTCACTACGAATGTCACGTAAGCATTAGTCCTGTCAAAGCTGATCATCAGATGCGAACATGATTGACGATGTTTAGCACGGACCTGATGATCATGTACATCCCGATCCCACTTTTATGGAGGCTTCAGACCACAATCAAAAGGTAAGCATCTATTACAAGGGAAGAAGAAGTCTCGCGCAGTACTAACGTATCGCTCAGGAAGCTTGCTTTTGGGCTGATGTTTTGCGCCGGCTTCTTCATCGTCATTTGCACGCTCCTTCGGTGCATCATTTGTCTGCACACACCCGGACGATTGGATTTGGGACTGAGCTGGTCAATTCGTGAGACTGTAAGTGATTCTTCATGCAACCCTCTAGAAATCTCCACAATCGTGGCCTAACCGCCGTGCGTGTCGACAGGTCATCGGCATCATCTGTACCAACGCTCCTTCGATCAAGCCGCTCTTCCCTTCGCGCAAGAAGGCTTCGTCCAACCTCAGCAACCGGAGCGGCCTTGTGACTTTTGGCGGGACTGGCTCCTCCCACAAAATGTCACGCATCCGAAGCGCCCGAAAGCTTCCGGACGATTCGGAGATTTCTGCTGGCAGCCAAGAGCACATTTTCAGTCCAAAGAGCGGGAAAAACCAGACGCTGGCATTCATCGACGACCATGGCTCCGAGGAGGGAACAAACTACGGGAGCAACATCTATGTCACCAGGACGTATAAGGTTGACGAAAGGAGGATTTGAAGAGCTGTGAGAGAGCTCTGTGGGTCTGTCCAGGGTCAGATCTTGGTGTGCAACATTGAAGAGTCAAGGTGGTATCTTGCAACATGACTGGCAACGGTCTGGCTGTTCCGTACGAAGGCCTTGGCGAGTTGCCTGAGGCTGGCCTCGGCTGGCAGGGCGCAGGTCCCCCGAGTGTACCACACCCTGGGACATCGCTGCTCAAGCTCACCAATCCTCATCACCTGTGCGAGGGTTTCAAATTCTCAAGTGCGTAAGGGTTCAGACGAGAAGCGCGTTGGGGCGTGATGACCAAGACAGCTGAAGCTAGATGTAACCCGAACCCCTTTGAGGCGCCGTAAACACTTCATGTTAAAATCATGCCGCGCGCGTGAATAGAGCGTCGTACAAATATTAAGCCGCACCGGACCAGGAGCGGGATTTCTGCAGTGATCCTCCATGGGCTCATGGCGCTGCTCCTTATCGCGAGTTGAAGATCGTTGGGCGGCTCGGCTTTCGCTATCCCTGGCACAGGTGCTTTCGATCGCGACAATAGCAAACGAAAGTTGTGTAGTGATTTAATTTGGGTAAGATCAACTCATATTGTCAACACCAATCGGATATAGTGTTGGGTGATTTTTTACCTGATGCCGCGAGGAGGCCGCTGCTGGTGCGCGGTACATGTCCCATGGCGACTTAAAGCACTCAGATGACAAACGAATAGAGCGCCTAAACCCAAAACAAAACGACCGGGGGTTTTGTAAGTGCCCCCTATCGCCCACCGTACTCCGACCATTGGTGAAGCACTCGATTGGGAGACGCGCAGTGGCGCGACCTTCGAGGCGGACAAGACGACGGTCGTCCACTTCACCCGCGCCAGCGCGCGTAGCAGCGACGTGCCGTTCTGGATCAAGGGCAAGGAAGTCAAACCCAAAGCTAGCAATATCAAAGACGTTTGAAAAAGCTTAAAGTACTTCAAAACGGTAAACCGGTACATTACACAGGTTCTCGCCTGCAGCGAAGTCGCGACAACAACGCCATACCATCGCCGTCTTTGAAGATGTCGTAACCAGGACGCAGTTAACACATAAAGTATCAAATTCATCAAGAGCAAAAGTTTTGAGTATCCCTGGCTGCATACCTTGAAAGACCTGACTCCAACATCTGTCTACCCTGACTATCGTTTAGTGTTCTTCACTGCGTCCCGTCTCGTTCTTTATAAGAGAGCATTGCTGCGGGCAGCTTACGCCGTCGACGCGTCTCGACCCCGCTTGAAACGCAAGAGTTCTTCGAAGGCCGAAGAAAAAGAGCAACCAAAAAGATCTCCAGATGAGCAGATATCTCTCTTTGGGTTCACGTACATCTCACCTCATGCCGAACTCCCGGATATCTACAGCCCCCAGTCCGCACCTTCCTCAGGTCACATGCCTCCAGTCGCCGACGCAGACGGAGACCATGACACGTCAACAGCCTTTCTGCCAGCAAAGCAACCCCAAATCAACAAAGAGCCTGACAGCCCCCAAGAAGTCCTCAGGCCACCAGAGGCATTCTGCCCCCCAACATGGATCATGCCCAACATCATGAGAAGCACCAGTCCCGACCCAACACCCGAGCAAGAAAAACAGCGACTCCAGGCCGAAAAGCACCGCCAAGAACAAGAACTCGCCTCCGCTCTCGCACAGAAGCTCCGCATCGCCGCCGCCTCCGACCAGCGCGACGCCGCCAAGGGCCGGTTCGGCTCCCGCCCTTCCACTGCCCCAAGAAAAGGACCCCCTCCTGCCGCCGATGCCACGCTCTACGGCCCGTCTCAGCCGCCGCCCAGGCCCGAAAGTTGGACGTTCCGCAAGTCGTACGCCACCCAACCCGCCCCGTATCACAAGTCCATCGGCGACTGGCTCAGAGAGCCCGAGAAAAGGGGGCGGGTCGATATCGCAGTTAGGAGGGAGGACGTCCCCGCGGAGCCGGGCATTCCATGCGAGTGCTGCGGGTTCGCGCCCACGCTGGACAAGATACTGAGTCTGACGCACTTTGTCGAGCGCGAGGAGAAGATACCGAAGTGCAAGGCCGAGGAGAGAGCGAACCGAGCGCAGCTGGAAAGGAAGAAGCATCAAGCGGATCTCGAAGAGCAGGAGAAATGTGCGATGAAGCGGAAGACAGAACTAGTCGACAAAGACGAAGAGAACAGAGCTCAGAAGAAGATGAGGGTCGATGGCGCTGGCGAGGCCGACCCTGGCAATGGCAACGACGGCCAGCAAGAGGACAAGAAAAAGAGCGAGCGACATGGGCCATTACCAACACGGACTGGCGAGTCCTGAGCATTGCAACGACCAGAGCGGGCTCATGTATCTGGAACGAGAAGAGCGACTCTAATGTGGCAAAGATTGAGGAGGCCAAGGAGCTTCTTGAATGATTGGAATGGGGTTGAAAAGAAACGGGCGACGCTGGCCCATGTCAGAAAACGAAAAGCATGGTCTAGAACCGTTGTATCATAAGCTTGTACGAGGTTATCGCTTGGACTGGTTAGGCAAGGCTTCTTTGGCGAACGGAGTTCTCTGGGAAGATCAGGGAATGGAAATAGGGCATCAGACTGAATAATATCCGATTGCTGTGATCAAGAGTCCTGAAAGTCCAGGGTTAGGCCTTCCCGTCTCTAGCGAGCATGCTATACGGCCTCTTGAGCTGTGTGTCCACGTAGCTTTCTTGCCACCCGACACATCAGTACCTTCAAACTTATGACATGACGATTCGAGCTCCAGGTGCCAATCAACTCATTGTGCCTTGAAGCTACGATGTCCGGCTATTCGACTCTAAACAATACACACGCGCCTCGCCAATGTCATGCTCCATTGGGAGGGACGGTCTTCTCCAAATGGCCCAAGTCAATCTTGCCAGTCGAGCAGACACACTGCTTATAGCCCCAACACCAATACAGCCTCTCATCTCCCAACCGTGCCCAATGTTGCATGGATGCTGGCTCACGACTGATCAGGGGTGGCCTGCCCGTTGGGGACGGACAGCTGCTGTCGGCACAAGCTCCTCAGCGTGCCCTTCAAATGGTCCAACTCCCACTGGAGTGCCATGTTGCGGAGATCAAGCGACTTGAGCCTCGCCACCTCGGACTTTGCGCTATGCGTCACTGCCTTGCTGCGTTTGAGTTCCTCCGTCGCCAACTCGAGCTGGGCCTTGAGTGCATCCTTTTCTGCGCCCAATTCCTCGAACTTAGCCTGCGAGACAGCCTCCAGCTCGCAGTATCGCGAGCCGAGGGCTTCGTGCGTACTGATAAGGCCATGGTGCTGCGAGGTCAACGTCTCGTGCTCGGAGGTGAGTTGCCCGTGCCGAACCGTGACGCCTCTTAATGCAGCCTTGAAGCCCTCTTTATATTTCTTTGAACGCTCCGCTAACAGTCGCAAGGACTTCTTCTGCGCGGAAAAGAGTTTGATAGAATTGTCGACTGGGTTTCCGCTTCCGCCCATGGCGTCGCCAGTATCTGTAGAGTTGTACCGTTAGCCGTCTTGTAAGATCTCAGAGGTGCGTTTTCTCACCATTGCCATCCGACTCTTCAGTGGGAGCTGCGGCTTGGTGAAGTCCCTTGTGCTTGACGAGCTCGATGTTGGCAATCTGGGAAAGCACCCAACCGTTTCGGACGTGTCGAGTGCTGAGGGTGTCCTCAACCCGACCATCGTCCCAGCGTTGGCTTAGCCCCGAAGACCACATGGAGTGGTAGTCGTTGAAGTTGAAGCCTGTATAAGTGGTCCAAAAGAAACCGTCATACTCGCCGAAGCGAGAAGCACCCCCTCGGTTCCATCCGGGCTTGATATTGCCGTTGAACGAGAGAGGACGTCTAGTGATAATCCAGTCTTTTGTTGGACTCGGAAGTCGACTTAGTCTGTTATCCAAGAACACAGCCAAGATGTCCGCGATGACAGACCCATTTCGAACCGTCTGAAAAGTAAGATGAAGCCCTAAGTATGTGCCTTGAAGAGTTGGACTGCCTTTCACGGTGCTGCTGTCTTCGAATCTGTTCAGGACCGTCTCGAGAACCGGTCGGCTAGTCGCGAGGACGCTCTGATCGAGATTGAAGATCCCGCCGAGAGGAGGTGCCCAGAGCTTCCAACACTTTGGAGTGACAGTAAGCGGCATCTTTTTCGTGCTTTGAGAGCGATTAGCGTAACATGAGGTTGTGTTGATTACGTGGCTGCTTGCCTCTGTCGGTGCCGCCGTCTCGGGTGCTGCGACGTTTTGTATCGTGTGTCGAGCGCGGAGAGCAATGATGGTGGAGCTAGGATCAGCTTTGGAAGGTGGCTAAGATGGAACCTGTTGGCCGTGATTTCTGCAGGGATACTGAGGCAAGTTTGATCAGTGGTGGCAGGCAGAAATTGTTCAAGGCACACCTGGTACCTGCGAGGTGTTGGTAGAAGCCTCGACTTGTCTCTACAAGAGTTGCTAATCGGGTTATCCACAAGATGATCACAAGTGGTTCTGAAGGAACCAAGCAGAAAAGCACCCTGAGGCAGGGCAAGCACAAGCAGATGCGGACCAAAGGATGGCCTGAGGCCGAGTTGCATTTTCAAGCTTCAGCCTGCTATTCCTGCATTTAGTACCTTGGCAAGCCTTGTCATTGGTTTCAATGTGGCGATCTCGAAGTCATACTCGGCTACTACTGCCCTAAACAGCCGATGACATTAAGAGCTTCTTGGGTTACATGCTAGCTCTTTTGAGCCACCGGTCACCAAGCTTTGTGAAGTACGGTTGTTCTGTTAGGGAAGGTCGTTGAAGAGAGTTTATCATGAAGCCCATTAAAGTCACATGCCTGTACAGATTTTCGTCGCAAGATATATGGAAACTTGCTCCCGAGGCTCAGCTGCGCTCTTGAACGCGAATAAAGGCTTTGTGGCTACGCATGGCCTTCTGTTGCTTTGAGATTGGGGAAGGTGTTTTGTCAAGTGTCACGAGAAAGTCCTGGATGGAACCCGAGTGCTTGCATGAGGAATGCTGTCTTCCTCAAAGCCTCTGAACATCACAGCGTCGAATCATCGGAAGCTCGAGATGGTTAGGTTGTGGGGGAAAGTTGAACCTCTGCAGAATGTCGGGAGCACCATTAGTCGTGCAGTATTTGTGCACAAGCTTCAACAGAGCCGGCTCCCAAGCTTCCCAGAACTCCCGACGAGGCTTTCGCGTCAATGCCACCACGGTAGATAAGATCCAGGCTAGGCCAATCATTCCCCCCATAAAGTCACAGAGTATGCCTTATCAAAAGGCCCAGCACGCTATTGCACGTGCTGTCCGATGCGGTTGATTATGCCGTGATAAACCGGTGGGCCCTGCCGGCCTCCATCCTCGCCACCAACATGGTCAGGCACCTGATCGCAGGAGAGCTAAATTATCTGCCTCTCTTGGTTCTTTCCGAGGTTGATCAGATCTCTACGGCCGAGGCACTTGGGCCGATCATCAGGTCGTCAAACATCTCGTAGATGATCACATGTAGGACTACCAGGCTCTTTGTTCATTTCATAGCACAGACTCAGGCTGTCCCTGGGTTTCTGGAACTGCTGTCTTTGGTTTTTGAACATATAGCTGCTACTCATGCTGTTTTAAATGATCAGAATGAGAAACAGCAGGAAGAATTTTGTATTTTTTCAAGTGCTGGACTTGTTGGGTTAGCTGTGACTGCACTATGTTGCGGACATTGCAAGCTGAGGCCGTCAGCTAGCAAAGCTGTTATCATCTCGACGAAACATTGAAGGTTGATGGTAGATCTGTGGGTTCTGCTCATCGTGTTTACGATTAGAGCTCACTTGGACTTAGGACTACAACATGGCCCATGGCTAAAAGCAGACATCCGGGACTGTGATCATCATAATAGAAGACCACGCCGCTGCGCGCGGACTAACGGGGTAATGGGGGAGAGCGAAAACCACCGCCCGGTGTTCGGCATGAGCCAGTCTGTTGCGACTTATGAATTCGATGATCGTCCCGTGATCAACTTGTGCCGTCAACCCGGCGAGAAGTCGTTCTAACATGTTTTCGAGGGGGATGTCGAGGACGTTGTGCCTTCATGGCACCATCTTTATTAGATTCGTGAAGCACAGATGAACACAGGGAATCCCGCCTGCGCTGTCCACGTTCGAGCCTCTTGAGCGAATATTTGACATGGAAAGACGGCATCTTGAACAGAACTTTGTGGGTCGCGCTGCGTTTGTTTTTCCGACTGAGGACACACTAGCCAATGAAATTTCACCCACGCATCTTTCCATTGACCAGCATCTCATGATGTGACGCGAGGGCGAGGAGCGAAGGCCCGACCACACGCGGATGCCCGTATTCATTGTGTGGCTGCTCGGTAGACAATACCCCAGGAGATGCCGTAGGAGAGCAACGTTGCGCTTCCATTATCCCGCTAGCTAGGATCACGAGATGACGCCATCAATTTGCCATTGAGTGGTCGCGTCCTCGGGTGCCGTGATACCGAATGAAGTGGTTCAACACGAACCCCCCAGCAAGAAGCTTCCCCGTTCTTGGCAAAGCTTAGCACCCGATCCCCGTCTTGGCATGTTCCCGATCCTTGAGAAGCGCTAGACCAGGTCATGTCAGAACGTTAGACTTATGCTTAGTTGCGTACGACCTCGGCGTCGTCTTCCTTTGGCAAAGCTTTGCACGCCACCACTGCAGGATTGATGGGTACCCAGATAGGGAATCTTGCCATGAAATGTTCCACACCAACCCTTTGCCATACCGCCCGGTTTAGCCATTTCCGCGCGTGGGGGGATCATCCCCTCTTTGAGTGGAGGCGGTACGCCGTGCCTCGTGATACGGCCGCAAGTGCATCTCGACCAGATATCAAGTCATTACTCGCGTTCGGATTTCGGTTGGTTAGGCATGATACCAACAGCTTGTGCGATCGCACCATCCGTCCAGACATGGATTTATTATCTCCAAACACGAACACTGTTCGTGCTTGCGGAGACCGAGGTACTTAAAGGGGCGGTTGGATCGTGTGCATTGAGCTTTTTCTACTCAACTGTAGGACCATGTGTGCAGTCACAGTCCTCTGAGATCATTCCAAAAATCACGACAACATGGTGTCCTCTGCTCCTGAAGAGATCGTCAGTGAAAAGTCGGTCCCGGGCCAGAGGATCTCGGCCAACAACCCTGAGATCTCCGACGAGAAAAGCCCCCACGTGACCGATGGCTTGATCATTAACGCGAAGGCAAGCAAATGGATTGATGAGATAACTGCTGCCCTTCCTGCATATGATAGCGACAACCAAGACAAGAGCAGCAACGATGAGGAGGTCATCATCATCACCGGAACAGATGCGGCCAACCACCTTTTATCCTTGAGGGATGATGGTGATCCAGTCCTGACCTTCAGAAGCTTGTTCTTGGCCACCTGTCTCTCAGGTTTCCAGGCTGTCATGCAGCAGATTTACATGGTATGTTGACATGAGCATCTCATCATCAAAGAAGTTTGTATCTGCAGTGGTTCACCCTTTGCTAGTTTAAACCAACAGAAGTCACCCTCTCAGGGACCTTCACCGTCCTCATGGCGTACTTCGCTGGAAATGCATGGGCTGCTATCCTTCCTCGCGGCGACCGACTTGAGGCTCGCTGGAGAGCCCGGGGCGGCCAGGGAGCCGTTCCTCGTTGGATCCAGTTCGCCTCCCTGATCAACCACGGCCCGTGGAGCCTCAAAGAACACGCAATTTGCTCCATCACAGCCACATCGTCATCTAATGCAGGCGCCAGCATCACTGTGTTCGCGGCACAGGACCTCTTCTATGACCTATCCTTGAGCATGGTCACTGTCGTACTGTGCATTATTTCCATTGGCCTGTTCGGCTACGGTCTTTGCGGTGTGCTACGCCCCATCACCGTCTGGCACGTCGATGCCGTTTACTGGAGCACCCTTCCGATGGTGAAAACGCTTCAGGGACTCCACTGGCAAGAGGTCAAGAAATCCAAGCCGCTGCGGGTTTTCTGGTACAGCTTCGTGGGTATGGCCATCTACGAGTTTTTTCCCGCCTACATTTTTCCATGGCTCAACTCCGTCTCAATTCCTTGCCTCGCCGCCATGAACGCCACTGGCACCAAGGCAGCTGTTCTCACCAACGTTTTCGGCGGTTCCATCAACAACGAGGGATTAGGAATTTTCTCTCTATCATTTGACTGGCAATACGTAAGCAATCGACTCCCTGCAGCGAAACCCGGACAATACTTACCGAGGTCTTGATATAGCTCACTTCCGTGAACACCTCCGTTCCGCTTACGTTGCAAGCCCATGCCGGCATCGGGTACCTTATCTGCATGGCCGTCATGCTCGCCATCTACTATACCAACTCTTGGAGCGCCAAGTCACAGCCGTTCATGTCAACCCGACTTCGTTCACAAGACGGCTCCGTTTACCCCGTTGCCGAGGTTTTTGCTGGCGGTGTTCTCAACAAGAAGGCGTTTGCCCAGTACGGGGTACCCATGCTTACCGGAAGTTTCGCATATGCAATGTTCATGGCAAATGCTGCCGTAAGTGCCTCAACCTAGGTATCAAAGCTGTTCTGTTGCTGACGGGCCTAGATCGGTGCTTTGGTCGCCCACTGCTTTGTGTTCTGGGGCGGAGACCTGCTCCGTACATTTAAGAAGGCAAAGCAGGGCGTCTTCGACGATCCTCATCACCGGCAAATGGCGAAACATTACAAGGAGGTGCCGTGGTGGTGGTACGTTGCTGTACTTTTTCTCAGTTTCGTCCTCGGCCTCATCGTGGTGACCAAAGAGAACATCACGCTCCCCGTGTGGGCGTACATTGTTTCTATATTGCTCGGAGTAGTCATCGCACCACTGGTAAGCTCAAACCTGTATTCCCTTTGAGCAGGTTGCTGACCATTTGCAGAGCACCATTCTCTATTCACGATTCGGCAATGGTATCGCCACAAACAACCTGTCCAAGATGATGGCGGGCCTGATGTTGCCCGAACGACCCATCGGCAACATGTACTTTGCTGCTTGGTCCCATAATGTTATTGTGAACACCGTCAACCTATCCAATGACCTCAAGATGGGCGAATACCGTAAGTGAGGGATACAGAGTTTGTAGAGGCCAGCAACTGACTGCCAATTAGTCAAGATACCGCCTCGTGCTATGTTCCTCACTCAGATATATGGTACCATACTTGGCGGCTTCGTCAATTTTGCCGTCATGAAGGCTATCGTGAACGGCAATCGGACTCTCCTCGTTGAGACCGACGGCAACAGTTCCTGGAGCGGTGCGACGCTGCAATCTTACAACACGAACGCGACGTCTTGGGCACTGGCTCATTACCTCTACAAAGCCGGCAAAACATACGAACTAGTTCCCATCGGACTGGCAATCGGTGCTGCCGTCGTCGTTGCTCACCGCATCTTCGCCCATGTAAGTATACTGTTGCTAAATGAATCTCGCTTGTAGCATAAGTACTGATGGTCTTCAAGTTTGTACCGAAGATTCGATGGCTGTCGGTCTACGACATCAACATGCCCCAGCTAATCCAGTACGCCGGCTATATTCCCTACAACGCATCCCAGACTTGCGTCTTGTTTAGCCAAGTCCTCGCAGGATTCTTCGTTCAGTTCTACCTCCGGAACTACCGGCCGCGCATCTTCAAGGACTATTCCTACCTGGTCACAGGCGCCTTTGACGGTGCTAGTCTCACGGTTCTATTCATCCTGTCCTTTGCGGTCTTCGGAGCTGGCGGACGCACCGTTCCCTTCCCGACGTGGTGGGGAAACAATACGGAAGGAAATTATGATCATTGTCCCGTATCCGAGTGAAGTAGTGTCATCGGAATGACGGCTGCTTTGGCGGTGGGTTACTGTAGTTTTCAGAAGACTCATGGGCATGATTACAGCCAAGGATGCGCTATCCTACCGAGCCGGGCGTATTGGAGGTCAGCAGTGCTCTGCCATTCTGAGTATGAGACTTGTCTCGTTGAAGAGATGGATAATTAACATTTGACGATGATGAGTCCATACCATAGACATGAGTAGGGCTGTCTTGTGATCCAAGCTTCAACTAGCACCTTCACGGATGTGCAGTGGTCCAGGGTTCGGCGCGCGGTGGTTGGAGGCTCCGGGCCGAAGGCAGTGCCACCATAATTCTGCTACTAGACTAAAAAGAAAAGGCAATGTTGATTCCGCCTCGATAATTGTTCTTACAATCCCGTTTGATTACTTCTTCAAGAAGCAGCACATGATACCAGTCTTGCCCAAGAACCACAAGAAACCAATGAACCGAATAATAGAAAGACCAGCAGTTGCCCATAGAAGAACCTTGAAATAGAATGGTGTGCGACTCGTCGCAGCCTCCTGTTGCTTTATCAGCGCTTTTCCACGGTGCAGCGGGCGGTGGAAATGCCACCCAAGCCAGACAGTGAAGGGGAAACTTACCGGAACGCCCAGGGTAGTAAAGTCATCGCTGGTGACAATGATGATCAGGACGACGTTGGAAACAAGCCAGCTGACCACAAGTCCGGTCCTGAAAGACTTGTATGAATCTTCCACGTCCTTTTTTTCGGTTGCCCCGTCGTCCGTCTGTTGCATCGGGGCCAATGCTCTCCGAACTGTTGCTTCAAACAGGGTGTCGATGTCAGCCTGTTCCCTTTCGACCTCTTCCACCATCACCGCTTCCGTGCCGTCCCCTTTGACAACATGCGCGGATGGTAGGGCATCCGCAGAGTCCGATCCCTTCGTTCCCCACGAGACATCGTGCCAGTTGTTGAACGCGTAAACCATCAAGATGTTGACATACGTCGACATGAGAAGAAGGTACTGGGGAAAAGAATGAAACATGTGCCAGGGATCGAGATACAGGAAAGACGCTAGGAAGTTCAAGCCGTAGATCGTGACGAGGGCGACGAGAATGACTCCGGCCACACCGTCACTTCCGCCGAAGAAGCTGTTGATGATGGCGCTCCCGGACGCGAAGGAGATCTGATCTCCCAGAGGCTCGCGTAGGGCAAGATACACCAGGTATGTCGTCAACACGAGGATGTATCCCTGAACGAGACCGAAGACAACGAAGGACGCCAGATAGCTGCGCTCTGAGGCCTTGGGTCGGTTGCCAAGGGCGAGGATGAATTGAAGAAGGACGAAGAGCAGATAGATGTACTTGACGAAAACATTGACGATCGGGCTCGCCACATCTCCAAAAGGCCAACCGTGGTAATCTCGCGTAGGCTCGGGTGTTCCCACGAGGTCCATGATGACCGCCGTAGTCAGCCAGTAGGACGCCAGGGAGAACCAACTGAAAAGCACATTGACGAAAGTGTACACCAGCTGAATGTGCAGAAAGAAAATCCTGATGATGTTGTGCCCGCTGCCATAGATGCGACCAAAGTGCATCAAGGAATAGAGGGATGCTGCGAACGACCCGTTCAGCCATCTTCGCCTTTGGCTAAGGAACTCGGCAGCTCCTTCGGGGACATCTGTTTCTCCCTTGGCTGCTTTGACATAACAGAGGTGCCAATTCTGTCCACTCTTGGCGACAAGCTCGAAGCAAAGAATACGGTCTTCTGCGAGAAACATGTTCTTTTTGAAGATATTCATGCCGTCGATGCCTTTCTTGCCCAAGGACTTTGATAGCGTGTGGTCGCCATGAAAGTATCGCTCGAGTGGTCGGCCCATGATGGCCCGGAATCGATAGGCAGAGAATGCGCCGGGAAGAACGCTGACATATCCGAAAGCGCTTTCGAGAGGTTTATCGAGAATGTTCGAGATTTTATACTCGAAGTTCTGAATCGCGACGAGTGGATTGAGAAGCTTCTTGCCTCGCTTGCCCAGCATCGCGTGGATCTCGCCGCATGCACCGCCTAGGTCCTGATCTAATGTCAGTCTCATATTGGGCCGGGCACAGTTGCAGCTTCGGGAGATAGGGGCGGCAGTGGGGTTTGCATACCTTATCGTTGTAAAAAGCTTCCCAGAGGGCTAACAGAGATCGAGGTCCTGGTTTCGTCCCGGCATCAATCAAGATCGCGACCTCTGGATTCAGCAAGCGACCAAACGCGTTGAACAACCAGCGGTGGGAGTTGATTTTCTTGCTGTTTTTCTGCTTCAGGCAGAACATCAACTGCACAGGCGACAAGTTCTGAGAGCTTTCCCCCTCTCGGTTCGGGCGGACCAGTCGTTGGTCAGGGGTGACGGAAATCTGGCTGGTATACTCAAAGATATGAGCAACCGTTTCCTTTCCGTTGACATCCTTCTTGATGACACCATCCTGATAAATGCCAACCGTAGCCAGCACATCGAAAACCTCTTTGTCGACTTTGTCGATACCATCAAAAATCAGACAGACGACGATCTTCTGCCACGCTGGGCTTCCGAAGTTCCAAAACCGGGACTTGCGGAGGTTGACGATGTCGCGCACGTTTTCCATTGCGCCATGGAGAGTCCGCGCAAGTAAGACCTTATCCTCATTGTAATACGTAATCGCAATCATGAGCTCAGTGTGTCTGTTGTACATGCGTGGCCGTAGGTCGTATCCGTTCCGAGTTGTGAAGTCGTTCGGGTCGCAAGTTGCGGCCGTGTACCGCATCTTGGTGAATTCTTCATGCTGAGACTCGCCGCCTGTCAAGTAACGCGGCTCGACTGCATTCTTTACAGCGCTGGGTACTGGGTAGTCGAGGCTGAGGACAGCGCCCTGGACAAGCTTGACTTTCCGGGTTTTGGACCGGGTGAGACCGTGTTGATCATTTGATGGACCTGGCTGCTCTTGCTGTTGTCGTTGAACCCAGCTTCCCTCATGGTCAGGATAAGGAAGTGTCGGTGGATCTTGCTCATAACTGTGCCTGTAGTTGTTGTTGAAAGCGTAAGGCTGGGGGCTGAAACCAGTCGGGGCGGTATTTGCGTCATGAACTTGGCTTGAAAACGCCTCGGTAAGACCCTGTGTTGATGCAGGAGAGGTAGGTGCGGGGGATTCTTCGAGTCGGGCGTGGTTATTTGCATCTCCGGTCAGCCGAGCCTGATCTTGGTCTGGCCTGTGAGGGGGAAACTGGTACTGCGATAGAGATGGTCAGAATCGTGACAGCCAAACGAAACATTGTTACCAACGGTGGGGTCTATGGACAGCTCTTGCATCTGGTACCCGCGGGCATAGTCGTTTCCGCGGTCTTGAAAGCTCATCGCGGGAAAGCGCGCGGTGTTGTCGGGCTCCGTGTGGTGAAGGATGAAAGTCCGGTGATGTCCAAGAGAACGCTCTTGTCTGGAGCAAAATGGAAGAATAAGGTTGGTCTGGCACGAGGTAGCGCTTAATCTTGGCAAAACCATCTTGATAGGCACCCGTAAAGGGGCATGGACAGTCAGATGGTCCATACTTGCTCACGTCATGGCGGACCGGACGTCCTAGGACTCCGATCCGAATCCACAATACTTTCATAGGGCTTAGATGCCAAGAATAGAAGCCGCAGCTATGGGTTTGGTGCACGACATGTCCATGGAGGGGCTGTGTTTCGAAGGTAGCGCTGGGCCCCTCGTGTTTGAATACCAACGTATCTGGGACCTAGAACACCGCTGACAATTTCGTGGGTGAAAGCACCCGCGATCTTTTATTCAGCAACGTGAGGAAGACATCTACGACCATTAATAGTTCGCAAATCCCAGAATCAATTCAAGTTCGTTCAGCAGCGTTGTGCGGATATTCGCGACCACGCTACAACAGTGGCATGCTCAAGCAAGCAGTCATCCTGACTGGGGCGGACTCCGTGGACACGGACGCCGAGGACACCGAGAACGGTAGTAGTGTCGGGGATCGGCACTTGGGTGGGGACTCCACCTCCGGCCCAACGATGTCGGATACGATCCAGGGGCAGTGGGCCATCAACCCACTTCGGGCAAACCGAAAACCATGCATCAGCTTTAAATAGAGCCTCGGCGCATCGATCAATTCGACATACATACCAGGTTCGAACGAAAGGAGTGCACAGGCTTCCGTCTGTGCACGACATTACTTAGGGCTTGCCGTGTGGCAGGAAGTGACAGTGTTTCGATGGTCGCCAAATTCACCAACAGTGGATTCCGAACAATTGCAATATATGCATCAGGATCCTATGATTCAAGTTGTTATTGCTGTCTTTCGCTGTTATTAACGGGACTACTTCCTATGAATACATGTAACGATAGCACATATCGGCCCCCTCAGTGTCCATGATGTCAGCGACTATGAGATCTTGGTCCAAGCCGGCCAGCGGTAGATTGTCCGTCAAGGTAACATTCTTGTCGTTGTCTCCTATACCGCCGTAGTCCCGCACTCTGTTCCTTTTGTCTCGCAATTGCCAGAGCCACCATACTCGATCCAGTTGTGAGTGATGCAGGTAGAAAATGGGGTCTACCGTGGAAATAGTATTAGTAAAGCGTGCCTTTTCTATCTCAAATGAACGTGATGGATGTCGGAGACGGTGTGTTGTGACCTGCTTTGAAAACTCATTCGCCAATATAAAGCTGAGACAATGCAAACATACCGTTTGGCGCCGTGAAGGAGGTGAAGTCACCCCTGATTCCCATCGGGATGATATCGTGTGGGCCCCTCTCCAGGGCAAGAAAGAATTCGGCATAGTCTGCCGACGACATGACCTTGTCAAGTGCAGCCGGGTTCAAATAATTGCCATACCAATCCTCACTAAAAGAACGAGTGAGGCAGTGAGGCTCGTATTCGCTCCCATACCACTTGGGCTTCAGATTTTTGAAGGGCAAGTCAGTCACGCAATGCGAGCTCTGATGCATCGGCGCTTTTGGGTCGCCATCGCCACCGAAGCCGAGCTTGCTGTCGAAGATTGGCGATTCAGGAAAGTTCTCCCAGTCGAGGCTCCAGTCCCAAAAACTATGATTGGTCAGTTCAACTCAAGTGCTGTTCCTCAAAGATAGACCAAGATGATATGGTGCTCACGGGAGTGCCCCTTTGTAGCCACAGGAGTTTTGGAGATATTTTTCATAGACAAAGATGAAGCGCCGGTGCCATGACAAAAAGGGGGCTTTGGAGTGAGCTAAGATCCGGTTGTTAGTCTCAAGCTCCTGGTACTAATGATAAAAACGTCGGGAATACTCACTGCTGTGGGCGATGAGGTTGTGTACCCATGAAAAATCGTCGTGTAGCGATCCGTTCATGCCCAAGACCGATGGCGAGTCAATGAAGCATTGGAACGCTTCAAGATAGTCGGTCTTCTCATCATTGGAGAGACTTCGCCATTCCTTTCTGAAATACGGCTCTGTGCAATTCCCCACCAGAGTCTTGGTTGACTCAACTGATGGTCGCGCAGTCTGCTCGGATCCCCACGTGTAGCCCAAGATGAAAACCACAGCCACTCCAAGGACAGCAGCGAAGGTCAATCCAGCAGACCTGGCTAGGGTCCAACAAGATCGTCTGGTCGGTACGGTGGGGCTCTTTTCAGTTACCGTTCCAGTATCTGAAGAAGTTTCTGACGCGGGAATGTGGTCGTATTGCTGCTGCGGCGGTCGCAGTAGAGAATACATGTTGGCTAAAATTCACCCCAATGGAGCCTGCACTTTCACAAGAAGATAGCCATGAGAATGTGAGAGTTACGATCAAGCTTGAGAGGGCAGCTTCCTGATCTGCTCAGAAGGAGAATGATGAGGATGGCTGAAATGCAATCCCTTGGGATACTGCCGCATGCTCAATTGGAGGGACATGTGGCGGAACCTGGGCGTCCGCCCCTTTTCATCTAGAATCAGCAGGGGTGGCAAGATCGGGCAGATGCTGGTACCAACTCTATGAATGGGCCTGTGCTGGGAGAAGAGATCTAGAGCGCCCCGTTTGTTTCACCATTCCACTCATCTTAGCCTTCTTTTGCAGGGTTCTCGGCGCGGCGGCGGCCGGCATGCCCTAGAAGGCAGAATGACATGACTTGAGCAAAGATTATGATTGCAGGCCTGGCCCTCTTTCCGCGTTCGCCCTGGATGAGGGTTACTGACGTACTAGTGTTGTGGGCCATGGCTTTGACGTTGCTCCGATCGAGAGTGGCCCGCCTGGTAAAGACCACTCATCCCGGATGGTGCAGCTGTCGTGACCATCAATATTTCGGACGAAGAGCAAGGATCGATCTACCCGAATAGATCGGTTTTGTTCGGATCGTCTCATAATGCCAGCCGTTATTATTGTCTACCATGCATAGCACTGTACCAACCTACCTAGTGGCACACCTCGACGTGTTTTCGATCGAGAATGAACACGCATTAGCGACTTCCCCACGGGGTCGAAAGGTCGCCTGTGCATGACTTCATGCTCACACGTTGAGAAAAGTTTGCTCCCAATCCTGGTGTTGCGGGCGTGTCAGCTTTTCGTGTCAGTGCACGTACAGAAAGTCGAGCTTGTCAGTCGAGCGTGTCAGCTCACCCTTTATATGCTACATCTTGGCTTCACCAATGTCAGGCGACTGGGCAGCGGGGTTTACAAGAGAAGGGCCGCAATTCTCGTGTCTGGTCTAGCGAGAGGGCCGACCTCCCGAGCCTGAGCTCGCTGGCAATTGATGCAACTTAGAGACTTTGAGCTTCCGATTCTCAAGAACATTAATCCACCACTTAGACTAAAATGCGAGATATGGGACCGGTATTACCACACCACTCAGGCTTCAAAGCGTCAATCGGTATACATCCTCCGTTCTTTCCACATGTCGATGTTGACTCCCGTGACTGACACATGTTGTCATATGCGCATGCCAAGCAGCGTTGAGAAATCGAGGCCTTGTGATGCATGCTGTCCAGCACTTCCCCGGACCGAAAGCCACGACCGCCCTTTAATTTAAACTATTTTTGTAAGGACCCCTTGACCAATGAAATGTCTCACAATCCGCAAGACAGAACTGGTCGTAAATTTCATGTGGCTGCCCCTGATGCAAGTTTGCAGTATCCCAATAGGAGCATTCTCCCGAGTCAGCCAGATTCGTCTAATCGTAGGGTTAGTCTGGCTCGATTTCCGGCCATCGTCGCCTGGCCTTTTGAAAATTTCCCGAATCGGCATGTGCAGATGGGTCAATCTTACCAGCTCCCCGGATGCCAAGCATAATGATCCTAGAGGTAGTCTACAGCCCAGGCTACCAAGATCGATGCTGGCCAAGACCAGGGTGGCCATGAAACCCCAGAAACATAAATACTCGAAGCAATGGGCCGATCATTTCTTTCTTTCCAGATCATCTCTCAGCAGTAACAGTTTCCATTCTTCTCTATCCTTCTGTACCGGTCAACCTGATTTTCCTGCCATCATGAAGATCTCCGCTTTCGTTCTCGGCGCCATCGCCCAGGTGGCTTCGGCGCACTACTTTTTCGACACCAACATCATCAACGGCGCTGCCCAGCCTTCGTTCCGTTACGTTCGTGACTTTACCCGAGCCACCAAGTACAACCCGATCAAGTTTTCCTCCAACCCCGCTGCGGACATCCGCGATGGGTCCCACGCGGATGGGCCTGATATCCGATGCAACCAGGGTGCCTTCTCCAGTGCTGGTCGCACCCAAGTCTTGACCGTCAACGCTGGCGACGAGGTTCGCGTCAGGCTCGGTGTCGGCGCCACCATGGAGCACCCAGGTAGGTAATTCCATATCGACCCTTCTAGACCCTCGCTAACTCGGTGAAATCAGGTCCTGGTATGGTGTACCTGTCCAGGGCCCCTGGCGACAATGTCAAGGCCTATGATGGATCTGGAGACTGGTTCAAGATCTTCCAGGAGGGAGTTTGCAGGTCAAGCGGCGACTTCACTACGAATGCTTGGTGCACCTGGGGCCGGAACTGGATCGCTGCCACGATCCCTAAGAACACCCCGAACGGAGAGTATCTCTTCCGTGCTGAGCACATCGGTCCGTACTTCCTCAGCGACGAAGATTTCCTGTCAACCCAATCTGACCGTGTACAGGTATTCACCGCTCTCACGTCAATCAGCCTGAGCACTACGTCTCTTGCGTGCAGATCAAGGTCGTGAACGGCGGAAACGGCACCCCCGGCCCTATGGTCAAGTTCCCAGGTGCCTACAAAGCTACCGACCCCTACGCGACCTTCAGCATCTACGGAGGACACAAGAGCTTCCCCTTCCCGGGTCCTGCAGTCTGGAACGGCGCTGGCGGCGGCAGCGCTCCTCCCTCGACTCCTCCTTCGACCCCTCCTTCGACCCCTCCCCCCAGCTCCGGCTGCGCTGCGCTCTACGGTCAATGCGGCGGCTCCGGCTTCACCGGCCCCAAGTGCTGCTCGTCCGGGACCTGTCGCGCGAGCAACGAGTGGTACTCGCAGTGCCTTTAGGCATTCTTTGACAGCATGATACCCGTAGGCTTATTCCTATTTTACAGAGCAACGCCCTCGGGTTTCTGGATCTCAATCTTCCCGGTGTCGGCGATGGAGGCGGTCACTTCAACATGACACACTTTTTCTCTTCAGTACATACATAGCAGCACTATAGCACTTAGTAAATACACTCCTTCAGCCAACCTGCCTATGTCAGGCAAGGCACAGGCTACTTTCCAAATTTCCACGAACTTTGATGGCTTAGCTCATATGAAAGACACAATGTCAAATTTGTGGCAATGGTATTCACTGTCAAAGAGCGCCTATTGGCTTTAGGCACCTTTGAGAGACAGTTGAGTCATGTCTGTCATACTCACTGATCACGCTTGGGACGAAAGGCTCTCAACGGAAGTTCTCATCTAACCGAACGATCAATTACTACCTTGAAGGTGCGGAAAGCAGGTCAATGCTGTCGAGGAAAGGCTAGAATGAAGTTAAAAGAAATTGGAGAGGAGCATGACGATTGCCAACAGTGGTCAATGACGAAGTTGTTCTCATCAAAATCGAGCGCCCAAGTGCTACGATTATTCAGGCTGAGGCGAGGCGTCCGGCCGGTTGGTCGAAGAGCTGTCAGCAATTCTGGTGTGGACAGTCAATCCCCTCAGAGACTTCATCACTGCACCATCTTCAGGGGCAGTTGGAAAATCAGAAGTGCTGTATTCCTGCCACATCTTCATTGTGCGTGGAGAATCCACGTTACTGCCGATCTTCCTAAATTGTATCCTGCGTTAATTCAGAACAGTTGTCTTCGACGGAGATGACCACATACTCATTTGGATTCATGATTTCACCACCAGGAGGCGGGTTGATGATGCAAACCGGCCGTGCGATATCAGCAATAATCTGTTTCACAGGTGCCGTCGTCACAGAGCAAAATACCACGGTTTCGTCATCAACCTCGGCAAATCCTGCTGCACCGGACCTTCCTATGACTTTGAAGCCACATTCTTCGATAATGCGTTGGGTTTTGTCGACGTAAGCTGGGTCCTGGGTGAGGAGTTGAATAGGCGACCCTCCAGAAAGCTCACGCAACGCCGCGACTATGGTAACGGCCGCCCAATGCTGGATCATGCCATCCTCGAACATTTTCGACTCAAGTTCTGGATTCTCACCATTGGCATTCTGTATCCTCCATCGGATATGCGGGCGACGGGTAAAGTCACCTAGTCCGAAGCAGATCACTTTGGAGACTTTGCGACCCTTGAGAACCCTTTGCAGATGCGTTTCGACCAAGGGACGTGTTCCACTCTCATCCCAGGTCTTTTTGAAGGATTGAAATATGACTTCGCAGTTTGCGATGGACCCGTCCCAGGACGTCATGCTCTCGTTCTTCCAGTGGACTAGATACGTGCAATGATGTGTGATCGGAGGGTCGGTAGGTTTGATCTTGACGAGATTCCAGTAATGTTGAAACTCTACGTATGGTCTCCTGGTAGCTTCCGTCAGCTTCTGAGCGCTAAACTGTCACCTTCGCCTCTCCGAGCATCAGGAAAGGGTGATGTTACCAGATTGGCCTTGTCACTCCATACATGGGGTTCCTCATGTACAGGGTAGTGCCGTCAATACGGCGAAGCGCGAAGTACTGCTGGGTTACGGATTGTGCAATATCCTCTTCGATCGCGAAAAGGTCTTTCTTGGTCCAGAACTTGACCCCCTGATCGTAGAGGTCTGCGGCGCGTTGGCTGCTGGATAACCATTGGGAGTACGGAGGATCATATGACGGAGTGAACACTGCTTGTTCTCGGCCCGTCGAGGTCAATGCGTCAAACGCCATGACGATATATAGTCGAGGTGATCTGTCTTGAACGACTGATGACTCGCCCGCGGTTTTATTCCGGGAGAAGTAGAGGAAGACGAGAGAGGTTGAAGCATCAGGCTCTTTAGGAAGAGCGGGGGTTGTTGTTCTATCATCAGTCTCTTGAGCTTAAGCAGGGAACCAACCGAAGGTCGCAATTGGTCTGCTGCTCACTCCGGCATTTGTGCCAAGCTCGATCACGAGTGACCGGCGTGGTGGGGGACGAACACCAAGCTGGCGAGAGCAGTAAGTTGGATATCGGTGACTTTTAAAATGGAGCTGAGATTTTCAAGCACGTTCTACATTTCAATGCATCGCAAGGTGGACGGGGCTTCCTGGGTGGATGCAGTGGAAATTGAGACTTCGGCCTGGTGTGTAGAGACATGATTTTGTGACCTACCTACCTTAGGTACCTCACCTGGCGGTTACCTAGTGCGCGTTGTGCTGAGTAAAACTCCATACACCGGATTCCCCGAACGAAGTGCACCACCACCAAGAGACGTCGAAGCGGAAATAACACCTCAATCAGCGGAAAGGCAGTTATTTTAGAGTGAGATCATAGCCGGGAGTGCATTCGACGCTTCACCACCCCTGGAAAGTGGGCCAACCACGTTTCCAGGGGGGCAGCCGTAATACTCGGGGTGTTTCTGGCCGACTTTGCTAATATTGGCTGGCTTCTAAGTACACCCATTGGCTAGAGATCACCCGCAGCGGCGGATCGTCGCGCAAGCGCTGTGCCGGGTGATAAGCTTCGCAGACCGCAGGAGTAAGGCTTTGGCGTGGCTTAGGGTTAACGCTGGCTTGCACCGGAAACAAGCCTTACATATAAGCTTAACATGGTGCGTTACATCGGGGTCCCGTTCATTGGCGACTGGGCGCACTATGACAGATTTCCTGCCTTGTGCCTGCTGCGGGTCGCCAGTGTCCGCCTTGCGAGATGACGCCTTGGTTCAGCTCGGTATTGGATCACGCCGCCACCTGATCGGGATTTCGACGATGCGTGCCTGGTTCCTGAGCGATTCAAGCTTCTAAAGGCTATGTGCGTTCACCTTATTATCTCCAAGCCCTGCAGATGGCCGGCTCCAAGGCCCATCCAGTGCCGGCCCTTGAAAGCGGGATGGCGACACTACTCGTCCTCACGGGCGAGGAGCAAGCCCCGTCGACCTGAAATTCATGTAGAGCTTATAATTTCCTCAAGTGGAGCAATTCTAGTTTACGGACCCCAACCATCTTGATCCTGAGGACTGCAAGGCATCCCACAGCCTTGAGCATTCGCAACCATTACAGACTACGGCTGAGCAAGACACATTCACTCTCGCCAGCTCATCTAAAGTACTGACCAATCAACCAGCCCCAGTCGTTAACAACCCCCAAAATGAATGCATGGCTAGCTTTGGTGGGGGAGGCTGAGCTCTTGCTGACCCTGTGTCCCGCGGATCGCTGTTGAGGCCCTGTTCTCATCACCAAGCGAGGACCAAACGCATCTCAATGCTTATTTCAAAGCGGAACATTGGCAAGGCGCAGGGCTCTGTGGATCTGGGGGCCAGGGGAGCTGGTCTTGCAAGACTACAGCCTTGGGTGAAAAGTAAGCCAGGTCAGTTCGTTCATGGATGACTGCAGCTTGAGATGTCCGGAGATGGATGCTTCATGGATTCTTGGCTCGCCGGACATGGTTGATCGCCAACATCATTCGTTGAACGTCGAGTCAACTGTGCCGGAGCTGAAAAATGTCAAGAATGCCTTGCCGATCTCATACTCCATCACATCAACGGCTGGCCTAGCTGGTGCCTTACTGTCCGGTCACGGTGTTGACATGTGGAGGTCAAGACATGAGCCCAGAACGAATATAAATAGGGGCGTGTTTATCACCCAAAGTCATTCATCTCTGGATCATCACGCTCATCATCACTTCAAGACTTCAGCAACAGCTCCAACACCAATCCTCACTCTATTGCTTCTACCAATCATCACTTTACCACCACTTTACTTCTCACGAGGACACCCTAACACCCGCACTCAAGATGAAATTCCAACTTCTCGCTACCACTGCCATCTTCGCGGCCTTGGCCATCGCCACACCGGTGGCCCCTGAGGCTGTCGAAGACAACGAGCTCGTCGCCCGCGCTGCCGACGATGTGAAGGTGACCAAGGATGTCGAGCTCGCTCTCGAGCTGGTCCTGACCGAGTTCACGGCCATCCCGGATGAGGTCCTCCTGGAGGGTGACGAGGCCACCAACGATTGGCTCGTCGAGAACGGCTTCCGCGACCCCGAGGATGACCTCGAGGACGACGATGATGACGGAGCCGCGCCTCCCATCTCCGCTCGCAACGCAGACACTTCGCTGGCCCTGCTCGAGCGGGGTGAACTCGATGCCCGCGGCCCCTGGCAGGTGGCCAAGTGCATCGCGGCCATCTCCAAGGCCATCATCTCGACCGCCATCCCTGCCGCCAAGATCCTCAGGATCAAGCGCTACCTTAAGCTCCTCGGAGGCGTCAGGAAGACTGTCCTTCTCCTCGTCAGGGCCAAGACCACCAAGCAGAGGCTCAAGCTCGGCGGCCGCGCCCTCGTCAACATTGCCAATGAGCTGTTTGGTATCAAGCCGATTAGGAGCAACTGCTCCAAGATTTGATGCAGCTCATGAGGAATGAGGACTGGGAGTCACATTTCCGGTGCTCGAAGGCGGGGTTTCGGAGGAAAAGGGTGAAGATTGTTCTCCAGAGGGGATTACTGAGATGTAACCTTTGAGGGTTCGAGTTTTGCTACAGTCGTTATCGCTAGGTGCTTCGTTTCAGTGTGTGTGTATTAGGTCTGTCACTACAAAAGATTGTCCGCGTTTTTCAATTCTGCCCCTTCATCTATGTGACTAGTGCTATAATGCCTTTTGCCTCAACGTTCGCTGGCGTTTAAGTTTGAGGATGGTAGACAACCTTTTCGAGATGTACGCTCTATAGGCTGTCATATGAAGCCTACTTGAACATCTTTGAGACCTGCAGTGAGCGAACTGCGTTGACCGCTATCGAGAATAAACACAATTGCAATTCGAAGAATAGCGTCAACTTGATTCCATCAGCGCTTTCTAACAATGGTTAGCCACATGTCTCGAGTTTGGTATCAATCCCAGTGCGGCAATGTCTTTTCTTAGTCGTTTTCTCTCTAGTTGCATCCCTTCCACAAATGACAGTCAATTTATTTTATATAACTTGCGTTGTTTCTCCTTACTTCGTGTCATGATGGGGTTCGGCATCTAAAATACCTGCATCAAGGTCAGACAGAACTGCCCCAAGCCCGCGCAATTTCTCCTCCAGCGTCCGCACTCTCAATTGTAGAAAGGCAAGTTCTCCAAGATATTTCACCATCCGCTCTTCAGTCTCTTTCGTTTCCTCTTGGGCGTGCTCCGATTGCGCTGTAGGAGATGTCCTCTCGATGCGTGGTGCTTGTGGTGAGCTTGGAGAGCGCCACTGGGTGCCAACGGATGACGGACGCATTCTTTGGAAGCTACCACCTCCATCACTTGATATGGGAGACCAGACCGTTGACCGGATGAGGGCTGATTCGCAATGACACAGCCTCTGAGGTTCTCCGTTGTCTGAATAGGTCCTCGCCGGACACGGCTCCATGTCAGGGTTAGCCATTTGAGCTAACACCCTTTCCTGTAGCTGACACCAGGTCATTTTCGGCTGATGCTGAAAGGCAGACGCAATAGCATGAGCGGTTAAACAGCAGTTTGGGAAATTGTTGTCGATCTCGACGGAGCCAGGGCCTTGATTGTAAGATGGGACATAACGGCAGATGTTCGTCCGGCTCAAAAAGCCCGAATCTAACCACCATTGTCCGAAAGTCTCGTCAATTGTGATGGAACTCTCAGTGTAGATGCTGCAGCCGCGGCCTCCAGGGTCTCTGTTGTCAATGGACCGCCAGACGGCAATCATAACGATCTTGACAGCAAGAGATCTTTGACATTCGATGTGTATGTCGATTTGGCTGTCCTTCGACTTGAAATGAAGCCTCGCCTCGGTGGTACTGTCCTGTGTGTGCAGCTCCGTGTATTCACTGGTAAACTGGATGTCATTGCCGCAGAAATGTGTTTCGTCTCGGATTTCGTCAAGTGCTGGCTTCCACCTTTCGTAACACTTGGGATGGAGAATGACAAGCATCATTCAATATGTCGGAGGAGCCGTCCAGTGTCGATAGCTCAGGCTGAATTTGTTCGATAAACCTTTCCAATTGATGGACAGGTGCGTTTGAAGAGCATCTTATGTACATCAGATCTGAAAGACGACCTTGAAGTCTGTGTGGGCTGCGGCTGGGTGTTGGTTGAACTAGGCCCAGTACCTACGGCAACGCCATGCTTTCAAAACGACGGTTGGTGGTGACCCTGGAGCTCTAAGTGTTTCCTGGTGACAAATATGAAAACCGTAGCCGGAAATAATAAAAGAAATTGAAACCGTTGGTCAAGGCTTCCAATGCATGCAACCGACGGACCAACACCTGGCGAGGGTAAGTGGAGGACCAAGCCTCTCACCAGGTTGTCCACGAAGCTACGAAGCTAATATAAGTAGACCTCGGAAAGCAGCACCTTTGACGATTTTTCTCTTGCCAATGGGTTTGACTACTAATTCATGAGTCCCATCCGTTGATGGTGCGTTGGGTCTGCCACAGCTGGCCTCTCGTTCCGAAAGGGCACCTTTGAGCGACTACCAAACGCCTTCGTCTCGACCAACAGGAGCCAAGTCAAAGGCCAGCCAGTAGACAACGCAATTTCAGACGAGTTGAGCGAGAAAACATAGCATTGAGCACTATATCTTTGATCACGAAACCGTACCCTTTTCCCGTTATTATGCCCTATTCGGGTAGCCGGCCAGCCCCTGAGCCCCTGAACCAAGGTCCAACCAACCGCTCCAACCCACGCATGGCAGACCTCCTTTAGCCGCACACGAGATTCTATCATCGCCCTCAAATGGGTTCGCATCGTCAACATCCCAACACCAGATCATGGTCCAACCCCTTGCAAAAGCCCACCCAACTCCACCACGCACCAACATCGTCAAATCCCTCACCCCACCGCCCCATTCGCTTACCATGCCCCGTCCCACATTCGCTTCCCACTTAGACCCCTTCAAACGGGTATTACTCTTCATCGGCGAGGTGCCAGAGTGGTTAATGGGTATGACTCGAACGTCCTGGCTCCCTTCAGACCCAGCACCCAAATCATATGGCTTCGGCCGCGCAGGTTCGAATCCTGCCCTCGTCGCATGTCACAGAGGCGCCTTAGGCGCCCGAGCTTTTGCTTTTTGCATCTCGAGGCCTTCGTTGACTTCAGACTCTTACTCCACACTCTTTGCTGTTTTTGGTGTGCATTTCCGGTTGGGGGGATTGTACATTGTCAGAGTCGGTGCTTTGCATTATTGGTGGTGGATGCAAACCGTTTGGAAGATTAGCGTCTCACGCTTACCTTTGTACGAATGAGGAACAAGGGGCCATCTAAAGCTCACCTCGTACGAGGATGATCGGATGATTCAATTGTGCGCAGTTCTTTCGTGAAAGCCAGTTCACCTCGTAACACGCTCTCGGTGAGCCGCGGTTCTATCCGAATCACTAGACCAGGCCTCTCTCTGTACGCAATCTTTCATCACTACAACCAGCAAAAGTAAGTCATAAAGTCGTTTTCACCTCTACTACTAGACACTACCAGTCCATAGAACCCAACCCGCGATGAAAGCCAGTGATCCCAGCGCCGTAAACAGTCCAATATTCAACATACCGAGACCGACCAATCCATAGTTGTGTTGACCACCCAAACAAATCTGTAATTCAAATGCTTCAAATCTGCCGCCGCACCCTCGAGTACCTCAAGTAAGCGTGGCAAGCATCGCCCTCATCAGCCCTGGAGGCGGCCCTGTTCAGATAAGCATCAGCAAATGGTTCCCCTCGGGTCCGTAGAAGCCACGCCGCACCTAAAGGTACTTCTTCGGGATGCTGATGGCCATCCTACCTTTCTTGTCCTTCTCGATCCGTGCCGGCCGGTGCCCGTGCTCCACCTTTTCGACCTTCTCCTCGAACAACACCAGAGCGCCGTCGGGCATGCGCTCGGCGCGCACGACCTCGCGGTTGTCGCGGTCGTGGCGGTGACGCTTGGAGATGCGAGTGTCGCGCATCTCATCTTCCAGCGCCTTGATCTCGGCGCGGATCTCGCGTTGAGATCGTGACTGCGACCGGTGGCGCGTGGCGAGCGCCATGGGACCGACTGGGATTTCGCTGGACATCTCGCGGTGCTCGTGGTAAAGTGGCGCACCTGAGTCGGTGTAGGCGGACGAGTAAGCGGAACGGGCGGGAGAGACGTCGCGGATGACGGTGCGGTCGTAGACCACCTCCGCAGGGGGGGCGGGGGGAGGTGGGGGAGGTGGCGCCTCATAGTAGACGGGAGCCGGAGGAGGCGGGGCAGGCATTGGTGCGGCGACGGGCACGGGAGGAGGGGGGACGATGACAGAAGCCGGGGGTGGCACTGGTGTTGCGACAGGAATAGGAGCTGGAGGCGGTGGTGCTGCGACAGGTGCAGGAGGAGGAGGGGGAGCGATGGTAAAGACCTCCTCACGGCGCTCTTCAAGGAGTTCCAGCTCGCCTGGCGCAAGTTAGCGCGAGTTGGTAGTGTCATGATGACGTGCAACATACCCTTTTTGAACTCTTCGCTGAGCTTAAGCAGCTCATCGATGTTGTCTTGGCCGAGGGCCTTCAGCACGATGACAGTGTTGCCCTGTGACGGTCAGCAAGGAGGTAAAATGGTGGGCAACTCAATCGACTAACCTCTTCAATGTGCGGGTATCCTAGTTCAATCAATGCCCTCTTGGACACCAATCGCGCGGGGATTCTCGTCTTGCCCTTCTTGGGGTATTCGCTGCGAATGGCGGTGCCGCCACTGGCGCTCGACGTACGGCTGCTGGTGCTGCTCGACCGCGAGCTGCCCCTGTGCGAGTATGTCCTCGTCGTCCTGGACTCGCGGCTGCGGTCGCGGCGCCGCCTCGACGACTTGTCTCGGATGATTTCTCGCTCGCGTACGCGCTCGGGCATGGTGCGGAACTCTTCGTC
Organism: Verticillium zaregamsianum; assembly: GCA_002851755.1. Classification (NCBI taxonomy): domain Eukaryota; kingdom Fungi; phylum Ascomycota; class Sordariomycetes; order Glomerellales; family Plectosphaerellaceae; genus Verticillium; species Verticillium zaregamsianum. The sequence continues at coordinate 785,972 of NMXM01000003.1, read as the reverse complement.
GCCGTAGTATCCAGGCTCGGCGACCTGGATATCCTCGTAGGGCTGTGGTCGCGCGGGTCCGAGCTGTCGGGTGCGGGGCAGAGGGATGGGCTGGTAGGGCGGGGCTCGGAATTCCTCTCGCTCGCGGTCACGTCGGAAGTCTTCGCGGCGGGTCATCTGGCCGTACTCCTCGCGGGGCTCACGGTCGAGGAAGTGCAACGGGCGGCGATCAAAGGTGTCGAGCGACGACTGGCGGCGGACCATGGTCGGCCGGCGAGGAGGCGAAGGACTGGCGTAGCGCTCACGTTCCCTGTCAACGAAAACGCGGCGTTCAAAGTCACGCTCGGGCTCGCGGCGAGGAGGTAGACGGTCGTCGTCGCCGTAGTAGCGGCGATCCCGAACGACATCGCGGTCATCATCAAAGCCGCGGCCACCACCAGGAGGGCCGCCACGGGGAGGGGGGTAGCGGTCGTATCGCTCATCGGAGTGTTCGCGAGGGCGACGGGGAGGAAAGGGAGCCCGGGGTTGATAATCGTCACGATCGTCGTCGAAACGAGAGGGGGCGGGACCCGGGGGCGGTCGGTCGTCGTAGCGATCTCGCTCTGGCTCATAGGCGTAGCGCTCGCGCTCCACGCGGTCGCGGTCCCAACGGTTAGCCATGGTGGGGTGATCGGTTGGGTATCAAGCGGGTTGCTGTAAAAGAAGCCAGAAAGTCGCCAAGAAAGCCGATTTCAATGATCGACCGACAAAGGCGACGACAAAGGCGACGACAAAGGGGTCGTAATGAAGGGGAGTTGCGAGTCGGATGGATGTCAAATGGTGGTCGAGGTTCGAGTCCTGGGAGTTGGAGTATACCGATATGTGGGTGCAGCCGAGAGCGATGACGCAAATCTCAGGGCGGATCAAGTGGGAAGTTGGATCCGATCCGATATTGCGGTGGAAACTGGAACGACGGCTGGGACGCTGCGAGGATAAAAGGACTTCCTGGGATGTGATTTGATGGCGAGAAAATGCCGAAGACAAGATGGCGAATGGCTGATGGCGGCAGGTGGATGGGGAGGTGCCGAGTGATATCACACGTTGGCGGGCCTGTCGCTGCGACCGTGACCCCTCTCAGGTGACGTTGGCCTGTGATGGAGGGCTGCGGTTGGCGCTCGCTCTGGATCGCTTCGGGAATCTGTCTCTGGTGACAAGAGAAGAGCAGACCAGTCGACGGACAGCGGAAGATGTATTAAAAGCCAGACCAGACCACGAAAAGAAGGGGGCTGGTCAGATAGTCGATGCTAAGTAGGGGAGGGGTGGTTTTGTAGAGGGAGATGAGATGGTCCAGGTCTGGGATGCGATGTCGACTTGGTGCAACTGGGCCCTGGAGGGCGAGAGAGACGATGGAGGGGAAACCAGATTTGATGACGACGGCTGGGGTCGGGGTGGGCGATGCGGACGTTGGCCCGTGGTGGCTGCTGTTAGTGACGCGCCCTGTGTAACCTGCAAAAGCCGCTGGGCATGAACGAAACACCCTAACAGGATGCATCGCGCCCTAGCGAGTCATGCCACGCTGGCAGCGCACAAGGCGGCAGACAAGGCACTCCCTGCTTCAAGCCTTCGAGGCCCTCATCGCGAACTCCATGCCACCCTGGCCGATGTCGTTCCTTTTCCCCATCCTGCCCTTGACAGCCGTCGGATCTAGCCTCTTCTGCTTCTCATCACCAACCCAAGGTGCCCAAGTCGCCTCTCGGGCAGCAGCGCCCATTGCCCCTGGAGACCCATCCATCGGGGGGCCAAGGGGGGCATTCGGGAGATCGCCCTCCTCCTGATCCTCTGCTTCGGCACGTTGTCTCGCAGTTCGGGGGGCTGCGGTGTTTTGCGCGTCGCATTTCGGGGCATTCTGGAGCCGCTTGGAATTCGGCCTTGTCATTCGACTGCGCGGGCGACAGCAGGCGCAACATGCTGTACCACTCGAATGCCGGGAGTATCCCGTCACTGGTGGGCAGCCGGTCGCCTGCAACAGCGGCAACCCTGCCGTGTCTTGACCGCCTGGTGCGATGACGTCGGGCAGCGACCTTCTGGCTCTGGCTCGTGTGTGCCCCGGTCTGCCCCTCCACGATCGACTCGGCCCCTGTGGTGTCTCAGTGGGCGGCTGACGCCAGTCGGACATGGGCGGCGGCAGTGCAGAGTGCTTGGGTCTTCTCTTCTGTCCAGTGTTCCAGCCCATGCACCGTGGTAAGGCGGCGGCGGTCCACTTGGGCGAGCCGCCGTCGGACGTCTTTCCTGCCCGATGGGTGCCTTATTGGTCGCGAAGGCTTTTTTCGCAGGGGAGACCTTTCCTCGCCATCTGCGTGGTTTGTTGGACCTTGACATCTGGATCGCTGGAGAGTATCCTTGGTGATGGCCCCTAGATGCCGCACTTCGAAGCGGAGAGGCGTTGGGGATTGTGGACTGCGGCCTGCGGCCTGCGTTGAGGCCAGGCGTTTGGCATCGGTCGGCACGTGGAGGAATTGATCTGCCATCCCTGGCTCGGGTTGCCTGGCTGCCCGAGCATCGTTCCATCGGCCTGGGTGGAGGTTCCATGGCTGTCCAGGCTCAGCAATGGATCGTCGAGGCCTGTTCGAGAACAGTGATCGGGTCCAGGGGCCGCCTTAGAGTTGAACCTGCCCTACAGCAGGTCCGTTCCTGATCCCAGGGGGGGAGCCGGCTTCAACGTTAGGAAGGAGTTGCTCAACAGCGCAGGTGCCACCGCCATCGCCTGGGCAGCCGCGGCCGGTCGGTGGGAATCCAACAGTCGGTGAGGTCGAAAGGAACCTTCGACTCGCGCAACTGCTTTCAACCCATCTCTCCGCATCCACTCATTGCCCGGTTATTGAGGCCCTGCCCCAGCATCTCTTTGTTCCATCCAAGTACGCCATCGACATGACCCAGTGACGGACTGTGCCGAAGCCAATCGATGCCGTCCTCGCCTCCCCGCGGCCTAGACCCAAACCGTCCTCCCCTGAAGCCGCCCCTGTGACAGCGGCAACGGGCCGAGCTTGGTGTACCTAGCAATGCTAGCATCCACCACATCCCCGTTACTGCTACAGCCGTGTCGACCCAGGCATCACACATCAGCATTAATCATGGCTGGTGAAAGTCTTTGCATCGTCACGGCAGATCTTCGAAGAGCCTTGAGCGTTTGAACCTGCAATTATGGAGACTTTGATTGTGTCAGCCTGACGCTGTCGCCGTCCTACGGTAGTCGGGATCCCGGGCCGCTCTTGGCGGTGCTTCAGTGCCCCGAGTGAGGCGCGACGACACTTGTGCATCGTGTTTCCCTTCTGACCACGAATGCTCAAACCTCCAGCCTCAACCCGCCAGCACGGCGAACTCAACCACCACGCCCACCCGCTACCCGCCCGTCGATAGCCCCCCTCCATCGACGAGATGGATGCCGACGACATCTTCGCCGAGGATCCCGCCACCGAGCCCCTCCTCACGGCACCCCTCTACCCCGTCCTTGCCGTCGTCTTCGCCAGCGCCTACATCTACCTCTTTCTCGCCGTGCCCCGCGACCAGGACCCTACGCGCATTTTCGTCCCCTGGGCCACGCATGCCATCCTTGCTTTCGCCATGTGCGTTCCCCCCCCCACCCTCAACTACTTGACCGTCAGCTAACAGCGCTCCTCACAGCACCAACGCCTTCCTCGCGATGAGCGTCCTCACCCTGTCCCACCTCGCCACGACGACCCCCGACCTCCGCGCCCCGGCCACTGCCTCCCTGACCGAGATCCTCCTCCGCCTGCGCGACGTCGGCGAGATGGCCAAGAACGTCGCCTCGGCCTTGCTGTCGCTCGCACTTCTACACTACGCCGGCGCGCTGCTGGCGGCCGTCAACTACGTCTGGCACGAACCCTTCACGTACGGCAAGGTGTTTGACCTCGTGCGGTTCTTCTCCGGTGCGCTGTGCGCCTTTGCGGTACTGAGGTTCGGCTTCACCGAGGCGGCGCGGGGGAACGGCAACTCGTACGACGCGGGAACAAAGGATGAGGCTGCCGACGGAGCGGTCGGGCTCACGGCGATGAGGTGGCAGGTGGGCTACGATCTGGTCTGCTCGATGCAGGCGATGGTGCTCTGCAGCACGGGCGTTTTCGCGTGGCGGAGGACCAAGGAGAGCGCTGGGCTGGATAAGGTATGTCTGCTCCTAACTTCAAAGGAGAACGCGCTGACGGTGCAGCTCGCGATCTACTGCCTCGTGGCGTCGCTTCTCATCTTGATGCGGAACACCTGGAACATGTACTTTGCGTTTACGTTCGAGATTGATCCCATCATGCCTGACTCCTTCTCCGCCGAGCTGGACGTCTTGATCGACGTGGGATTTCCGTCAATAGCGGCGCTCCTCTTGGGATATGTGGCATCTCTAAAGAAGGGCGGGATGCGATCCAGTGAAAATTGGGGGTATGAAGGTGTTGCTGGCGAGGAGGCAGAGGAGATGGCTGAGCTCAGTCCCGAAGGTAGAACCTCCGTATGAGACCATGACTTTCCAACGATTCCAGTCTCGATCACAGCAGTTTGCGAGAGGCCTAGCTACAGTAGGTGGGCAGCCTGCCAGGCTGCTTCTGGGGCTGACATCGTGCGCGTGAGATACGTCCAGTGTGGACATGCATGCGCAGTCACTATGCACCCATCACGTCAGGCTCTACCCAATGACCTATACCGCAGAAGCCTCTGTCGTAATACATCCCAAGCCGACCTATTGAGTCGCACATTGTAGCCTCGGGTGGGAAAGGTAAGGCGATGCACAGCCTGTGCCTCTTTGAGGCATCTACTCTCATCGCGAGAGCTTGCGCGTCATCCATCCCCAAGCTACCTCGTCACCTCTTCCATCCACCGCCTCTGATATTCCTCCTACTTTGTGTCAATTCTTCCAAAAAGATACACTCCTTCGGCATATCCCTCAGGGCGCCGCCTGCGCCAGGGTATCGAAGATGGATGCCGCCGATTCTCTCCGGCCTGAAAGGTAAGCATCGCGACCGGGCCTGTACACTCACACTCCTAACGACCGTCGCCAGTGACGACCTCTGGAACGCCGCCGTTGGCGAACTGGAAGATGAACTGAAGCTACAGATAGATTTCAAGCAAGAAAATAAAGCAAAGGCGGTTGATCAGCTCTTGGCGGCCACCGAGGACGCCCAACAGCAGATGCGCGCCAAGTTCTGGTCCTTCAAACGCGGCAAAGGTGGTGAGACGGTGATCGTAAGAGACGTTCTCGCAAAGGTTGTCAAGTGGGTAAACCACTTCAAAGAAATCGGCGACCTTGCTGCGCAATTAGACCCAGTACATGCGGCGCTGCCCTGGGCCGGTCTGCGGCTTTTGCTCCAGGTGCGCGACCCCTTCGTCTGAGGTAGCCACGCTCACATGATGTAGGCAGCCGTTGGCGACTTGGACACATACCACGAGCTACTCGAGAGGATCCCCGAAATTGCAGAAACGATATGCCGAAATGCTGTTCTGCAAGGTTTGTTGGTGGACCTTCCGCCGGCCGCAGAGAAAGAGTTGCGCGATGCTCTGGTCAAGCTGTACGCGCGCATCTTGGCGTACCTTGCGAAAGCACGTTTGTACTATACTCGAAAAACACTTGGTAGGGCTGTTAGTCTCAGCTACCTCATGGTGTAGTGCTGACCTTTTAGTCCGCATCGTCGAATATGGGCTCCTGGCCTCTTCCGACCTTGAGTCGGCCTTTAGTGCGATCGGCGAAGCCCAGTCAGTCGTTGATCGTTGTTCCCACATGTCTAGTTTCGAAAGTGAGTCAGGGCTTGCTCCGAACTGATACTTGAGTTCACACCAGAAGCCCAGCTGGAAGTACGAGCCGATCTGAAACGGATGTTGATGACATTTGATGCTCCGCTCGTCCGCTGGAATGAAGCATTAAGTGCCATCACCGACCAACTCGATGGTTAGTTTTCCATTCATGGACTTTACCCCTGCTGACCTGGCCAGTCACTAGGAGGAACACAATCCTGCAATGGATGTCGAACGAGCCTTACAGGCAGCATCACGACCAGACTAAGGCTGAGGTCCTAGAGGGCACCGGCGAGTGGCTACTTCACGACCAAACCTTTCAACAATGGAAGAAGGAGAGTGCTTCGTCCATTCTGTGGCTTCGCGGGATCCCAGGGTCCGGTAAGAGCAAGCTAATGTATGCCAGAATCCATGCCACGAGCCTTGGACTACATTTATCTCTAACCAAAAGCTGCAGTTCGATCGTCGTCGATGATGCCATGAAGGCATTCCAGGGTAGCCAGGCGCCAGCCCCGGTATACTTTTACTGCTCCCGTAATCCAGCTGAGCCCGGACGTTCTGATCCTGCCAGCATACTGGCTAGCATTGCAAGACAGCTTTCGACTACAAAGATAGGAGGACCACTCCTCGAGGCAACGGTCAACCTGTATAAGAAACACGAAGAAGAAGCCTTTGCGTCCGAACGTCCAAATTCCCAAGAGATCATGGACCTTATCATGAAGCTACTGGAATATTTCAAAGACGCGACCATGACCATTGTTCTTGACGCTCTCGACGAGTGCAACTCAGCGACTAGGGCGCAGCTTTTAGAATGGCTGGAAGGCCTTCTGACGAAGTCGCCGTGTCTCCTCAAAGTATTCGTGTCGAGTCGGGACGATCCCGATATCGTCAGTAAACTAAACAGCTATCCCAATCTCTACCTTTCCTCCGATCGAAATGCCGCAGATATCAGATTTTTCGTGGAACAGGAGACGCACCGACTTATCGACAACGGACTTCTGTTGCAGTCAAGCGCTAGAAAGGATGAGCTACGCGATAAGGTCATACATGAGCTCGTGTCTGGTGCGCACGGCATGTGAGTAGCCTTTCGCTGTGTAAATGATAATAGACGGCTTACATATTTAGGTTTCGTTGGGCAAGCCTGCAGCTAGCAATGCTGCAAGAGCTGACCACCGACGCTGCGATCTATGAAAGACTCGGCCGACTACCGAACACCTTGGCTAAGCTGTACGCAGAGATTTTCTCCCGAATTGAGGAATACGAAGCAAATTCGGACAGACGGATAACAGAGAACGTTCTCAGCTGGCTGATGTGTGGCCAGGAGCAACTGCCATCAGCCGTTTTCCTGTCTGCCGTTAACAGCACACCAGACTGTGCATTTGCCCCCATATCGAACGACCAGCTTTTACGCCTGTGTTGCAACCTCGTTATCTACGACCCAAAACTCGACGTCTTCCGGTTCTCCCACCTATCCGTCCGAGAATTCATTGAGGGCCAGGAGATGGGCAATACAGCATCAGTGAATGCCCTTGTGGCCGAAGCCTGTCTTGCCGCGATCGCCAATGCGTCAAACGGTCATCTGCCACGTGAAGAGCTTCTCCAGTACTCAATATTATATTGGGCAGAGCATTCACAGGCTGCCGCTGAGCTTAGAGGGGTGCGATTACGGAATGCTCTGCTGGAACTCCTGTGCTTCGATCATCGACAATTTGAATACTGGATATCAAGTCTCAATCGGTTGGCTGAAATGAATCGGATGATTTGGTACGGAAGGAGCAAGCTAGAGTACTGCTTCATGTCCGAATCACCGCTAATAACAGTCTGTGTCTACGATCTGGCTGAGGTCATGACTGAGGAGGAATGGAAGGACAAGGTCCAAGGCAGCGATGTCTCCGAAATGATGGCAGTCGCAGCAAGATGGAGCAGCCACGACATGCTGGAGTGGCAACTCCAGAGAGAGCCATACTTCACTACGACTGAAGAACTCGTGAAAGCAGCAGCCGCGGGTACGAAAGAGATGATGGCCTTTGTTCTTAATAAGCGCGGACATGAGATCCAGATCACCGAAGACATCGTCAAGGCTGCGGCTGCGAACTTCAATAATGGCCATGAGGTGATGGCCTTACTTCTCGATAAGCGGGGATCCGAAATTCAGATTACCGAAGATATCGTCAAGGCTGCGGCTGCGAATTTGGATAGTGGCCATGAGGTGATGGCCTTACTTCTCGACAAGCGCGGATCCGAAGTTCAGATCACCGCAGACATCTTCAAGGCTGCGGCTGCAAACTTGGGTAGTGGCTATGGGGTGATGGACTTGCTTCTCGACAAGCGCGGATCCGAAATCCAGATCACCGCAGACATCGTTAAGGCTATGGCTACGAACAAATTTAGTGGCCATGAGGTAATGGCCTTACTTCTTGACAAACGCGGATCTGAAATTAAGATCACTGCAGATATCGTTAAGGCGGTGGCTAAGAAACACTACAGTGGCCATGAGGTGATGGCCTTACTTCTCGACAAGCGCGGACCTGAGGTCCATATCACTGAAGACGTTGTCAAGGCTGCGGCTTCAAATGCCACGAGTGGACTCAAGCTGCTGACCTTGCTCCTTCATGAGCGCGGATCTGAGATACACATCACCGAAGGTATCCTCAAGGCTGCAATGGAGACATTTGCGAGTATGGACATTCTTAGCTTCCTCCTACGAACGCGGAAGATCGATACACTCGCCGCCATCACCAGCAATGTATGCCTTACAGCCGCTGCTTGTGGCCGGAGGGATTCCCTTCACTACCTTTGCCAGCACATCCCGGTTGAAGACGTGGACCCTGACTGGGACTCCATAGCGAGACTCTACGACGCAGCAGATAATGGCGATGTGGAAACCATACGACAACTACCACATAAATCAACACCATTGGATACCAAGGACTTCCTAGGCCGAACACCACTTTGGATAGCCGCAAGCCAAGAGCATCTAGAGGTTGTCAAAGTTTTAGCAGCCCAAAAGAACGTCGATGTTGACTCACTAGCATTGTCTGGGAGATCGCCAATATTCTGGCCCGCCACGCTTGGCTACGAAGACATCGTTACCACTCTCTTGTCTTTCGGAGCGAAATCACATTTCGTCGACACCGAAGGGCAGACCGCTGTGACCATGGCGAGAAAGAACGGGCATGAGAATATCGTCCGACTTCTCACAGCGCAGTCCACACGGCTTGATGCCACCCAATCAGCAGCGCAGGGGTTTCGTTGGATGTATTTGATATTACCTGCTGCGGTGATCTTACTGGGTGTGGTCCTCCAAGTCTATTACAATTAGTGTTGACTTGGTACAGACTCAACTACACGCGTTGCGAGGCTGCACCGGTAATGCATTGAAATCTCTCCGTGGCAGTGCAGAATAACTGAAGATAGGCGAACTGAGCCTACTCGTTCTCACATTGGGTCAGCAAAGCTCATAGCTAACAGGCCTGATGAGTGTAGTTGCTGCATGGTTGAGTCACACGTTTGCCGAGCTGCGTTCGTGAACATGGTTCTACACGTAGCCGAATGGTGTCAATGCAAAGACCCTCCCCCCTCCCCCCGACAGGTTGTACAGTGTCCTAAATATGGTCGTTCTCAGGGTAAGAAGAATGATTTCAAGATTGTTCCAGATTACGTTCGTTCCGTGATTGGTTTGCCTACACACATGGCTTTTGCTACAATCCTCAAGGCTGGTACCCTTACACTTGCAATCTGTCGAAATTTTTGATCTGTTCTCCTCCAATAGTAAGCTGAACAGACGGGGGCACGATGGGGGCACACTCACAGGGGCCGTACCTTATGCAGGTCACCTGCAGCAACTGACACGTGACGGTCGAGGATCCAGAGAGCACAGCCGCATTGCGCAGCCTGATTACCTTCATATTCGCTACCCTCGAGTTCAATTTCAAATGCTCCGTCCCTTCTGCCTTTCGCGTCCTAGCTTTCGCGGCATTCCAACCGATTCGCGCCACTTTATCTGGCACACCAATGGATTTAACTCCCCCAAATTCGTCCAACCTCGGGTCGACGGCGAGTAGCGTTGTATACAAAGCGACCTACCAAGGCCATCTTCCCGGGATTCGACCGCTGAGATCGGAGATAAAGGTAGCGGACACGGGGCTGTCTGTTGTGTATGAACCCGAGGACGTTGTGCCTGTACTTGAGTGCGTCGGTCGACATCTCTGGTTGGAGTGCTCGAGAGCCAGACTGACAGTGTGCGCAGCATCATATTTATCCATGGTCTCCAAGGCCATCCCTTTAACACGTGGGCCGGCGAGACTGACCGCCATCATGACCATGATCTTAGTCAGGGAGCCGGGTCTGAATCTAGACAGAAGAGCAACTCCAACCAGCTGTCTTCAAAGTTTTGGAAGATATTTCCACGCAAGAACTTACTCACGCGTAAAGCAACTTCATCCCTCGATGAATCCGCGACCCGCCCATTCTGGCCAGCACACTTTCTCCCCGAAGACTGCCCGAACGCGCGGATCTTGGTGTTTGGCTACAACACGATAGTAGCTAAAGGCCAATTTGCAGGGGCTGCAAACAAGAATAGTCTATTCACCCACAGTAGGGATCTAGTCAATGAGTTGAGTCGAAGTCGACCTCGGGCCAGACGAACCGTGTTCGTGACCCATTCCCTCGGAGGTATCTTGATCAAAGAAGTAAGTGATAAAACGTGACTAGCAACTCTTTTCCACCTGAAAATCTCGATTCCGAGATCACTGACACCTCCACAAGACATTGGCAATTTGCTCAACGTCGAATGACAAGGGTGCGATAGACATCCTTGACAGCACAGCAGGCATCATCTTCATGGGCACGCCGCATCGGGGCAGCCCAGCAGCCGGTATAGGCGAGATCGCCCGAAAAGTTGCCAGTGTTCTCCTGATGGATACCAATACACGCATCCTCGATTCACTGTCCCTCAAGAACTCAGACTTGGAACGATGCCAGGAAGTCTTCTCAGCGTTGTGGCTGAAGCACGGTTTTCGTGTCAAGACCTTCCAAGAGGGACTACCACTCAAGCTACCCATTGGCCTGGGCCAATCAAAAATGTCGAAGGTAATGAACAGGCCATCGTCGTATCATACTGAACCTCGCGCTTACCTGGGACATTGGCCAAAAGGTGGTCCCTGACACCTCATCATGTCTCGGAGACTCGCGAGAGCGAGCAGAAACTCTGGATGGCGATCACAGATCGATCTGCCGGTTCTCCGTCCGATGGAACCCGAACTACAAGAAAGTGGTTGCAGAACTGCAAGAAATCTACTCGGCGTCTATTTCTCTGGCCAGAGATCCAACCAAGCTCTTGCGGAGCCTACTTGGGGATCCAAGTACGTCTGCATCACCAAGACAGCTTGAACTTGATAACAAGGATCAAGGTATTCTTTGGCTTTGCGGGCTGTTTGAACCCTAGTCTTTCGTTGCTGACGTATGAACAGGGAAACTTGAAGAATCCGGGTTCGAAGAGATATTCCTTGAAAAGGATATGATCGAGTTCCCAACGATGCATCTTCGACAACATACCATAGTCTCACCTGCAAGAAGGACATGCCAATGGTTGAATGAAACAGCCTCATTCAGAGCCTGGACTGATCGAATCGATGTCAGCAGGCATTTCGGGCTTCTCCAGATTATTGGAAAGCCCGGTTCAGGGAAGTCAACCTTGATGAAAAGCATATTCGAAGCCACTCAAACTCATCAACAAGACGCTTGTGTCGTTGGTCACTTTTTCGATCGACAGGGCCAAGCTCTCGAGCATTCAGCCGAAGGGATGTTTCGGTCACTCCTGCATCAGCTCTGCACTCTTCATCCGAGATGTACGGGTACCTTTCAGCGCTATTCTCGAAGCGAACTGGGGTCTCTTCAGTCAGCAGACAAATCATACTGGGTGGGTGTCCTCCAGGAGTGCTTGACTCGCATCTTTACTTGCAAGCCCCTGGCGCCGGAAAGGTCGATCGTCTTCATTGATGCCCTTGACGAATGCGACCTTTCAGAAGCTGCCGGTATTGGCTATTTCTTTGCAGAACTCGTCCGCGTGGCTCACGAAGCCAACATTCAGCTGGATGTATGCATTTCCAGGCGTGAATATCCATTCATCACGGCTCGTCACTGCCTTGAGATCTCAATGGAAAGCCACAATTACCAGGACATTCGACAGTATATACGCCAAAAGCTGGAAGTAACAGGCATTTCGGCCAAGGAACTGGACCAAATTCTGGACACCATCGCTCAGAGATCCAATGGCATCTTTCTTTGGGCGGCACTAGTTGTCGACGGTGTGCTGAAAGACATTGAAAGCGGGAAGAATGCGAAGTACGTTCTCATGCGAACCAAATCTCTTCCGAAAGCCTTGGAAGATCTGTATGCACAACTACTCAAGGATATCGAGGCTGAAGCACTTGATACGGTTCTGCTCCTCTTTCAATGGGCCGTGCTGGCCGCCGGCCGCCTTCGAGTTCGCGAATGGCATCACATCCTTGCTTTCGTACGCAAGAAGCCTCCGGCATCATTGAAGAAATGGAAAGAGTCAGAACACTATACGGAGACGGATGCTCAGCTGGAACGTCAAATCAAAAGTCTTTCGCGAGGCTTGATTGAAATCAAGGGCGACTTTCATTCAATGGATGACATCTCCGACACCGCCTCTTCGCTTGCTGGTGCAGGCTCGCTTGACAGTACAGCAGGAGACAGTCGAGTCGTGCAGCCAGTTCACGAAAGTGTAGCCACGTTCTTCATGAGTGGTGGCGGCAACAGTTTGTTTGGAAAAGGGCAGGACTATGACTTCGTCGGCGAGGGACATCTGGCCATCATGCGCGTTTGCCTGGACTACATAAACATATCAGAGTTCGATGGTCTTGTCACGGCCAGGCAACGTCTGGCGGATGTTGACTCCGAAACGGCTTCACTTATTCGTTACTTTCGTCGTGTTCGTCGCAAGGGCAGCGCCACCAGTTTCATGTCGTCCGCCTCATCTCATCATTCCACACGCTACCGAAACGATTCAGATGATGACGCTGAGGGCAAAGATTTGTCCAGCTTGATGAAGAACTTCAAACATCCCGGAAGACTTTCAGGAAGGAGGGCGTCATTTTCCAATAGCCCAGATCTTGAGAATCGGGCTCTTGGATCAAGGTCTCGCGAGAGGCCGCGGAGCAACAGTGTTCCAACTTGCAATAGCCATGCACCGCTCCTCTCTCCATTAAACGCCATCGTCAACGATTTGAGCAAGAAATCCGTCGAGGACGATGACTCCGTTGACGGCGATGACTCATCAGACTGGGGGGACTCTACAAGTGGTAGTGATGAGAAGTTATCACCAGCTGGTTCCATAAAGTCTCAGGTTCTGGAAGGGGATCCCGCCCTGGCGTCATATGCCCTCAACCACGCATTTACACATGCACAGGCGGCCTGGGCATGCCAAGTTGACCCAACAGATGCTATTTTAGACCTCAAGCGGAAAGGTGGCTGGGATCGTTGGTCCTATCTTCAAGAAGAGAAAGATCAATCCAGGTCGTGGCGAGACCTGGTTAATCAAATCCAGATTGACCAGTTTTCCACTTCGCTTTCTAGCGTTGAGAGGCGTGGAAAACCCAAGACAGGAACACCGCAGTAACACGATTGGCATTAGTGCGTAAAGTTTTTTCTGATCAAGATAGAATAGACTCGGTCCAACCCAACGGCGAGGCCACTGCCGATGGAAAAACCACCCATTTACCTGTCCCTTTACTTTCTATGCAAGCCTTGTTTTCCTAAGAGCTGCTCAATGGACAAGCAACTAGAAGCAAAAGGCCTGGTATGGTAGCCTCTTGTAAGAAAGCCTCACACGCCAGGGTATACTTGGTTGATAAACGTACAACCTTCATTCCAGTTGACAACGCCTATGTGGTCATTGGCCTAATCAATAAATATCGAGGTCTCAACAAGCATTGTTCTCTCACTAACCGGAAATCTTAATATCAAGGAAAGTAGTCAGTCTGGAATACCTTCAGGATTATGGACGGGATTATGGAGCTCAAGATCACTGGCTGCAAAATCACAACCAGTCTTTAAAATACCATCCCTTGGGATTCGAACAATCAAAATTCTCCACCTGCATCAGACCAGAGTGATTTCCACAGCTCCTTCAAGCTGCCCTGCCTCCGACAAGCCGACCACGTCCCCATCCATCATCCCACAGATCAAACCCCACCCCACGAGCTTGTAGTGCTCCTCCAACCCCTCCTTCGTGGAGCGCAGAATGAGTGGCAGACGGCACCCCGGCACGATACAAATCCTATCCCCTGTCTCTGTGGTTGATCTTGACCAGCCTGTAAAGCCTCCCGAAGTGACAAAGAGAGAATTTGCACTTCTTCCTTCATGCTCTCGGAGGTTGCGCAAACCTAGTGACAAGAGGCCTATTCCCCAGTACCAGATGTTGCCCTCCCTATTCTTGACGAGTTCGAGCGTCTCAGCGTCGCACGGAAAGAGCTTGTAGAGTAAGGTCTCTGTGACCTCATCTACCTCAGATGACTCTAGTTTTGAAGGGATGGTATCCACGTGGAGCGCCGAGCAAAGCTCCTCCATGTCCGCTCCAGCGAGGTGGGCGCCTGTGATGATCCCTGCGAGGAAGTGATGTGCTGCTGAGACGTTGACTGCGACAGTCACTTGCTCAACTAGGTGCTCTGGCACATTGACGACCATATCAATGAAGTGGGTGAATGTCCAGAACAAGATGCGCGGCCAGCTCCAGTCAGGAGGTTTCGCTTCAGATGCTGCGAGGCCCAACCCCCGACTGGCGCTGATAATCTCCCACAGAGCCACTTCTAAAGATATCTCCGGCCCCGGAACAGTCACAGCGGCAGCAATCTCGTCGACGAAAACACCAGTCAGGGCCATCTGTCCCGTCTTGGGCCGTGACAAGGCACATGGCTCGGCTCCACCGGAGGCGTCCACCTTCAGACCGACCTGCCACGGCGTCGCATCCAAGACCCGCCGGAAGTCAGGCACCCACGACGGCAAGCCTCTTATTTCTTGCTGTGGCGTTTGCCCCATGCCTCCACAGGCGAGCATGTCAAGCCTCTCTGCGCGGCGCAGCTCACCCTCCCAGAAGGCGGTATACGCCCCGGCAACAGACATCTGATAATCCGGCGTGACCGTGCGTTCTTCCGACGCGACCAGCCCGAGCAGCGCAAATAACCTGTCCCTGGGGTCCGTGGATGAAAAATCATGACTGCGGAGCAGGTAGAGCATGTCCAGCTTGCTGGCGAGGTCGTCCCGGTCCTTCAGAGGGGCTTTCGGCCGGGGGCGGTAGATGCCGCAGGCGGACCAAACGAAGAGCTCGGCGTGGAGAGGCGGGGTTTCCTCGCCGTCGAGACCGGCTGCCATCTTGGCTAGGAAGCGTTTACGGTGGACGATGAGGGCGGCGTTGGAGGGTGTGGTCGGCGGACTTCCGCCGTGGTCGCGGGCGCCGAAGGGGGCGTGCTGGATGGCGGTGAGGGCGACCCAGAAGTGAAGGGTGTTGAGGGTGGTGTTGCCGCAGAGGAGGAGGGATTGCATAGGAAGAACCTGTTCTTGGAGTGTCCAAACGCGAGTCCAGTAGGGGCGGGAAAGGAAGACGTTGAGGGCGGCGTGACGGGGAGGGGAGAGAAGGGCTGGGTGGTGCGTTTCGACCTGAGACCGCATGGTTGTGATGAGATTCTCTAGGGAGCCTGCAGAGGTGTCGCCTCCGGGAGCGATGAGGGAGTTGTATGCTTCAGATATGGGCTCATCTGCATGGATGGTCTGGTACCAGTCCGACGCGAGCTGGAGGGCTGCTTTGCTATCTTGGTCTTCAGAACCGAGCCACATGATGACTGCTTTGGACTCTGCGTAGGTTTCGGCCATCATGGCAACTTGGTGGCTCTTCTCGATGTTGTCATTCTGGTTGATACAGATCGCGTCAACCCAAAGATAGTCTATAGGACCTATGTCCATGCTGTCCTCGCGGGCACATTGGAGATGGCGCAGCGCAGTGTCGAGATTGAGAGTAATGTTGACGGGGTGGCCATTAAGTGTTGCCGGTCGAGTCTCGGAGGCGTCGCCCCAAACGTAAGAGAGCGTGTGGTAGTCGACGCTTTCTAGCTGACGGGTAACCATCTGCAAGTTCAACGTGGAGCCATCATCTTTGCCGCCCAGTGTTGAGCAGTCGAGGAGGCGAATCTCGCGCACCTCTTTCCTGAGGTCCTGGTAGATTGGGTCATGATGAGGTGCTGCATTGCTTGTTGCACCAGGGCTTGATGGCATGTTGGCCGACTGAGGGAGTGAGGTGATCTTTTCTGGTGCTCCGATTTATTCTTTTCATTGTATCGCTTGGCAGGAGATGAGGTGAGTCGTGCTGGTGATCGTCGAACGCGGGGCGGGGCGGATGTGCCGCACCCGCAGATGCGGGGGTCCGGAGCCGCAACACCAGCGCATAACCCCTGCAGAGGCCGGCCCGAGTGTGGGATCATCGCTGAACTGAGGTAAAGGATGCCTTGAGACCATGTGTTTCCTAGGGTTCATCGCTAGATGATATCCTTCGAACGTTACGCCGCCGGATCGTGAGATACTCGTGCATGGATGTGATAGTCTGAGCCTTGGCTTGACGCCGGCACGATGGTGCTGTTGCAAGGGAAGCTGGGCGCATTCCTTCTAATGCGCGAATGTGTTCCTGGGCGAGAGTGTGCGATTTCGCCCTGGAATATTACCCAGGTGGCAAAGCGATGGGGATTGGCATTGACATGAGCCACAGTAGGATCGCAACCCACGTCTAATCATGAATCATCGTGGCCTTGGCAAGACAGTGGATTGAGGAGTTGAGACATGCCTCGTGTGGTGGTTTTTGGCCGCCCGCAACGTGCCGGACGAGCCCTCACAGAGATGCGTTTCTCATACAAATCGTTGCCCAAATGACTGATGCACACGGGTCTTGACGCAAATGCCAAACCCCGGAGCAGGAAATCCGCCTACACCAAGCGAATTAGTCTGCGCCGAGCCCACGTCTCGACTGGGGATTCGGCGATTTTCAGCTCCTAAATGCTTAGCTGCTGCGCCTTGCGTAAACAAACGTCACGGCTCCGCCAAAAGTCACGGGCATCCTTGGCCAACGTCAGGCCGCGAGTTCACGACAACGCTCAGACTGCGCTGTTCCCCCACAGAATTTTGTAGGGCATTTGAGCAGGCCTCAAAAGCCTGGACTCTCCAGCCACCTTGGCTGTGAGACAGCATGTGGTATTAAAGCGAGCGGCATTCCTTGGGCGGCCTAGACAAACCTCTCGTTGGCACTGTTCTCGCAGCGAAACATCATCATGGCACTAGAACGCATCGCATCCATTGTGGCAGCCGTCCTCACCGGCCTGACCATCATACCGGCACTCGTCTTCACGGCTCTCTCGTTCCGCCTGAAGACCTTCCGCCAAGATCCCTCAAAACCCTGGGTATTCTTCCTGCGGGCCGCCCTAGTCCTCTATTCAATGTAAACTCCCAGACCACCAACCGTTCTGTACCATTTGTGCTGACCTGGGTCTAGATGGACCATCATGTACACCGCGACCCGTGGCTTCCACGCTGATCGTATGCATGATTTCCGCCCTGGTGCCGGCTGGCAGAGAGATACACTCCTCACATTGCCTGTCCTCTCCCACACCTCGACTTGGATTCAACTCATTGCCCAGAGCCTCCTCCTCTCGACGCTGAGCGAACTGCTGTTCGCAACCCAAAGCCCCCAAATCGGCAGCCACACCAGCGGGCCTCGCTACGCAAGACGGGTCGTCCGCATCTCCGTGGCGTTCATCATCGTTATCTCCATCATACAGTTCGGGCTCGCGGTGCAGGCCGACAGACGCGTCTACGAAAGCACAAACAGGTTCAACGGCGGGCCTGGTGGGGGTCAGATACTCTACACAGCCAACCGGTTTCTCCTTGCGATTCTGGCCATGATCCTGCTGGGTGTCGTGGGCGTCGTGATAGCCAGCGGGTTCGCGTGCGCCCGCCGCGGCAGGGGAAAGTATCTCCGAAGGGTAAGCTCCCCGTCTCGTGCACCTCAACCATGGCTGACCAAGCAGTCTCCTGTCTTTGCCCTCGTGGGAAGTGTCTTGTTCGCCGTCGTTCTTTCTTGGGATATAGCCCGAGCTGCGCTTTGGTTGGTATTGGGTATCGAGACGATTGGACGGCAAGTCCCCGTCTGGGAGCCGATATTGACGGCCGTTGTGCGATGGATTATGCTGGGCGTGTTGATCATGCTGTACGTTCTGGCAAAAGAGAGGGATAGCGAATCTTGGACAGTAAGAAGGGGACCCAAGGGGGAGATGGTAGTGGTCCCGGCAATGCCTGATTGTGCGCGGGCTGGCGGGGGGGAATTCTCCAGCCAGGACAGAGAGAGTGGGCGGGGATCATGGTGAGCCATGTGCGCGGTGCTGAAGCTGGGCAAGGCGTATGACTTCAAATGACGATGACATGATATAAGACGCTTATGAAAATAAGATGGTGTTTACACATTTATCAATTTATTTATGGCAGTAACAACACGACACTGAATGCTGCCGTTGACCATGATGCTTCTTCTCTATTGTAGTCTATGCATCTACAATGGGCCACGCAGCTAGGATGAAGACCTACCCCAAACACCAGAGTTCCGGCTCGAGGGTATAGTTGTCTTCAGTGTACGCTTCTCGTCCTCCTTAACCTGCTTCTCCTCAGGCGGCACAAACTCGTCGGGAGCGACATAGTCCTCGTTCTCCCACGTCTTAGCGACGTACCTGCAAGTGTCAGCATGCATCTTCGTACACAAAACATGTGGCTTACTTGGTGTGGCTTCCCCTCGCGGCCAGCTCGCCCTTCTTGTTGAAGAACTTGACGGTCGTGTAGGCCAGGGTGCGGCCCATCTTGTCGCAGACGGCGGTGCCGGTCATGCGGTCGCCAACGACGCCGCCGGGGGCGATGTACGTGACGTTGAGATCCGTGGAGACGCCGGTAGCGAAGCGGCCCGTGCTGGCCACGGCGAGCGAGCCGCCGAGATCAACGAGGGAGGCGAGAGTGCCGCCGTGGATGGTTTTGAGGCGGTTCTGCCTGGTTAGCCGGGGGCCCTCGAGGAGCAGCCGCTCAGGAGACACGTACAGTGTGCTCTTTTTGGATGTCGAGCTCAAAATCGACAGTGCCGTTGGTGGCGTTCGTAACACGAAACTGAGGGTGTGAGTACGGCCGGAGTAGGATAAGGGGTCGTGAACTTGTGACCCACGTTCTTGCCGAGTAACCTGTACTAGTCAGTCTTATGCCATGCTTTGAGGCCGAATACAGAAAGGACCCACCTAGGCTCGAGTCCAGAGTCTCTTGTGAAGGAGTTCATGACCTGCATTCTTGTCAGCTGAGAGCTGCCGCGGAGGGGATGAGCCGGTCTCTGCCGGACATACGGAGCGCACGAAGCGCAGGGGAGGGAGACGCGGCGCCATTGTGAAATGAGAGCTGTGTCAAAGACTGAAAACGTCGTGCCACGCCAATTGATCTTCTCGAAGCAGAATGAAAGACTGAAACCCGTCCGACACTGTACTGCGCAAACTCGCGATTCCAGAGACGAGCTTCGCGATGGCGACGTCAGAGCCCGACAAGAGCCGCGATAAAGAAAGCGATAAGGATCGCGAAGCTGACCTCGGCTTTTCGTGTCACGTGAGGACGTGGTCCCGTTGCCAACGCGAAGTGGACTTGACGAATCGGGAGAGCACCCTCGATAACGGTGGGCTCCTCGATAAGGACGACGAGCTCAAGCTTCAACGCCGAATTCGAGACGCCGTAACCACCAACAGCAGAACCTTGCTCCATGACGGACAGAGCTCAGGTCAACAGCGCGACAGCCTCCCCTTGCGACGCAGTTGACGAAAATAATCAACTGGCGGTACACCCCTCGGGTTTCGAACAACACCTGCCTCAACAACACCACGACCGAGCGAAAACGACGAACAGTTGTACACGTGCGCGTGAACGCCCAGGCAGAACGAGGGGTGCTCCGAGGCTACGATAGGGAAGCTCTCGCGACGATAGCCCCCAAACCCCCGCGAGTCTTCAGGCTCCACCGCAATCATGTCGGCCGGCTCGACCAAGTCGCTCCAGCTGGCCGACTACCTGGAGAAGCTGCCGGGTACGACGTTTAGGAAGCTCTACCTGAACCCCTCCACGGCCCTCTGCATCTCCAGGCGCATGCTGTCGTCGCTGGGTACGTGCCGCAGGACACCGACTTGCGGAGCTTGAATTGACCTCAACAGCCAAGACGTTTGTCACGATGCTTCTCTACCTCCCCGGACCGATACCCCTCGCAGACCTCGAGGCTCGGGTCAAGCCCGAACACAAGAGGTACCTCGACCACCGACCACCGACCACCCCCCTCGTCACGTCGCTAACCCCAACAGAGCCAAGGATCTGGCCCTCTCGCAGCTCCGAAGCCTTCACATGCTCCAGATGTCCGTACCAACACAGGGCGCGCCCCAGATGATCCAGCTCACGGCCAACTTCTCCAAATCCTACCGCGAGGCCCTCGAGGGCAACGGCGCACCAGGCTCCTTCGGCGTCGTCTCCTCTCACCCCCGCTCCCCCGAAATCACGATCGAGTCTATCGAGAAGCATGCGCGCCAGAAGTGGGATGCCATCCTCCACTACATCGTTAACAGCGTGACGCCCGGCTTCGTCGACAGCGGCGGACCCAAGAACTCCGTCAAGGAGCTGCTCCTCGCCGGCCAGCTCGTCAAGCGTCAAGGCGGTAGCACCACCATCACGCAGGCGGGCTTCACGTTTCTCCTCCAGGAAGAGAACGCCCAGGTCTGGACCCTCCTCCTCCTGTGGCTCGATGCGACCGACCAGCAGACGGCCAAGCACACCGACATGCTGTCGTTCCTCTTCCAGCTCTCGATCCTCGAGCTCGACGAGGTCTACGACACCGAGGCACTCAGCAAGGAGCGCCAGGACATGCTGCCCAGCCTCATGGACTTTGGCCTCGTCTACGTGCCGTCCCACAAGCCCTTCCAGTACTTTGTCACGCCGCAGGCGCGTGCCCTGACCAACGTCTCCACGGCCACCCGCACCCTCACGGACGGCATGAACGCCCTCTCGCAGCCGCAGGGCGGCCCCGGCGACGCGACTAACGGCATCATCGTCGAGACCAACTACCGCATCTACGCCTACACGACCTCGCAGCTGCAGATCGCCGTGCTCTCCCTCTTCTGCCACCTCTCGGTCAAGTTCCCCGGCATGGTCTCGGGCCGGCTGACGCGCCAGTCGGTCCGCCAGGCCATCAACTTCGGCATCACGGCCGACCAGATCATCTCGTACCTCGCGGCTCACGCCCACGAGCAGATGCACAAGCAGGCCGCCGCCGACGGCAAGCCCGTCCTGCCGCCGACCGTCGTCGACCAGATCCGCCTCTGGCAGCTGGAGAACGAGCGCATGAAGACGACGTCGGGCTTCCTGTTCCGCGACTTTGACGACGACGCCGAGTACAGGGACATTGCGCGCTTCGCCGACGAGATCGGCGTGCTCGCCTGGCGGAGCGACCGCAAGCGCATGTTCTTCGCGAGCAAGCACGAGCAGATCCGGGACTACCTCAAGCTGCGGAAGAAGGCCTAGCGGGCCGACCTGCTGGAGAAGAGGGACCGGAGGGACGGCCTCGTGCCGGGCGTGGACGAATTGGAGCGGCGGCGGTGGATGGTCGATTAGCCTGGTTGTGCTGTGGGTGGTGGCATGACACCAACACGGACGGAAGCGAGGATACAGGGGCTCACGAGCCGGAGTTGGGAATCCGCATGGCCTGCGGGCCGGAGGCGTTAGGGATGGCATGAGCCGGGATACCTTTTACGGGCTCTTCATTAGCTGAGTATCATGTCTTGAGTCTTCGTCTGTGCTACTGATACAGTGTCCGTTGATCCATCCATCGTCCGTCGTGTAGGCCAAGCTGCCTGATACAGCGGATTTCCAAGCTAACTCCACGCTTCCATGTTGATACACGCCGACGCACAAAGAGCAGATGCTATCTCCCTAAAGCATAGTCATGCCACCTCCATCACCCGTCTCATCCAGGCCATCAAAGAATACTCGCCCTCTTCTTCGTCCCGACCTTCACCCCCTCACTCTCCATGATCAAGGCCTGGCCCTCTGCCCTGCCGCCAATGCTCTTCCGGCCCAGAAACCGCGCCACGATCCCGTCGCCCCGCACCCCAGGCAGGCCGCTCATCGTCTCCCCCGGCGGGAGCGCCTTCGCCAGCCCCGTCTTGCGCGCGTACGCAGCCTGCCACTCCCGCAGGCTCTCGCGCGCCTCAGGCGTGGCGCACCGCTCCGCGAGGCAGGCAAAGACAGCGAGCGCGAGCGATTCGTCGTCCACGGCGGCGGCGTAGCTGGAAGATGCGAAGCGGGTGGTGCTGATCTGGCGGGCGGCGAGGGTCGTCAGCGCGGCGGTGGTGTTGCTATGCGTGAGGCCCGGGCGGGGGGCGTCGCGGGCGGGCGCCTGGGCGAGGAGGGCGCGGAGGGGGGGCGTCTCGGTGAGGTTTGCGTCGGACTTGAGGCGGTCGTGGAGGGCGAGGAAGCGGCCGGTCCAGTAGGCGGAGGGCTGGGCGGACGAGATGTCGTGGGGATGGGGAGTTCGCGGACGAGCGGCTGGGATGATAGGGGGCGGGAGCGATGGTACGGGCGAGAGGGGTTTGGTGGAGACGATGCTGGCCTTGGAGGAGGAGCTGGTCTTGCGGTCGGAGGCGAGGGAGGTGCGGGAGAAGGAGGCGGTCAGGTTGGTGAGGGCTGCGAGTGTTCTAGACTTGGGGAGGCGAGGCTTGGGGGGCGGAGCGTGCGGGTAGGTGAAGGTCTTGATCTGGATGTTGGAGGTCGTCGTCTCTACCTTGGCGGCGAAGTCGGACGCATGGTTCGAAGGCGAGATGTTTTCCATGTTGGGCTGGTGAAGCAAGTCATTCTTCTTGTGAGAAAATAGACTGAGCCGACTCTTGTGATTCTTCATCGAGGGCAAGTCTGGCAGTGGCTTGACGTTTCTTTGGCTTATGCTTTTGATAATCCCGACTTGAGGCTGCACCCTGTTGGTAGGGAGCCCCGAGCCGACGGGCTTTCGTTTGATGACAGCAGTGCCGATGGCGGGAGTGATGTTCTCGCTGGCGACGACGGGTCTTCCGACGGGTGGCTGGCTGTTGTTGAAGCTGGCAGATAGGCGCCTGGCAGTCGCAGTTGAAGCTGCAGAGGGTACGCGAAATCGCGTCTCGTCGGTGGGCCTGTCTACGCTCAAGCTGTTGCTGGGTAGAGTGCTCACCCTGCGTGCTTGCCCTGCTACCTCGAGGTCCCCTTGGTGGACGCCGACTCTATTCCCAACACACGACTCGATGGAGGGGACGACGGCAAAGACATCGCCGCGCTGGAGATCCATGCCGTTGCTACGGCGTACAGGCCCGACAGGGGCTGATATGGGTCCGCGGGGAGGAAGAAGCAACGACGGCGCGGCGCCCTCGCGCGTCGGGAGTCGCGTTTTTCGACGATCTTGAGGGCTCATCTCTTGATACTGTGGTAGTAGATCAAGAAATTATTAGGTCGCGTACGACAGAGGGAATCGTGAAGAGAAGAAGCCAGGTGAGTGTTGAACCCGGGGAGGATATGGCGGCTGTGGTGAACGATTAGCAATTGATGAGGGCACAGAATTTGGGGGCTCCCAAATACCTCCAAAGTAGGTGTACGAAGCTCAGTCTTGGAGCAACCAATTTCTGACTAGAGGTAAGCTGGCCGGGCCTTTGGGGTGATGCGTCGAGAAAACAGAAGGTCGAAGGTTGAAGTTGACCACCACGCTGCTGCAGAGTTGGCGTGGCGATTTGAGCTTAGCAATAACCATCGCCCGGGTGTTGAAAGAATTACAATGCCTTACGGCAGGCGCAACAATAAAGTGCTTATCCAAAAATCCAGGCAGGTTAAACCTTGGGGATGGCGATCATGATGCGGCTGGCAGTAGCCCCTGACTTGTGTGACCATGATGCACCCAGTACCTTGGCCAGAGGCTCCAAGCAACAACCCAAGGCACGAGATGGCCTCTGCAGTGAACGTTCCTTCTTTTGTTCGGAAAGTTATTCACTCTTGGAGCCTTGTCTTGTCAAAAACAGTTGCCTTCTTGCATTGCTTCATTACCCATTCTAAGCGTGATGATTGTCATGACCCTCCTGGTCTATACCTATAACTTCCTACCACCCGATGCAGCCGTTGATGCTCCGCCATGGATGCGCCGTACGTCTCATGCTCCGTCTCTTATGCCCCGTGCCGCGCTCAATTCTCCCAACCCTCGATCTTGTACTTGAAGACAATGTCGCCCTCCCCTTTCTCAATAGCATTCCCGTTGGAATCCCACAGCGCCCGCTCCCGATAGACGACGTTCCCATCCCAGTCGACCGTGATGACCGTCTGCCTCTGCGTCCCGTACATGCCCGTGTCGAATCCAATGCCGTTCGCCCCCGGCGTCGCCTCCGGCCTCTGCAGCTCCTCGGCGGCCTTCTTGTCGTCCGTGTCCCACTCCCCCTTGCCCCTCTTGGTGGCCTCGATCATGGCCTCGCGGTGATGATCATCCCCGATCGACGGGATGAAGATGCTGTGCTTGAGCTGCGGAATGTACTCGGCGAAACCCTGCCCCGGCCTCGGCGCCGGCAGCGTGTCCGTGTCCAGCACGGCGAAGAGCCTCTCGGCCAGTTCCTCCTCGCCGAGCCCCTTCTCGACGGCCTCGTCCACGGCCTCGCGCACGAGCCTCTTGCCCTCGGCGACCTTGGGCCACGTCTGCGGGTCGTCGTACGACGTGTTGCTCAGGCCGTAGACCTCGCCGCGCGCCTCGCCGATCCACGGCACGTCCTGCACGTCGCCGCACCGGTTCGACACGATGGCGATCCCCTCGAGGGCCTTCTCGCGTTTGGCGTCGGGGCTACCCTTCTTGGGCCGCAGCTTGCCGGCGACCATGCTGAAGCCGCCCACGCCCTTGACGCCGCCGTCGGCGACGAGCCGCTGCACCGTCTCGGCGGCGGGCTCGGCCGGGTCGGCGCCCAGCCAGGCGGTGACCATGCCGCCGCGGCTGCGCTGGGCGTGGACCGGGTGGGCGGCGTCGGGGGGCCCGTCCTCGCGGTAGTTGGTCAGGACGGCGAAGGCGCCGGTCGAGGTGAGGCCGAGCCAGGTGCCCTTCTCGGCGCGCTGGAGGTCGCGCGGCGAGAGCACCTGGGGGCCGGCCGGGTGGGACCACCAGTGCGGGCGGGAGGTGGGGCGGAGGATGAACTCGTCGCGGTTGTCGATGATGATGAGGGCGTAGGAGGGGTGGGCGGTTGTGAGGATGACGATGCACATGGTGACGGGTCTTTCTTGATGTGACGCGTATCTGATGTTTGAGTCGAGTGATGGAGGGCACTCGATGTTGTGATTAGGCTGAGCGGGGTAGATAGGTTGTGGAAGTCGATGATGAGATGTTGTAATCCTTAGTGGCGATGCCCGTCTGGCTTGCTTCGGAGTGCCGTCTAGTGTCTTTGGATTTATAAGTGCGCGGGCTCCGATGCTGGCTCCCGGTCAATCAGTCCACTTGGTTCGTGTAACAGTGTGCGAGGTTGGATCATTCCTCTCGTGTCGTTCAGGGCGATGATCTGATGTTTGCTAAGGCCGTCATTGGGCTGGTCGTCGGGCGATGCTTGGCGGCTTGGGCTGGAGGTCTTCCGACTCCGGCGATGCGCGGATGAAGGAGCACCTCGGCTTCTCGAGGTGAGACAAGCCCAGGTGCCGGCAGACGGTGGCAGGTGAAGCTGCCGGCTGGTGCCTGGCCGCATCATGTGATGAATGAGTGATGAAGGAGTGATGATGGACGTGTTGAGTCAGTCGTGGCTGGTGGGTTGCAGCCACCGCTGCGCCATCTTTTGGCTGCTTCCTCTTTCCTCGTCGTCTCCCCAGCTTCATCCATCGCAGACCCAAACGACGTGAAGGACGGCATCCATCGCGATGGTGGCACCGATGACTGGCGCTGCCTGGTCGTTGCCGAAACATAAACACTGATCGACGAACCACTCTTGCCAAATCATGGCTTTGTACCACGGTCGACTTCCTCTGCGATTGGGGCCTCATCAACAGTGGCGCCGTCTCCCCTCTTTAGCCAGCCAGGGCACATTCGACTGATCGACACGCCCGTCAGACTGTCAGCACCTTCTCCGTTTCCATCACCCATCCCGGCGCTCTGGAACCCCCTGCGGAGCATTTCTCAGTCAGTTTTGAATCATCCCGCGGAGACCGGCCGGCCGTCGCACCTTGACTCCAACTCGAGCATGATCAGCGCTGCAACCATGCACACCGACCAACTCGCCCTCTGCTGCTGCGACTCGACCAGGGTGGCAGCATGTCGTTGAAGTCAACTGATGCTGGGCGACGGCAGCCAAAACCCCGTCCCAAGCCGTCTGCTTGCCGTCCATCCGTCATCGTCGTCGTCCTAGCTTAACGCCTCCCGCCTGCGAGAACCATGATCGAGCCAACGGTGTATTCCCTCCACCTGCTGGCCCACCGCCCCCCGCCAGCCAGACGCCTCGTGCCTCTCGCCTCGCGCCTCGTCCCGCATCGCTCAGCTCAATCGGAAATGACGATCACCAGGAACGGGCCAGGCACCGTCGGGCGGCGCCGAACTAGCACCACGGGGCGATAGCC
Source organism: Verticillium zaregamsianum (assembly GCA_002851755.1). Taxonomy (NCBI): domain Eukaryota; kingdom Fungi; phylum Ascomycota; class Sordariomycetes; order Glomerellales; family Plectosphaerellaceae; genus Verticillium; species Verticillium zaregamsianum. The sequence goes on along the minus strand of NMXM01000003.1, from coordinate 759,527 downwards.
CCGCGGGCGAGCGACGGAATCATCCAGGTGCCCAGTGCCCTGCGCCCACTACCAGCGCCCAGACTGCCAGGGAGCTGTACGCCTCTCCCGCACAGGCTTGCACGGGCTTGCGCTGACTTGGGTCTGCACCTAGGCCAATCAGCACGCCCGCGCAAGACGCAACCTGTCTGTCGTGATATCGCCCCAGAGGCAAAAGGGCAGGACGATGTGCCGCGCGCAGCTTCACGAGGCCAGGCCTGCCCTGGCCTGGCCTGCCCGCGCCTTGCCCAGAGACCCCACGTCGATGGCTCGATGTAACGCTGCAGGCCGCCACTATCCACCTCCCTTCACAGGCCTGATGCGGCCTGGCGTTGACGTCTTGCGGGCCTTGTCCTTGCGACGCCCTGGCGATGCCCTGGCGATAAGCCTGCGATTGCGCTCTCGTCCCCGACTCGAACGTCGAAACCCGCCACCCGGCCCCTCTTCTGCTGCGCTGCTCGGGGCCCAACGCGCCCTGGCCTCTCCGGCATCCGCTGCGGCGCTTTCGCTCAACTCGGCAGGTCGACAACCTCTGCAGTGGTATCCGGCACACACCCGATCTGGGTTATTGGCTCTACCGCCCCCGAACCCTTCGACTTGTGCCAACAAGGAAGCTCAACGAACCTCTCCAAGCTTGGCACCTCTGCATGAGCCCTCCTCGCACCTGGCGAAGCCCGTCCCTTTCGTTGACGCTATGCCAATCCTACAGCACGCGACATGGCCCCTCCATCGCGCAGCGCTACAGTCGACGCAAACACGAGATGGCCCATGAGCCGGTCGGTCAGGCGAGGCAAAGGCGAGTCATCACGCCTTGATTCTGGCAAAAGACGCGCGAGGACGGGGACGAGCAAGGGTCGGCGGCGTTTCTCCCGAAGCTGCCATTGATGCTGCCGCCAAAATCCACCCTGCTATTTAATCCAGCAGTCGCCCGCGATCTGCAATCTGCTTGTGTTCTCCAGGCTCCTAGCTGCGATATCGTCAAAGACCCCTGGTCTAGTCCATCACGATGCGTGTGAACAGTCTGCTTCTGGCTCTGCCCCTGGCGACGGGCGCCTTCGCCCTCGAGCGTCGCCAAGACGTTGATGAGGCCGAGGACAACCGGGAATATGTCCCCAAGAGCTACATCATCGAGTACGGCCGTGTAAGTCCTCGCCGTTGTAGCTGCCGGCCGATCTCCCGCTGACCTGCCCCAGAGCTCCCTCCGCAGGCGCCAGGCCAGTCTCGAGTCCACTGACGACATCACCGTCGTCAAGACGTTCGAGTCCGACATCTTCTCCGGCGTCAGCGTCGAGACCGAGTCTTACAACTTGGACAGCCTTCTGAGGCTGCCCGATGTCAAGAACGTCTGGCTCAACGAGAAGGTCGACCTGCCACCCTTCGAGATCCACCAGGGCTTCAGCGACGATGCCAAGGCCGTCGAGTACACGCCGCACATCGCCACCGGTGTCAGCAAGCTGCACGAGCAGGGCATCCTGGGCAAGGGTGTCAAGATTGGTGTCGTCGACACTGGTATTGCGTACAACCACGCTGCCGTAAGTGACGTGTGCCAGCCGAGCATGTCCAACGGCTAATATCATTTAGCTCGGCGAGGGTTACGGTCCCGGCTTCAAGGTTGAGGGTGGATACGATTTGGTTGGTGACGGAAGTAAGTCGAGCTACCGCTGTTATGCTCTTGACTTTGTGTTAACGATTGCTGTCAGCCTGGCCTTCCGAGCCCAAGAGGCCCGACGATGACCCCAACGACTTCAGCGGACACGGTACTCACGTCGCTGGCATCATTGCCGGTTCTACCGAATTGTACGAACCCCGTCTCTGCCCGCCAAGGATGATCACTGATCAAGCACAGCTGGAAGGGTGTTGCGCCTGAGGCGACCCTGTACGCCTACAAGGTCTTCTCTCAGTCCGTGAGTCGAACGCCGTCCACGCACCAACGCGCGAAAGCTGACCCTGCACTAGCCCTCCACCGACTCGGCCACTCTGATCGAGTCTTTCCTCCGTGCTTACGACGATGGCGTACGTGATCGCCACCCCGGCTTACAAGTTCCCCTGGCTGACTTTCTCAGGTCGACATCATCACTGCCAGTATCGGTGGCACCAACGGCTGGGCTGAGAATGCCTGGGCTGTTGTTGCTTCCCGTCTCGTTGAGGATGGTGTTATTGTCACCATCTCCGCCGGTAACAGCGGTGCTGCTGGTCCCTTCTTCGGTACCTCTGGCGGGTCTGGCCGTAACGTCGTCGCCGTGGCCTCCATTCGCAACGAGGTCTTCCCGGCCTCGCCCTTCGAGGCCACCTTCACGCTCGATGGCGACGTCAACACCACCAAGATCGGCTACCTTGCTTCCACCGACTACTTCCCTCCGTCCATCGTCGACTGGCCGATCGTCCCCGTGACCCTCGACACCACCGTCGTTGATGATGCCTGCGAGCCCCTCACGGGCCGCGACTTCACCGGCGTTGTGCCCCTGGTCAGGCGCGGCACTTGCTCGTTCCTGATCAAGCAGCAGAACCTTGCCGACGCTGGTGCCGAGTACATCCTCCTGTACAACAGCGAGGCTACCCTTCTTACGCCCAGCACCACCCACCCCACCACTCTGCTCGGCACCATCAGCGCCGAGGCCGGTGCTGCCATCATCAACACCATCGTCGCCGGTGGTAACGTCACCGCTGACTTCTCCGTCAACCCCGAGGAGGTTGTCGCTATTGAGTACGACGCCGGTGGCCGCCCCAGCATCTTCACCTCGTGGAGCGCCACCTACGACCTTCAGTTCAAGCCCGACGTCGGCGGCCCTGGTGGTGATATTTTCAGCGCTTGGTTCGACGGCGGCTACAACACCATCAGCGGCACCTCCATGGCCTGCCCCTACGTTGCTGGTGTCGCTGCCTTGTGGATCGGCGTCCACGGTGGCCGCTCCAAGAACGGCAACGGCTTCGCCAAGGAGCTCGGCGAGCGCATCATCTCCAGCGGCACCTCCGTTCCCTGGTCGGATGGCTCGGCTCTCGACTACAACTTCCCCGCGCCCCCCGCCCAGGTCGGCAACGGTCTCGTCAACGCCTACAAGGTCCTCAGCTACGACACCCTGCTCCGCTTCGACAAGATTGAGCTGAACGACACCCGCTACTTCAACCGTTACCACGACATCACTGTCAAGAACGAGGGCAAGGAGAGCATCGAGTACGCCCTGTCGTACGAGCACGGCGCTGGTGTTGACTCTCTTGGCTGGCTTCCGACCGTGACCGGTGGTTTCACCCGTCGCCTCAAGAGCTTCGCTGAGCTCCGCCCCAAGAGCCTCGAGGTTGGCATCAGCCTGCCCCGCGACTTCACCCTGAAGCCCGGCGAGAGCAAGACTGTCTCGTGAGTGTTCCGGCTCCGTGTCATCAGGACTGAGACTAACGTGCGCAGTGTCAACTTCCGCAACCCCGACACCCTCGGCTGGAACGCCTCCGCCCTGCCCCTGTACGGTGGCAAGGTCTTCGTCGCTGGCAGCAACGGCGAGCGTCTCTCCGTCCCCTTCCTTGGTGGGTACCTTACTCCCGTCGAGAATGTGACATGATCTAACAAGAATAGGTCTCGGTGCCGACCTGAAGCGCCAGTCCGACCCCATCTACCAGGCCGGCTTCCCCCTGTCTTACTCGGGTGTCCGCAACACTCCTATCGCCCAGAAGTCCTCGTACGTCGTTTTTTCCGTGATTTTTTACACCGAATTTGGCTAACAGGCTCAGCTACTCTTTCGACCTCAGCGTCGGCGTCCAGGACTTCCCCAAGATCTTCAGCAAGCTCATCTGGGGCTCGCGCCAGGTCCGCTTCGACGTACGTCCACCGTGATCCCTTTGATGACTGGATGCTGACTGCCGCAGATTTACGAGGCTGGCTGGAGGGAGCGCAACTGGAAGTACCCTCCCGTTGCTGGCGAGAACGGTTACGTCGGTCCCGCTGCCGCCTGGTCGAGCGGTGCCTCCGTTGACGTCTTCAACCCCGCCATCCACAACCCCAACGCTACCTTCACGTTCCCCATCACCGACATCTACCGCAACGCCGAGAACACTGCCCAGTTCTTCCGCTACTACTGGTTCGGCAGACTGGGTAACGGTAGCCAGATCGCCGAGGGCAAGTACCACGTCCGTTTTGCGACCCTCAAGCCGTTCGGCAACCCCCAGGCGGCCGACAACTGGGACGTGTTCCAGGCGCCGGAGATCACGATCACCGGAAAGTACTAGTTGGCAATGGAGCAGTGTCTGGCGAGCGTACATGAGACGGGACATGACTGCATGAAATGACGCAATAGAGATGATAGTTTTTAGACTCTAATCACGAACATGAATATCTCTGTCCGCCTAGTTGCGCTCCACGCACGTCTTGTTCACTGCAAAGTTGACGTCCACCACGACAGCCCGATGATCCGAGATCCAGAGTCCGTCATCAAACTTGTTCTCAATAACGCCGTAGTTGAGCAGCTCCATGTCGCGAACCTCCGGCCGCCACACGAAGACGTGGTCGATCCTCGACCACCCGCTCCTGTCATCGGAGAAGCCCGTGAACGTGTTCAAGTGCCCGTGGATCCTGCTCGGATCCACAACGTCGCGCACGTCTTGATAGTTGCCCTCGGCCACCATCTCGACGTACGCAGGGTTCTCAGGCGTGATGTTCAGGTCGCCGCCGAGGAACACGGGCGTCGGCTCCCCGCCCTCGGCCGCCTCGGCCGCCGCCTCCTCGGCGAACCGCACCAGCAGCTTCGCCGACTCGACGCGCGCCGTCTGGCCCACGTGGTCAAAGTGCGTGCACATGTACGTCAGCGGCACGCCGGTGCGGCGGTCGCGCAGCGACGCCGTGGTCACGACGCGCGGCAGCGCCGCGTCCCACCCGACGCTGCCGATCTCCTCGGGCGTCGACGAGAGCCACCGCGTCGACCCCTCCAGCAGCTCGTAGGCGTCCTCGCGGTACAGGATCGGCGAGAACTCGCCGCCGGAGGCGCCGTCATCGCGGCCCACGCCGAGAGACTTCCATCCCGGTCCCAGCGCGGAAGTCACGTCGGCGAGCTGCGACGCCAGAACCTCCTGCAGACAGACGAGTGAGGAGGGGCGCCCGGCCGTCTCGTGGTATAGCTGGGCAGCGAGGGCGGGGAGGCGTAGCGACCAGGCGGGTTCCGGGGCGGAGGGGTTGGGGACGGCCCACCGGATGTTGTAGGAAATGAGCCGCGGGGTGAAGTCGAGGACCTTGGAGGCGGCGAAAACCGGGGCAGCAGCCGCGGCAGCGGTGAGGAGGAGGGTGGGCTTCATGGTAAGGGCAGGAAGATGAGGATGAGGTGATGGATGGATGTGATTTTGGGGGCATGAGATCACGGCTGGTATTTATTCTCTGAGGTTTGTCTCAGGATTTCTTCTGGCCCTGGGCGTGATTTAGAAGGTGTTCCTGACGATCATGGTAGTTCGGGCACGTGGCTCGCTCGCAGCTCGTCCGAGAGAGCTTGTAGAAGATCATCGTGCATGTTGCCCAACTCGAGCACGCAGGTGCAACGTGAAGAACGCCGCCAGACACAGAGATTGATCTTTTCAGAGAGGAAAGCACGCTATCGAGGTACCATGACGTCGAGAGGGGTCAAAAGTGAGAGGCCCGCTTACACCACCTGAAGATAGTGGGACGGAGGTCGATGTAAGGTTATATGAGAGCATAGGATCCGGGCGGGGAGTCGGGATCCGGGTTCACGTGGGGGCGGTGGTGGCGCTCATTCGTCCGGCCGATGCGGGGTCGGGCGGCGAACATGGCGTGAGTGCGACGACCACGGCTGGTGAGCGGGTGATTAGGTGCTCTGGATGTTCTTGGCCACTGATTTATGTCTTTCTCGAATTTATGCTGCAGTGGGGCCTAGTGATGTTGATGTCTTCGTGGCAGCTGTGGTGTTGTTCGGTTAGGGGGGCCGTCGGCGTCCTGGTGGAGGCCAAGCCGAACCGCCCTCAAATTCAGACGGAGGGCAAGCCCACTCTTAGATAAGGGAGTATATACAACCGTTACAGGTAATACGACAAGGGCGATGTGGCACGTAAAGCAGGGATGGGCAACACATGTGCGACACATTGCTATGCAGGTAATTAGCATGATCATTAGGGGAGCCGTGCCATGTGTCACGAGCTCTAATATTAACCTGAAAAAGGTAGAAACTCATTTCTCCCACTACTATGTACATGTAGTGCTTCGCCAACCTGAACCATCCTCGCTGAGTAGTCTCTCTACTACCCGTCTTGCTCCTAGAGCCACTTATTCCTGGTGTACTGACGATGACCCCGTCACTTCACATAGCGGATGGAGAACTCGTGCGTGTCAACCCTGTCCCAGTCCTCCACCTTTTCTTTATCGCCAAATATCTTCAGCGCCCAGGTGACCAGCTTGTACTTGCCCGCCGGCGCCCAGGTTCCATCCGCCATCTGCCCCGTCCAGAACGAGATTCCACCAAAGTAGGAAGGACTGTTCCACAACGATGGGTAAGGGCTCCACTCGTCGTAAATGGCCCCCAGTGTCTCAACCCCGAGCCAGTTCTCCTTGGGCTCCGGTTTGGGCCCGGAGCATGAAGGCTTGACCGGCTGCACCTCGATGGTCATCTCGGGGCTGCCCATGGCGAGGTGATACTCCACCCACGGCTCGTAGCCCGGAGGCAGGGCGTTGTACTTTAGAGGCTCCTTGGCCCAGTCGGGATGCTCGGCGGGCGCGTGGAGCTGGAATATGCTGTTGGGGGCGATGGTAGAGTTCCACGAGTCGTCGGCCGGTTGCAAGACGGTGGCACTTCGCATGGGACCGGCAGCGCCGAGGTAAGGCAGGGACGTAGAGATCTCGTCCGTGCCGTTGAGGGTGATCCAGCCGGAGTAGATGGGCAGCACGTCAGGGTTGAGCCCCTCTGGCGCAGTCACTGAGACTGTCACTTTGCCAGACTCTCCTGGCCCCAGGGACAGGACTGGTGGGTCGAAGACGAGCGAGGCGTGTTCCTTTCGCAGGATTGGCTCATTGGCTTGAAGGATGTCACCTTCTACCAGAGTCTCAAATGTAAGCGCCGGCACATGGGAAATGTTGTATTCTGCCATGGACTCTCCTGAGTTTGTAACGGTGAAGGTAGCTTGATGTAAAAAGAACTCGGTGTCGTTGAGGGCAAGGCCAGGGGTGTCGAAGATGGTTGTCGTGAACGCGGCATCGTACGCCTGGATTATACCGGCGCCTTGCTGGGCTACGGGTGCGAGACCGTCATAGACAATAGGTTTCCCCCAGTCGTCGTTGGTGTAGTCGTAGGTGTAGCCAACATTCGGAGCGGCGGTTGATGTCAAAAGTTTGGCCATCAAGGCTGGGTCGTTGGTACCCCGGACCTGGGCGATCAAGGCAACAACGGAGCCCACCAAGGGGTTGGCCATTGACGTGCCTGAGGTCACGAGATATCCTCCGTTGAAGATTCGTGGGTACGTCGAAAGAATCTCACCGCCTGGTCCGCCCACGTGTGGTTTCATCTTGAGGTCGAAGGTCGGCCCCCAGCTGGTGAACTCGCTTGGCTTTCCTCCTTCCACCCAGGGCTCAGTCGTCAATTCCCCTGTCTCCGCGTCGTAGACGGGAAGTTCTTCATTGTCAAATGACGCAACAGAAATCACACCATCGCCACTGGACGGAGCTGCGACGGTGAAAGAGCCCCATCCGCCACTGTTACCTGCAGCGAACACGCACGGCACACCTGCCTTCGTGATCCTCGATACGGCGACCGCCCAAGGATCTTGAGACCAACCGCTGTCGACACCAAGAGACCCCATGATGACGTCGTTGCCATCGTCATAAGCCTTGTAGATGCCTGCCGTGATAACGTCAATTGAGCTGCCCCAGCAGCTGAATACCTTGTACATGCCCAGCTGAGCGTCAGGTGCAGCCCCGATGAAGCCATATGGGTTCTCCTGCGCAACGGCGATACCCGCCACGTGGGTTCCGTGGCCGCCGCACTCGTCGAACGGGTCGTCGTCGGGGATGGGAACAGTATCCTCAATTGTTTCGAAGTAGTGATCCCCGGCGAGGTCGTAGCCGTGCGTGACGACGCAGCCCGGACCGAAGCACCCTCCAAGTGCGGGGTGCAGATAGTCGATGCCGTCGTCGACAATGGCGATCCGCATGCCCTGGCCCGTGATGTTCAGGGCGTGCAGCTTGTCGATCTGCGTCATCAAGTGCGGCGTGTAGCCTTCACCGTCTGCACGACGCTTCAGATCTTCGGGGTTGCCCCTGGAGGCTTTTGCCGGGATGAGTTTAGGGTGTGGGACTGTCCTGACGGGCCAGACGTTCCTGACGCGTGAGATTTGGGCAATCCTGGCCATCTGTTCGTCGTCCTCATTGTCATCACCGCTGTCAACGACGGGCCCGTCAATCTGGACCGAAACGCCCTTGAAAAGGCTCGAATCGATATTGAGCTTGACTGTGACGTCGCCAGTCGCGATGTCAGCGACAGAAGAGACAATATCGTCCGTGTCCTGGAGTGCAAATTATCAGAGCCTGACACAATCGTGGAGCATGGAAAGTTTGGCAAATCATCATACCAAAGCAGGGTCAATCTCTATGAGATAAGCACCAGGGATGATTCTCTCGTTCTCATGACGAGCGGCAATAGCGCGCGAATGTCGCTTGAAGTGCTTCTTCGGCTTGGCAGAGACTGCGCAAGCCAGGTGGAGGGCGATGATGAAGCCCTGAAGCCTCATGTTGTTAATTACCCAGTGGTTGTCAATCAGTAAGAAGAGGATGGTAATGATCCAAGCTGGCTCAAAATTCAATGAGGCACAAGGGGCGGCTCTCGATACTTATATCTCGCCATCTTGAAGCATGGTCTGATGCCTAGACTGCGATTCGTGTTGCTCATCTTGGCGTATGAGCTCCGCGACTCCATTGCGCATCCCGTTAGATGACCGCAATGATGGTGAACTTGACAGCTCGGAGTTCTAGCCACCGGGCCGCGGGCCTGTTGATCAGAGTAGGCAAGCGGCACAGCGCATGCTCAGCCTCCTCAAAACCTCCAATGCAACCCTGGGCCACGCTTGCGTCGTGCGTCGCGATCTCGCTTAAACTTGTCGCCTACCGGATTGAGCTACGAAGCGCGATTCCTCCAATCATTCCGACGGCACTGCGCCGGAAGTCGGGCGGGTCGGGCACGCAACATGCAATACAGCGGCGGGAAAATGCTGAGCTATCTAGGACGGCACGTCGCGGTGCGGGAATCGTCGAGGATGGCCTCATAGTAGGCGGTGGGAGGATTCAGGCTGAACGTCTGAGGGGCTGAGGTGACGACTGCTGTATATTGACTTGATGATCAGATGGCCATCATTGCGGAGTACTTTCCATTGACGAGTTGCATTATTTGCCAACCGAAACCGCATTGCCAACCTGGCGAACAAATGTTGTGTGCTGGGGTTTGATGAGGTTTGGTGCTTGGCTGCTTGCCGGGCTTTTATGGAATTTAGGTCAAAATGGATGTTCACGTCGTTATTGCTTTCAGTATAGTATGTTTGGAGCGTCGGGACTCAAGATCAAGCATCTTATCAAAGCAATCATATTCTTTCAGGATATTACTCCGTTTGAGATCATGGGCTGATATACACATGACGGTTTCTGTTCAAACCTGACCGCATTGCACGCCAGGCGATGTGAATCTCATCGCACGGGGATACGAAGTTAAGATTGAAACCCACCAAGAGCTTCAAGTGGCGGGGCGACCGTCTACATCTCACATCATGCTATCCCTACACAAGAACGCTGCGAGGAAATTGGATCCAATCGTTGTGGGGTCGTTGCATACATGAATATAATTCTGGCAAACAGTTTGAAGCAGCCTGACATCATTCTTGAGTGAGCACCCAAAGAAGCCGGACTCGGCCCTGTCTTGATTTCGTCGAAAAAGTTCACTCCATCGATGTCTAAGTCATGTGCTGTGCTGTAACAGCATTCGCATCGCATATGTCGAGACTGCCCTGCTGACGGGGCTAGCATCCTAACCTCCCCGTTGATTTATCCGTAACTCTAACATTGGACGCGGCTAGGGGATCAAGATGATGATCGTGGTCGTCATATTGCATGTCCGCCGTGTCTCTAAGTTTGACAGGACAGTCGGAAAGAGTTAATGCAGTAGGTTTCAGCCGCAGCCGCATGTGAGAAATGTATTTGAAGACCTTGAACAAGCAAAATCATGTCAACACTGCATTGAGTTCAAGCCCTGTAGGAAAGGCCGAATTCGGGGCTTGCCAGACTTTCCACTTGGACGTAGACTGCAGAATATCGCGACACGTCGTTGATGGTGATACATAAGACAGACGGCATCTTCTAATGCTGTAAAGATTTTCTAAAATCCTGCAACACCTTTCACTTCAACCTCAACCACGTTTTATTTTGAGACGGGAACGCCATTGTCAATTCATCATGAAGCTCAATGTTTTCTTTTTGGGCTTTGCGAACTTAGCCTTCGCCTTGCCCTCAACACTCGCCTTGCCCAAGCGAACCTTCTGCCGAACACTTGTCAGACCCGACTGTGGCAAGGGATATGTTTGTGTTCCCGTCAAGGTGGGATGCACCACGACTACGGACTGCTGGGGAGTTTGTCGATCGGCGAAGAGGTACAGCGCCATGGTGGCCCTGACTGAGGGAAAGCATGAGAAAGGAGGAGAAGCAATCGACGAGAGCGAGAAGGAAATTGGCGAAGAGAAAAAGGACACGAAGGTGAAGAAAACTAAATCGGAACTATTGAGAGAGAAGAAGGCGGAGAAGAGGAAGAAGAAGAAGGAGAAGAAGGAGAAGAAGGAGAAGAAGAAGCAAGAAGAAGAAGAGAAGAAGCTAGAGGTCCGCGAAGATAACAAAGATGAGAAGCCTCCCAGGAAGACGACGAAGGATGGGGAGAGGAAACACAACCCTAAGAAGGACGACCCCAGGAAGCACAACCCGAATAAGCACAATCCCAAGAAGGATGGCCCCAGGGAGCACAATCCTAAGACGCACGATCCCAAGAAGGACGACCCCAGGAAGCACAATCCTAAGACGCACGATCCCAAGAAGGACGACCCTAGGAAGCACAATCCTAAGGAGCATAGCCCCAAGAAGCACGATCCTAAGAGGCACGACCCCAAGGAGCACAATCCCAAGAAGCACGAGCCCAAGAAACACAAGCCCAAGAAGGACGAGCCTATAAAGGATGACCAGCACGAACCAAGGAAGCACAGCCCGAAGAAGCATGGAGATGAGGGCAAATATGAACAGAAGCCTGCTGAGACTCACAAGCCAAAGAAGCATGGTGAGAAGAAGAAGCATGGTCAGAAGCACAGTGATCCCAAGAAGCACCAAAACCCTCAAAAGCACAACGAAAAGCAGGACCACGAGGAGTACGACAACTATAAGAAACATCAGGACCCCAAGAAACACCAACAGCCCGAGAAGCCCGATACTCACAGGAAACATGACCGGAAGAAGGACGAGGAGAAGCAGCATCGCGCACCCAATAAGCATGACGGCTTCACAGGACCCAAAGCGGAACAGTCCGAGTCGTGGTCGAAGCATGGAGAGAAGAAGCCTCTCCGCGTTGAGAACTAGAATTTCTCTCGGAAGCCCTAGAGTCACACCTCATTCATAGACCTGCGCTGTCCGGCCCTCGGAAAGATCATCGGACACCTCAAATTTGCGTCCGCGAGAAGGCGCCGACATACTTGGACTATAAGCGAGGAGCGCCAGAACTAGAAGATGCTACTAGTTGGAATGAGTTGCTGAGGACTGCAGGTAGAGGGTTTCTGGTCACCATCCTGTCCACGTCCGGCACTGGTGCCCCTAGCTATTCGGATGCTTAATCTTCAACGCCAAGTTAGGTCACCTTTGGCAGGCGCCCATGCCTTTCATCTTTTCTGAGGGCCGGATCAATAGTGGCTACTCTGTTTTCAGGGGGACAGCCCCATCGCTCCGGTACCTCTGGTATTGTCAGCTGGTCGTGTTAGCTCTCCACGTACCCCGTTGTGGTACATCTCCACGCTCTCTAGCAAAGGACTATTCAAGATAGCGACGGGTGCCCGTCATTCAGACAATCCCCGAACCACGGGTCTCCTGAAAATAGTCTTGTTGCGCTTAGAAGGCATAGTCCTCTGGTGACCATAAATGCGTAGTATGGATTATCTACAGTTCGAATGTAACAAACAAAAAGCCAAGCCGTAGCCCCGCGAAGCCATACGCGGAGGCTTCCGTGAGAAGAGCACGGCCATCAACATAATGTAAACCGTACACATAGAAGACGTGACCACACGTTTAGGCCCTTAGTAGATACCCCACTCCACGTCCACCTTGGTGCTGGCAGTCGTGCCGGAGCAAGTCATGACGCCCTTAGCACCGATCCTGCCGTCGCCCCCAAACTGCTCGATGGCTTCGTTGATGACATCGATGACGTCCTGTCCGCCGACCTTGAACTCGACGGCGCCGCCGGTGCCGCCGGTGCGCTCAATGCCAAAACGGCACGAGCCGTATTCTAGGATTTTGCGGTGACCGGTAATGCGGTGGGTGAACTCAGTAGACGCGTCGCCCTCGATGTTCGTAATGATCTGCTTGCAGTCCTCCACCTTGGGAGAAACATTGCTGCCCTGGTTCTCAAATGAGGATTCGCTGCAGTGGTCCTTGCCGGGAGGAATGTCGCAGGGGTAGTTGTCGCTGCCACCCTTCTTGCCCGTGTCCCAGGACTGGAACGCGCGGTCGGGACTGCAGACGGGAAGCTGGACGAATCCTGCAGTCTGTATGTTCACGTCGAGCAGGTCGGATTGCGTCGACTTGTCCAGGGCCATTTCCGTAATATTGACGCGCTTGTTCTCCTTATTGTTGTGACGCCACGTGTTGACAGAGCCCTTAACCAGATCCGCCACGGAGAGCGAACCGAAGTCGCCGAGCCTGTCCAGGCCCACGGGCACGGAGAACTTGTTGTCCTTGCAGACGGTCTGGCATGGACCCCCGTCATAATACTCACACTTGCAGGACTCGGCATCGCCGTCCGGGTGGACCAGGTAGTAGAGCGTGCCGTCGTGACAGACGCTGGTGGCATCTGCGGTGTCGTCGTCGACGTACTTGCTGGCGGGGTTGCCGCTACAGCCCTCGCCCGAGTCAAGAATAAAGGCGTACGTCTTGGAACGTCGCCACAGGGCAGGGATGGAGTAGCCATAGAAGGTCTTGAAGACGTTGGCCTTCAGTTCGGTGCCTGTGGTGTCTTCCGGCGGCTCCGTGTCCAGCTTCCCCTCGATGAGCTGGCCACTCGCTATGAGGTTTCCGAGCACCGTGACGTATTCCCTGTCGCCGCCAAAGAGCTTGCCTAACGTGACCTCGGTGGCGTTCATCCAGCCAAAGATGACCTGGCCCATGTAGTTGGAGAACTTGTTCTGCTCCGTAGGGGTCCAGGAATCCTGCTCTGGACTGGACAGCATGTCCTTTGCCAGCGTTCCAGTCTGACCCATGAGCATCAAGACGGTGTCTTTGGTGTTGTCGAACGTGTTAGAGTTGGCCAAGGCCGGCAGCGTCCGGAGAAATCCGTTGAAGAAGGGCGCCCCAGCGCCGAGAGTTCCAATCGTCAAGAGATCAATCAAAATGTTGAGCCACTGGTTCGTCTTCTCTTCAGGAATAGGTGCAAACGTGTCCTCCATGTCGTCGGCGCCGAGGGCGAATTGCCCTGTCATGCTTGACAAAGTTTCGTGGTACGTGTGGTACATCTTATGGATCGTGATCAACGAGTCCCAGATGAACTTCGCTGCCGGCCCCGAATTCTCACCGTCGGCGCTGTCCGGGCAGTCAATAAATTCGTCGCAGCTGTCTATTCCACCGTTGAGTGAATGGCAGCCCTTCGAGGCACCCGCCTTGAGCGTTCGCTCGACCGACTTTGAGAAAGTTAGGAATTGGTCCTTGTCGGTACTGAACCACTTGGAGACGATCTCACGCCAAGCACTACCCGCATCCACGGCCTCCCAACGTTCCTTTGACGTAACGAGCCATGGATCTTCGACGACATCGGTCATGCAGTGGAAGTCCCTCCATTCGCCGATGGTCGTGGTACTCTCCTTCGGGTCGTTACCGCTGGCCGCCAGCGCAATGAAGGAGGCCCAGTCCCTGGCCGGCTTGGGAGCAGCGTTGAAATCCTGAAGGTCACTGGCCCAGTCTGTGGTTCCGGCCATGCCCAGGCTCGCGTAAAGCCTAGAGCGGACAGCCTTGGTGCTCTCGCTCATGTACCCGACCCACTGGTTGTTGTCGTAGACGAGAATGTCGCTGTTGCTGCTGGCGTCGAGGAAGTGCTTCACCACGCGGTTCTGGCGCTTGGTTCCGCCACTGATGATCTCCTTGATCTCGGCGTCGGCAATGTACCCGGCGGTGCCGGTGCATCTGCCCGGCGTCGCGTGGGACGTCAGCCGGTCGCCGGTGAATTTGCAGCTGGGGCCCCAGCATCCCGGCTCTGCCATTTGGAACGAGCGCCCGTAGCTGGTCACGCCGACGACGATCTTGTTTCCGGGAACGCCGGCCTTGGTGATCATGGCCAGCGACTGTCTGGTCTCCGTCAGGTTGACCTGGCTGCGGAGGCAGTTGCCCGTGTCGCAGTTCTCCTGGGAATACTCATTGTTGGCGTCCCACTGGCCGTGAAGATCGTACGTCATGTACACGATGTAGTCGACGATCCTGCTGATGTCCTTGATCGGGAACTGCTTCAGGTACCAGTATGAGGCGGGGGCGGCGATGGCGACGGTCTTTCCGGGAAGCAGGTTCTTAAGGACGGCGAGGAAGGCCAGGTAGTTAGGACCGTCCTCGGCCTTACCGGGGTCAAAGTCGGGGAGGTCCGGCGCACCTGGGTATTCCCAGTCAATATCAACACCATCAAGCTCGTGCTTCTTAATGAAGTTGGCAATATTGGTGGCCATCTTCATGCGGTTGGCAGGTTTGACACCCTCGCGGAAGATGTAGTATGTATCGGGGAAGGTCGAGAAGTCCCAGCCACCGAAGGACAGGATCCTCTTAGCACCCCTGACACGCTTGAACTCGTTAAACTGGTAAGTAGACAGCAAGTCACCGACCTTAACCTCGTACGAGGGTGTCAAGGTGCCGAATCCAAAGTGCAGATGGGTGTACTTGGAAGTGTCGATCTGGAGCGCATCCTGGTACAGGCACGGGCGGCCCATACCGTACCCCTGGAAGTAGGCGAGCTTGATGGCACCGCTTCCGGTGCCCTTGACCACGTCGACGCCGCAGTTGGAGATGCAGCCGTTGGTACCGTTCTTGGACGTCCCTGGCGGGCCGGTGTTGGTGTCGATGCAGAAGTCCCTGGTGACGCCGCACTGGCCCCACTTGTTGCAGCAGGCGTTCAGGAGGCAAGGGTTGAGGTCGGTGATATTTTTCCCGTCTGTCGGGGGCTTGGAGCCCGGCTTCTGCGGACCACACTTGGCATTGGCGATGGGGGCGGGAAATGGAGGCGTTCCTTTGCTCAGACACATCTTGGTATATTCGTAGAGAGGTTCGCACCCTGACCAACCCCACGTGTTCTTGTTGAAGCTCGTGATCTCCTCCCTCGTCAGACCGAACTCGGCTTCTAGGTTGGCGCAGTTGTCGCCGTCCTTAACATCGTACACGAAGCACGACCCGTTCGGGTTGGGCTTGGGACGGAAATCCGGAAGATCGCCACTAGAACAGCAAACGTGCTGCTTTGCCTTCAGATCACCACAAATCTTGGGGTTGAACTTGTCAAAGTTGGCACCCGAGATGCCACACCTGACTGCCAGTTCCGGACAGCCCTGGCCGGGTTCGACCTGTATAGTTCTGCATTCGGCTCGCGCTTCGAGACGAGCGTCGGAGCCAGCGTCAACGGTGGAGTTGTCGGTCACAGTGCCGTTGAGGAGAGGCGTAGTGAATGTGGCCTTGCCGGGGAAGTTCTTCGTATCCGTGAATGACAGGCACGTCGCATTGGCCCAGGACTTGATGGCGTCCTGGATGGGAGCGAATGTGGCGTTGCTTGTAACGACGACGCCAAAGGTATGAGTGCTGTCGTAGTCAGGTCCACAGAGCTGCATAGCCAAGCTAGGCGTGGTAACGTTGAGAGTGTTAAAGTTGTACTCGAATGTTTGGAGGGCTGATCCGCTGAGGCCTTGGTTCAGCAGACCTCGGCCAATGTAAACACCGATGGTGGCCTGCCCAGAGCGGCCATACAGGATGAAAGGTCGATCCGAAGCTCCGTGGCCGTTGTCGATGTACTCGCGAATCTGTGCCACGAGTGACCGGATGGCGGGCTTGGCCAGACCAAAGCCCTCGTCCCACCAGCCGAGCTCAAAATCGACATCGACAATACTGGCGGCGTCAAGGAGCCTGGCGGGCACCGGCTCGGATTCCATGTTGTTGAAATCCGTGCCGTAGGAGGAACAAGCGGCTATGCGGTGAGAGGAATCAGGGTCATCAACATGGTCGTAGAGGGAGAAGCCATAGAACATGGTCTGCTGGCACCTCTTGATGACGTTGAAGTTGGGATAGACGGACCAGTTGCCTGGGTTCGGGCCGGCATCGACACATCGTCCAGGACAGACGTCAATAGCTGCGTGTACGGCTGCTGGCAGAACACTGACAACGGCGAGTGCCACCTTGAGCCATGGTGGTGTCACCATGATGCTTCGTCCTAGACAATGGCACAGATGTCAGTCATATTCCAAGCTGAGAAACACTGGGATCGTACTTTTCTGAGTGCGTATCCACACAAGAGGGTAGATAGGCAGGTAAGATATGCGTCGGATGCCAGATGCAGCTCGATCAAATGCACGGAATGGGCAGCACGTTAAATAAGGACCTCACGTTGTCATGACCTTACTATTTCCTTTCGGCCCCCATATTCTGGTCGACAAAAAGGCGCATGTTCATCATGAGGCATGTTCATGCCAAGGACCTAAGAATTCATCGGCCATGTCCGTCTGGCCAGCAAACCATCAAGATACTCGAAGGGGTCAGTCATCACAAGGCCCGGCCAGAACCAGGGCACGGATGGGTAGAGCCAGGACCATGGGATGCGGGAAGCGACGGGGTGGATCTCGGGCAGGGTACGCGTATTCCTCCTGTTGGGCGACTCAACGGCATAGGAATGAGTGATTATACCGAGGTGGGGGATGTGTCAAGGTATGAAGGAAGAATGGGAGGCATGTGAGGCATGGGATGCGAGGGAGGTGAGAGTAAGGTAGCATCAGAGAAGCAACTAACCGACAAGCTTCGCGTCCAAGGTAGATTAAACAACCCATGCACGTACATAAACCGACTACATGAAGAAAACAGAGAATGGAAACAGGGCTGACAAGGTTGACAAGCAACCAGTGTGGCATGGGGTATGAGGGAGGTGAGAGAAACTAGCATTAGAGAAGTGGCTTACTGACTAGCTTCGCCTCCTAGATTACAACCCCTGCACTTGCATAACCAACTACATGGGAAAAATAGAGAAAGGAGACAGGCCCCCAATGTGGCATGAGGGGCCGGCTGAAATCGATGGTGGGGGAATGGAGGAACAGAAGCCACCCGTGGTCTGTCTGATTAGGCGAGGAGGAAAGCGGCGGCGCCGAGAGCAGCCATGAAGATCGCGCTCCCTGCAACGGCTAACTGCTGAATAGCTTGATCCTGCTCTGGGCAATCGGGAGGCGGGTTCAGGCGTCTGCATCTCCGGTCAAGCTCATTGGCCTCCATGCTCTCGACCGTAGCCTTGTCGATCTTGACCCTGCAGGGGTTTGAAGTCGGGGTCGGAGAGGAGGAGGCCACGACTGCACAAGTACCATACTGTATGTTCACGCCGGAAAGCGGTTCGGGGACAGTGTGCGTCCTGTCCGTCACGTTGATGGCGATTCCGAAGTCGGGGGAACAGTTCTCCTCCTTGGCCGTGGTCGCAACGAGATCGGCTTCCTGGGCGCCTTGCTTGATGTCGAAGTCGAGCCAGAGCTTGCCAGTGTCGTTACTGATGATGGTGACCTCGTCTCCGCTCTCGTCGCACTTTCTCCACCATGCCGTCCAGAGTATCTTCAAAGGGCCCTCAGTTTCGAAGTCCATGAAGGCATAGACAAGGTAGGGCTCACTGGAGTAGTTGGCCCATTCCAGGTCGAACGTCCTGTCGCCGACTTTATCGAGCATGGTCATGTTTCCATTGAGGACGTCAAGTTCAATGACAGGCTGGAGATGTTTGGCCAACTCGGCGTTCTGGAGTGCAAAAACAATGGGAAACCTTTCCTGCGGCGCGTACGTCTCGTTCTGGCGCGGGAAGACGATGCCGATATCCAGGACGTCGTCGGCAGCGTTGGCAATGGCCCCAAGGTAGGCCGATGCACCCACGAGGGAGCAGACGGTGTGAGATACGAGACCCATGGTGGTGTTTGCTGCTTGGTGTTGCTACTGCTCGTGGCGATGGTGATGAGATGGCGATGGCGATGTTGCGAAAATTGCTTCCGCGGCACACCTCTATTCTTTGACTCCCGCAGAGCCACGATGAAGAGCCTCGGCCTGCTTGGCTCGCTTGGCATCATGCCGTTTCTCCCGTCGCGGGCCGATGCAGCCACCCCCGCCTTCTACCTGCCCTGTCAAATCTTATGGTTATTTTTTGAAAAGGAAGGGTGCTTGGGTTGGTACTACTGCAGGGGTCCGCTACCAAGTACGCGTATTCGTACCTATGGTTCGGTGCTCAGTAAAGAATTGAGGAATTAAGGATCGTGGAAACCCCGCCGCGGGCGGCCCCGACTTTCGCCTCCTGCTCAACACCCTACGCTGTGTACTCTTACCTGCATTGTTAATCCTTATTAGGGTGCTTAGCCTCGTACCAATGCAGGTCCGATACGCGTATCCGCAGCGTAGTCTGGTGCTCAGCAAGGATCGTGATGACCCTGCCGTGGCTGGCCCCGACTTTCGCCTCTCGTTCATCAGTAAGAGCCGCACACTATAAGACGATCTCACCCAAAGAACAAGCCTCACTAGCGGTTCTGCATGCGGAGGTACGACCCTTGAAGGAACATAATTTCTATCGCCTTGCAGGGCCAAGACTGCAGTCAGCACACATTATCACCCAACTTCATTGCTTCGGTCAGATGCGCGTTTTCTTCGTTCGATCGAGATGGAACTCGCTTTCAGTCGAGATGACACGCTGCAGGTCCGCTAGTTCGGGGCTCAGTCAGGATCAGCCGAAGAACAAACCCTGTCAGCCGTTCCCCGTGCAGAGTTGCATTGCAGAGCCTCGAAGGAAAATATTGTTCATCGCCTTGCAGGGCCAAGACTGCAGTCGGAAATGGAACTCGCTTCAAGTCGAGATGGCACACGTACGCTTTGACAAGGAATCACAGGTTGCCGTGATCATTTCGACGCCGGTCCTCAAACTGCGAAAAGAGCAAAAGTCGCTCACGGCACAAAGTATAAGATGCCGTCCTGGAATTCGTTTGCTGGGAGGAGCAGAATAAATTCTTCTCCCGCACTCCCGCAAGACATCAGCCTTCAGCTGGCTTCTAGTTTCTGATCCATTCCTTCGTTTCTCACCAGACAGACTCTAGCAAAGATGCACTTCACGCGTCTTCAACTTGCTGCCGCCGCCGCCGGGCTTCTCTCGGGCCCGGCCTTGGTCTCGGCCGAAGCACATGCACGCCGCGGTGTTGAGTGCTTCTTCGAGATGCCGGCCGAGAGTGGTGAGACCTGCGAGAGCCTCTCATCCAGCTGGGGTATCTCGGTTGACGAGTTTATTAACATCAACCCCGGTGTGACCTGCCCCAACCTTGAGGCCGGCAGGTCCTACTGCGTCGTCGGCGAGTTCACTCCTGATGAGCCCACCACTTCCACGACCACTAGTACTTCCACCACCGCGAAGCCTACAAGTACCACGACCACCCAGCCGCCCACCACCATTCGGACCACGACCACGACCACGACCACCACTCCATCCGGCCCGAGCGTTTCTCCCGTCATGCCCGGCTATGCCACCAACTGTGATCGTTTTTACAAGATCCAATCTGGCGACCAGTGCGATACCATCGCCTCGAAGAACGGTATTACCGTCGCTCAGCTGAGGGCTTGGAACACCGAGATCAACGCTTCCTGTTCGAACCTCTGGCTTGACTACTACATCTGCACCCGGATCCCCGGCGCCGTCGTGATCACGACCACCATTCGGACCACCACAACGACCACCGCCGCGCCGGGCCCGACCGTTTCCCCCGTCATGCCCGGCTATGCCGCTAACTGTAATCGTTTTTACAAGATCCAATCTGGCGACCAGTGCGATACCATCGCCTCGAAGAACGGTATCACCGTCGCTCAGCTGAGGGCTTGGAACACCGAGATCAACGCTTCCTGTTCGAACCTCTGGCTTGACTACTACATCTGCACCCGGATCCCCGGCGCCGTCGTGATCACGACCACCATTCGGACCACCACAACGACCACCGCCGCGCCGGGCCCGACCGTTTCCCCCGTCATGCCCGGCTATGCCGCTAACTGTAATCGTTTTTACAAGATTCAGTCTGGCGACCAGTGCGATACCATCGCCTCGAAGAACGGTATCACCGTCGCTCAGCTGAGGGCTTGGAACACCGAGATTAACGCTTCTTGTTCGAACCTCTGGCTTGACTACTACATCTGCACCCGGATCCCCGGCGCCGTCACACCGCCGACGACAACGACCACCGCGCCAGGGCCGACCAACATGCCCAAGCTGCCCGGTGCCGTGGGCAACTGTAACAAGTGGTACAAGATTGCCTCCGGCGACACCTGTGACACCGTCGCCGCTAAGAACAAGATTACCGTGGCCATGTTCCGCAGCTTCAATACCCAGATCAACTCCAGTATGTTCCTCCCCTAATGCTCTCTTCGACCTGACTGTATTCCCTTCGCCGCTGATACCTTTCTCCCAAAATAGGCTGCAACAACCTCCTGAGGGACTACTACGCCTGCGTCGGTATTCCCGGCGCCGCCACTCCCATGCCCGGCATCGTGTCCAACTGCAGCCGCTTTTACAAGGTTGTCTCGGGCGACTCGTGCGATGCGATTGCGAAGAAGGCCAGCATCACCGTCGCCAACTTCCGCAAATGGAACACCCAGATTAACGCGACGTGCAATAATTTGTGGCTTGATGCTCTGGTCTGCACCAATGCCTAGGATCCCAATGCTGTGAGGGCATCTTATGGCTCTTTGTGAAGCTTAATAGTTGATGTTACTCTATGCGCTTACCTTAGAGTACATACCTAATAAATGAGAACCTCGATGCAATTCTACTTTGGATCAAGTGAGCAAGTCACAGCTATTGCTGAGGAGAACCACCTGTTTATGAATGCGTATCTGAATCCTGAGAAGTAAGTTGTTTCATAGGCTTTACCCCTCGCTGTGAATAGGCATTATGTCTAGCAATGCCAAATCCATTAGCCTTCGCAAAGGCATTCACCCGATCAAAGAGAGCCTCGGTTGATGGCAGTGGGTCGCCAGGGATGGGCGGGCTCGGGATCGGGCCTGGGAAAAATAACGAGGAGTGGTCAGGCGAAGGCGGCGACGAGGCTAGATTCGGAGGACGCTTGTCTCGGGGAGGCGAGTAGGGTGGCGTGGATTCGAGTGCATCTGAACTGAGCGGCGAGTAGCTCGATCTCTCACGCCATCTGCGCTTGGTGCCGCTTCCGTATGATGGTATGCATTAGTTGTTTGGCTTTTGGAAATATAGAATGTTGGGCATCTGATTCGACCTTGCTTTGAGTTCCCTTGGTAATTGAATTTCAGGACACAGTTACGCAAATCTCACATGAAAGTTAACTTCCAAGGTGGTAAAAACAAACAGTCCGAACCTGACCCTTACATGACCACCGCAGAAGCCACCACAGCCACCATCGCCGCCACGCCGAACCCGCTCCGAAGCCCCGCCGCGGCCGATGGCGGAAATTCCCCCTCCGGCTCCCGGCTCCCCTCCACAACGTTGCTCGGCGCAACGCACACCAAATGTGCCCGCGCCACCGTCCCCGACCGCACCATGAAGAGCAGGGGCACCGGCTGCCGCACCCGCAGGTCGTACACGTCAAATTCATCCAGCTCCATATCCGGTGGCAGGATGTGGCCGCCCGGAAAGCCAGAGTAGGTGCGGTACCCGCTCGGGACGTCCGAGTGCGGCAGCTCGTCGAGGGTGCAGCTCGAGGAGTTCAGCGTCAGGGGCGTGACTGCACGGTTAGCAATGTGAAGTGCCTACAGGGGCGCAGACGAGGAAAACTAACTGAGACGGAATCCGGTCTCGACGTCGCACCTATCGCTGACGTCCAGTTCGGGGCACGGCCCGTCCTCAGGCGGGATCGTCGCCTGGAGGTACGCGTCGATGCACTCGTCGGACAGCACACCCTTACATGATTCCTCTGCGCTGCCGTCGCCCTCAGACGTGGCGTTCTGGCCGCGCATCGTGTACGTGCAGATACGTGTCTCGTTGCCCGACTCGCTGCCGACGACGGACTCGGGCACGCTGAGGAAGATACCCAGATCCTGGGCTGAGCGTGCCCCATCGTAGTACACGCGCGGGCTGCGCAGGTCGGTGATGGTTGTGGACACGTACCAGGGCTCATCATCGTCAGAGGGGATGGCGACGGTGCCAGTGGCGTTGTAAAGGCGGTCATTGGCGACGTGGCGGCCGGGAATGGGGCAATCGATGAGGGTGTCGTTGCTTTGTAGTTGGGCGGAGGCTGACGCCGTGAGCGACAAGAAGGTCGCCGCTGCAACTGCGAGGCGTATTCTGGAAGCCATGGCTGGATAAATGTTAAGTTGACCGAGCTGCTGTTTCCGGCGAATGTCGAATGATTTTCATTGAAGGGCGGTGATGAGAGCATATAGGGCTGACTGGGTCTTAAATGGGCTTCAAAGCTAGAAAGTCATTCATTTCGTCATCGCCGTGGAGGCTCCAGATGCTAAGGCGGGCGAAGGAGCGCCAAGTCAGGCGGTGGACAATCGTGGGTTTCGACCCAGCATGCAAGCCGGTTTGATAGGAGACGCAGTCTTTCCAAAGCATGCTCGGGCCACAATAAACGCCCTGTTGGGGAACCCGTTTTTGCCGCTGGACGCCTTGGCATCAGTTTTGGGACAACTAAAAGTCCCAAGACACAGTATTTGTCTTGCCAAGGAGTTATCGAGCATTCCAATTGCCATCCGGGTTCTCGATGACCTCTCTTGACCATTGGCCTTCCAGGACGTTCCATTGTTAGTCGTCAGCCAAGATGTATGTAAAGATCCGTCTTGATAGAAGGAATCAAGGATATTGGTGGATGGCAATTCATACTAGTATCTCATTCAAAGCCAAACAACATCAATCATACAGCTCACTAGATTGCCTTACGAAGATCCATTCGTACCGTTCGCTCCATGCCCGTTGGCTCCCTCCCCGCAGCACTCCCGGAAAGCCAGCGTGCTCTCCTTGTCCGCCGCATCGACCGCCCCGCGCCCTGCTGCGACCTGCGACGGCGTGCTCGCGTAGCTCGGGGGCACGTCCATGACGGGGTTGTTCTTGAAGAAGTTCCGTGGCCGCAGCAGCAGCGTGATCGGCTCCACGGGCATGACGGGGAAGTCCTCGGGAGCAGGGATGTGGGTCACGCCAAAGGTGTGCCACAGCACCACGTCCTCGTCCTCAATCGACTCGGTCCCGTCGCCGATCCACTCGGGGATGCCACGTGATGGCTCGCCCGAGGTTTGCGGGACGTGGCGCCCCGCCGGCCAGAGCTGATCATCTCGGTCTGCATTGGTTAGTCGAATTGCTCATGTGCACCTGGTGAGACAGAGACGTACATTTCGTGACGTGCACCGCATGACGGGCGAAGCCAGCGCGCTTCCACACGAGGGAGCCCTCCTTGGGCAGCAGACCCGGCACCTCGCGGCTGACGAGCTTATAGCTTGCCGGCTTGCCGCTGTAGGGATGCAGCTTGCTGGTGTTGGCAATCTCCCACGTGCGTGAGGTCGCCCCGTCGTAGTCGGTGGAGGCGTTGCCCGTGGTATCGAGCTTGATGCGGCGGGCGCCAAAGGCGTTGCCGTAGAAGTTCTCGGGACTACCGACAGGGGCGTCGGATGCGACGGTGTCTACCGCAAAGACGGTGTTGCGAGGCCCGTCGACATTGGGGTCAACGCGCAGGCAGAAGAGGTGCTGGTGGTTGTGGGCGTTGACACCGGGGTAGACCTGGGTGCCCCAGCCCTTGGTGTCTTCGCCGGGGTTCATGGTGTACGTGTTGAGGATGCCGGTGAGCTTGATCTCAGGCTGAATGGTGCCGTCTTGCTGTGGGACTGTTAGCTGGTGGAGTGGATGGAGAGGGGCCCTGGAGAAACCTACGTGGAAGATCCATTGAATCGCATACTCATAGTTGGCGGCGGTGAAGATTTGCTGGACGATGAGCTTTCGCGCCCGAGTGACGATGACCGAGTCGTCGCGGAAGTCAGTGTGCTTGAAGAGAATACCGCTATCTTCCTCATGGATACAGATGGCATTCTTGATAGTACGGACGCCGCCAGCTCTCGTGGGGAATTCAGCATCGAGGTAGTGGATGGCACCCTTGCAGTCGCAGCCCAGAGAGAGAGCGTTTGTCATGTAGCCAGCGCCATACTCTCCAAGATCAAATGCGTGCTTTCTCTGGTGAGGGTGCTCGGGGTTCCCGTAAGGAACCACCATTTCAGCCAGCGAAAGCCGGTAGAAAATGGGCCGAACATCTCCCTTGTCATTGTAGGTGATGTTGTTCAACACGATACCCTCACGATAATTGAAACCGATGTGGAACTTCCAGTTTTGCCACTCAAGCTCCCTGCCCTCAATCTTGAACGACACACCCTCCGGCTGGGTGATGTTGATGGGCTTAATATCTTTCCTGTAGCCGCCATTCTTCTCAACGGCAGTGGGATGGTAATCGATGGGCTTGGTCTTGCTGACGGGACGACGGATCTTGGGGATGTCAATATCGACAATCTCTTGCTTGTCGGCGTCGTAGATGGGGCAGAAGTCCAGAGGATACTGGTACTGGCAAGTATCGACGTCGGGGCGGTAGTACATGAGAGCCTGCTGGAGACGAACGACGTTGCCATGGCGCTCGTCGTAGCCAATGGTCCAGGGGTCGCAGTACACCTTGTGCATATCCTCCTTGGGGATTCCAGAGATTTCGCACTGCTCGATGACCTTTGGGTCTTTGCGGCAGATGTGCTCGACGGCAACAAGTTCCTCCATGGTGATCTAACCAAGTCAGCCTATGATCATGCAGAGAATCCGACGTGAGGCTAACAATAGGCTGAACGCCGTTGAGAAGCTCCCAGTGAGTGATCTTCTCTTCCGCGAGGTCCACGAAGCCCTCATAGACCTTGCCACCCTTGGCAATGACCACGACATCAGCAATCCTCGCTGGGCGAGGGGCCTCAGCGGGATCGGCCAGCCAGGTGGTCATCTGAGCCTTTCGAGGCTCGTGGAGGGAGACGACATTGTAGAACAGCTCGCCGTGAGCCTTCTTGACAGTGTTGATTGCCTGCTCGATCTCGGCCGAGGTGAGGGGGTCCAAGGGGTGTGGCAAGCTGCCGTTGACGGCGGAAGGCATGGTTGGCGATGATGAGAAGATCGAGTGAGGTTCCAACTTGTTGAAGAGACTGATGGTGTTGAGGATCGATCAGGCCGGCAACGTCGTGAGATGGCCGATGTTTATACCTGAGAGTGATATTGCCTGAGTCGTGGTCGCCAGACGCGGGGTGACGAAGCAGGCCGACTGATGACAACTCCCGAGATAACTCCAGCCAGACACGAGGCCGATAAGCCAACGCCTCACACCCTCCCAACAGGCCGTTCCAATGACCAGCGTCCCCGTAAGCCAGCAGGTTTGGCCGTAGTCATTGGTCTGGGGAATCAGCTGTCGATAAGGATGGTGCCGGGGTTGGAGCTTCCCCCGCATCAGTCTCAATCGGGAGTAGAACAGGCATGGCCTGCATGAGCTTGGGGTCGTGGTGATAAGCTGCCGGGACCGGACATGGGGGGATAAGGAGACACTGGAAATCAAGGTATCGCGTCGGCCATCCTGGAGGAAGCGCCGCGACTGTCAGCTCGATGGTGGACTGGACGGTTGATTTGCCATTTCTCACAGTCATCAGCTCGAGATGTCAATTGAGCCGGCGTGGGGTGTTGCATCTAGGCAGCGGCATTCCTTCGGGATGTTGGATTCGCGGTGCGTGAAGAGAGAAGCACCAAACGCCGATATCTTCGCGAGTAGCATGGTATCAATTCTTCGGCATCTTCCAGAAGGTCGTCAGAAGGTGATGGTGATGGAACGGTTGTTGTAGTTGGGTTGAGGTGGCCGCTCTATTCGACGGGCATGGAGAAGCTGATGACGTCAGCAGTAATAGCGGGTCTTTGATGGAGATCCTCCAATGAGACGGGAGCCGCTGGCATCTGCGATTTTCACCTCTTCTCAACTCCATCTTCCTCACCTCACGCTCATCAGTTCAGCAGACCTCATCAACAGCCTCATTGGCGTCTCCTCTGAGCAGATATTTTCACCAAACTTCCACGCTGTGAGTCACAGCTTACAATCCGATATTCGGAACTCACATCATCAGATGTCCCTTATACCGTGCATCATGCACCATCCCGCGTGGGTCACCGCTGACAGTGACCCAGGCGAAGAGGCGAACAGGTCTTGATAGCTGGAAATTGGTCACACCAAACATCATGACACAACCATCGCCCGCGTTTGCCACGCCTCTCTCCCAGTCAAACCGCTCCGAGGTCCTCGAATGGCGCTTCCCAAAGCCCTACCACCAATACGTCCTCACCGGAAAGTCGCGCGCCGCTTGGCACACCTCCTTTGTCATCCCCCAGCTCAATCTGCTACTTGATGCTGGACTCGTCGTCAATAAGGAGCGCCCGAAGCACATCTTCCTCACCCATGGCCATAGCGACCATGTCCTCCTCTCGCCTGCCTTTGTCAAGCGGGAAGATCCGCCAGACATCTACTGCCCCGTCGAGATGAAGAAGTTCTTCGACGATTACATTCTCGCCAAGACTATGATGAACCGTGGTGGCCACATTCAGTACGAAGAGGCTGAGGAACGAGGCCTGCCGGTGGACAAGGACGCCCCAGAGTTCGACGAAGACGGCCGAACCCCGTCGCAAAAGGCATTCCTCGGCACCCATGTCACCCACCCCGTTGTGCCCGGCGACGAAATTCCCCTCCGCCGCCTCAAGGGTATGAGTGCCTCCGTCTTCAAATGCGATCACAACGTGCCGTGTGTCGGCTACGTTTTCAGCACTACCACCCACCGTCTAAAGCCCGAATACACTTCTCTTCCTGGGAAGGAGATCAAGGAGCTGCGCACCTCGGGAGTCGAGATCACCGCGCCGCATACGGCTCCCGTGTTTGCCTTCCTTGGCGATACCACGGCATCAGTACTGGCCGCCGAGCCATCGTGGCTCCGGGAAGGCATCCCGGTGGTCATCACGGAGTGCAGTTTCTTGTATGAGGAGCACAAGGCGCAGGCGGAGAAGACGAAGCACACCTACTGGCCGGACCTTGAGGCTGTAGTTCGTAAATGGCCCAAGACTACGTTTATCATTATGCATTTCAGCATGCGATACAGCGATGAGCAGGTCTCGGCGTTTTTCAAGGCGCTGGAGGACCCGCCGAAAAACATCGTGGTTTGGGTAGATGGACATGCATAAGGGGTCAGCATAGCATTGGCGATCGTTGGAGGAGCAGCAATGTTTACAATCTCTTCAGTTGCCAGTGTGATTTATCTGCCCATGAAGTGTTTTCCACTGCAGCGCCTCGCAGAACCAGGGGAAAGCGCTCCAAGGAAATGACCTGAATCAAAGACAGTGAATTGAGCCAACCACTCGAACTCTTTCTGCCGGTATCCTAATCGTGACCTGTTGTTCATCTCCAGACAAATTGACAAGGCTCGTCTGGTTTCACCAAAAGCTGAGGGTTCTGCTGATGATTTCTAAGAAGAGTCCTCTTCTAATAGAAATTCATATTATGAGAACTTTGTCACTAAGGCATCAGGATCATCAATGTTCTTTCATTGTCTTGACCTGCCTGCAAGGAAACAAGCGGTCTTTGGAAACCCTCTAATCCTGAGGCCCTTGAACAGCTCTGATCTCTGTGGCCACCTTGGCGGTAACACTGAATGCTTTTTTGCGCACTGTCGAGAAGGCGCCAAAGCAAACCGAAGTAGTCTATCTACGGGTTCTGGAATACACAAAGCTCTCGCCTCTTGCCTAATGCCGGCCTTCCTGCCTTCCATCGCGTCTGTTACGTGGAAGTGATTGGCCGGCAACCATATGTACGTTTTGACCCATGCCAGTGCATTTCAGAGCTCTTTCCAAAGTCTGCCTCTTGTGCCTCCTTATTTCGTCGCAAGCACGATAGTTCGGAGGTTTTCGTCGGATCCCCTACGCACTGCATTTCACCAACAACGACGTCCTCTCGACTTGCTGCCTCCTTAGCCTCCTCATCAGCACCATTGCCCATCTGACGCTCCCCCCGTCAGTTGACACCAACAGTCCATGATGGCAGCCATGGAGAGCCCTAGTAAGTTTCTTCCTCGTTTCAGCTTTTTCGCTAAATTCTAGTGCCCTCTTCCTTTAGTCGTTGTTCTCTTGTCACTCGTCGTCTGTTCTGGGCTATTTATTGCCAAGGACTGTCGATGGCGCGGCAAGCCAACCTTTTGACTGACTGCCCAGAGTACTGACTCTTCTCCGTAGTCAAACTCCATTCCAAAGATTGGGAGGAGTGGGTACCCGTCATCACCGAAATTTGGATTCAGTACGGGTTCCCGGCCTATACCCAGAAGTCCTTCGAGGACCTCTTCATAGACAACCCCCAAAGCCCCCTCAGATTCCAGCTGGCTGGGGCCCACATCTTCATCGAGTTTGCACTGTATCTCTTGCCTGGCGAGGTGGACCTTCACTGTGTCTGGATCAAGTCCATCGCAGTGGTCAACGACACCGAGCACAAAGTCGCTACGGTGACCAGTGTTCTGCACACCAATCGCCGCAACAACAGCTGCTCCACCTGGTCCAAAGTCGACCAGTCTGGCTTCTCCATTGTTTGTTGTGCTGACTGGGTAGCTTCTTTCCGCGGCCTGGACTACGTCTCGAAATACGAGTATCACCAGCTCAACCAGCCCGTGTCAGCCAGAGAGGCTCATCCTGCTCTATTCAACAATAATCCCGTCATCGACCTGACTCAAGACAACGAAGGTAGCCCCGAGAGCTCTTCAGAGGACTCAGAGCAAGAGCTCGAGGAACAGGAGCAGGAGCAGGAGCTTGAGGGACAGGAGCAGAGCATTCGCAGGGAGCAACACGACGAGATCATCAACAAGATGCAGCAAGACCTCGATAAGACCCAGACTGCTCTCGACAAGGCAACTGAGAACATTTCTTGCGCTGAGATTACCATCAAGAAGATGAAAGAGAACGAGGAAGTCAAGAATGCCGAGGTTCGGGCTCTGCTCCGCGACATCGCCGCCGCTCAGAAGGAGTGCGACCGCATGCGCGAACAGCGCGACGAGGCCGAGAAACTGTGCGACAACATGCTCGAGCAGCGCGACAGAGCCCGCAAGGAGCTTGCGACCGCGAAACAAATCGTCCGCTCGGATGATGATGTCAACCAGAAGCAGGGACGGAAGATTGAGGAGCAAACCTTCGAGCTCCAGGCCCTCCGCGACGAGATTCAGCGGCTCAGCGAGCTCCACGACCTGAACAAAGACCGGCTTATCGCCGCCGAGGCTACTCATCAGGCCGGTGACCGTCTTCTAAGTCAGGCTCAGATTACCATCGTCCGTCTTCATCGTCAGGTGGAGACCGCCGAAGAGCTCCGTGACGCCGCCGAGCACAAGATCAACGAGCTTGAGAAGACCGACGGTAACGTTTCCATCACTGACGGCCACGCCCGCCTTGCCGTGCAGGTCAAGAAGCTCAAGGCTAAGCTGGTCGACGCCGAGATGGAGAAGGATGCTGTCAACATGAAGAACGTCTTGCTGGTCTCGGATATCCGCAAGCTCAAGCACATGGTTGAAGATCTCAGGTCTCAGCAGGTTGAGGACAGCAACAACGACGTCCACACGCCAGTTACTCGGTCGAAGCAATTCACCACTAGTGGCAATCGCAGTCTTCGCACCCCGACTTCGCAGTCTCACCAAGGAAGCGGTACTGGTCGTGACGTCCAGAAGAACGGCCCCCCTCCCGCCTTCAAGCTTCTCCAGCGCGAAGCTCTCGATGCTCAGCAGTAGGAGGTTGAGGACGAAGCCGACGAGGAGGACACACTTCATGTCACTGAGGAGGCGGAGGCCTCTTGGAGCGAGAAAAAACGCAAGCGTGCTCTCTGATCCGACAGGAGGTAAGCCTTGGAAGCTTGTAGCTTGAGAACGAGAGCTGATACCTACAGTAAGCTGAAAGCGTGGCTTCTCCGCGGCTACTTGCTTTGGTGAAGGACTGGACATGGTGGTGAAACCTTAATCAGGACGTTCGGGATTGGCTTTTCAGGTCTTGACATTGGCTGGAGACAAATATCTCCGGCGGTCTGCGGACTTTGCTTCAGCCGCACAGCCCAGCCTGGTAGACCAGGACTGGCGGTGATGCTGTAGCTACCTAAGCTGGGCCGACAGCGTGTATCGAGGACGAATCAATCACCATGCCCTACAGCTAGCGAAATGTTGCGTTCATCTATACCGATGTTGTGATACAACAAGCCGGCAACGTACCAGTGATCCGGGACTTGACTGGCCATCACCCCGCTCTTAGAGAGGCTTAGAAAACGTTTCGGAATGAACGGGCATGCAGCAACCCGAGCCCTGCCGCTCTTTCTTTTCCGCAGTCGAAATACTCACAGGTCGGCGTATCCTGGGAAAACTCTAGTTGCCTCGTGCGCCAAGAGTATCGAGCTATTGCAAGGCTGTTTTATCATGTCTAAGACATTCTGGATACGGAAGCGTAAAAACAATGAAGTGTTGTAAAGACGTCGAGTGGCATTGCTTGCCACGATTTGTGTGGCTGGAATTTGCATACCTGGGTGCCTCATCGTGCCGAGCCTGCGAGCACAAACCAAGTTGTGTGGAGTACCTGACCCAGAACATTTGACTGCGTTGAGAATAAAGAGTAGGCTTCACCCCTTGGCAAGAACGCGGTCAGCCAGCTTGCTCCCCTATCCCAACCAACCCGATCATAAACCTCTAAGAACATCAAACCACCAAATCATGCATCTTCTTGCAATCTGCACCACTGCCATCTTGGTTCTTAGGGCCACGGCGACCTGCTACGCAGACGAGTGAGTTGGTTTTACTGCTGTGCCGTTTTGTCTCTTCAGACGTCTGATAGCCTTTCCAGGTGCCAGCGCGCCCTCTTCCCTTGTTCCAACCCCGAAGCCTTTGCCAACGCGACCGAGTTCTGCGCAACAATCACCGCGTACGGTACCACCGCAACCAACTACCCACATGCCGCCACCGCAGCCTGCGGACAAGAGCCGTCCCCCTATGTGACCGCCTGCGCCTGCGGCCCATCATGCGCCGTAGAGAGAGACGTCGGATGCCCCGCCACCAAGAAGAACCTCATTCCTAACGGCGGCTTCGAGTGCGGCCTCGAGCCCTGGATCCTCGAAGTCAATCACAAGGCGGCTTCAGGATCCGTTGTCAAGAAACCGTACGCTGGTGCCAAGGCTTTCGAAGCCCGCTTCGAGGGTGGCTCGTATGATGGCCACGCAGTGCGGATCAGTAGCCCCGATCAGGACTTCAAGAAGTTTACCCCGCTGCGCTTCAAGTTCCACACATTCTTCGACTCGAAGAAAGCCGGGTTCCTTGCGCTGAGGGTCAACGGCAAGATTCACTACACTGTGGATGCGGTCGACAAGGGCTGGGGTGCGTGGAAAGCAAACAACGTGGAGGTTACGCCAGAGCAGAACTACCTCCGGGTGCAGTTTGAATGGCACTTTTACGATCAAGTGAAGGCTCTTGGGAGGCTGGATGCCATCACTGTAGAGTATGTTTGACATCCTAAAGGTGTCTTTTCTGGGCAGTAGGCCAATCGTTGCGAGGGCGGTGGCCACTCAAAGCTCCACCTGCCGTCTAGACAACTTCAAACGTCGGCAGGGCCCTCATACGGAACGCGTGCCTTCAGCAGTCGTTCATCGAAAGGCACCATCACTGTACGTCAAACCACAGGCACTTCAAGGGGAAGAGAAAAGCCTTTTCTGGGACAAATTCGTTATAGCTGGCATACTTTCAAAAAAAGGATCCATTTTTGAGGCTCCCGTAGTACGTTGAGAGGTACACCCAAGGGATTCGAACCTGGGCCCGGCTCAGGTGCAGCGGCTTACTGACTGCACCACACAACAACTGAACTTGCAAGGCAGAAAGAAAGACTGGCTTATCGGGGACTGAACGCTACCTGTGCTGCGAACCAAGCAAGCACTGGCCGGACAACTAGCACCACATAGCAACTCGCAACTGCCATGTTGCATTTTTGCATTACTTGCCTCTACCTACCTAGTTCCTTAAGCTCGCCCTCCCTGATGTTCCTATCCCTGATGAAGGATGCGACTTATCTCCTGTGCCAGAGATGTTTTTGCCTCGGAAGGCGGACCGGGACATCACAGACACGGCTCCAGTAGCAGAACGGCATTGAACAAAGAGGTATCATATCGATCTAGTCTGGTAGATATACCATCTCATCCAAACTCCAATTTAAAATTCGGGTCTTGCAAAACGCCACCACCTTTGCCCCCAGAATCTCCGACAAGGAAAGCCTCTGACAAAAGGCCACACACCTCTCTCATCCTAAACCGCAAAGCGGAATCGGGGGCTCTTCTCGCCGAGCGCCTCGATCTCAAGCGGGCTGAGTCCATCCATGAGATGGTCCTGCTTGCCCTCGTCCCTCTGCTTGTTTTGCCTCTTGAAGTGCAGGTGAAGGGCGACGTTCAGGCAGAGCGAGACCACGAGCATACCCATGCTGGCGGCGTATCCAGCAATGAAACGAGGGCCGTCGGTGGCGACGAAGAGGAAGGGAGAAGCGACGCCAGACGAGTTACCGATGGTGAGGTGGAGGCCGGTCGAAATAGCACGCTTGCCGTAGCGAGGGTTGTTGGTGGGAACCCAGGCGAACGAGATGCCGGAGGAGGTGAAGAGACCCATGGAGACGAAGAAGCAGCCGGCGTACGAAACGGCGTTGCTGTGGCCAGAAATGAGCATAGCGTAGCCGATGATGGAGCTGCAAAGGGCGCCCATAACAAAGAAGCCTCGCTTCTGGGTGATATCCGAGTAGCGCGCACTGAGAAGATAGACGATGGCGCCAGCGGCGTAGACGGGGACGGTCATGGCTTGGACCTCGGCGGGCGACCACTCACCCATCAGGTTGATGATGGTGGGCAGGAAGACGACGAAGGAGTAGAGCATAGTAAGCATGGGGAAGAGGGCGAAGCAGTAGGCCCAGGTTGTCCAGTCCTTCAGGCCGTCAATGACATCCGACTTGACCATGTTGCGGAGGTTGTGGGCGCGGCCGAGCTGAGCCTCGTGAATGCGAACAAGGTTGGCGCGGTCCTCGTCAGTGAGGAACTTGGCGGTCTCGGGGCTGTTGGGGAGAACGAATGGGATGACCAGGCCGGTGACGATGGTGGGGAGACCGTTGATGAGGATGATCCAGCGCCAGGCCGACCAGCCGTGGGCGCCGTGGATGAAGGAGATGCCGTACGCGACCATACCGCCCGCGACGCCAGAGAGAGCGGCGGTCGAGTAGAAGTAGGCGATACGCAGGGCGAGGTTCCGGCGGCCGTAGAACATGGACAGGTAAAGCACGACTCCGGGGAAGAAACCAGCCTCGAAAAGACCGAGCAGAAGTCGGCAGGCGATGAGGGAGCCGAGATTCTGGACGAAGGCGCTGAAGGTGGCGATGAAGCCCCAGGCGAGGGTCAGGCCGGCAAGATAGCGGGCGGGCTGGAGCTTCTTGATGATCATGTTGGAGGGGGTCTCGAAGAGCTTGGGGGTATGTTAGCTAATTTCCTAACAAGAGGAATCGAAGCAAGGCGAGTGACGCACACAGTAGGTGATGAAGAGAACAGAGACGGCGAGCTGGAACTCGGAACCCTCGAGGCCCAGGTCCTTCTCCATGTCGAACAGTCTCGCGTTACCGATGTTAACTGAGATGGTTAGCCTCTACCGATTTGATCTCAAGGGGCGGGGGGAACCAAGCGTACCTCGATCCATCATGTTCATCAGGTACACCCACATGACCATGGGGATGATGCGGTAGTCGAGCTTGCGCAGGACGCCGCGCTCGGTCAGCTTATCGACGGGTTGGACATCGGCACCGGGGGCCTGCTCGAGGGCTTCGACCTTGCCGGAGGACGAGTCGGAGTCCTTGGCGGCGCGAGCCTTCTCAGGGTCGAAGTTGGGGTCCTGGACGTAGGGGGGCGCCTGGGCGTCGCCATGGCCGTCGATGGGGGTAGTGGTGTTGACGCCCGTGGTGATGTCGGGGTTCGGGCCACCACCGGCCTGGTTGTAGTTGATATCGTTGCCACCGGTCGCCATGTCTGATCTTGTGCTTGGTTGCTCGTCTTGGATCTGGACTTGGTTGTGCGTAGGTCAAGACTCGAGAGAAGAAAACGAGAGGGAGGGGAGGCGGGCTGTCGACGGTTTTTGAAGAGGACGCGTCGCATCGAGTCGATCCCAGGTCGGTCCCCAGGGGCAAGACCGCAAGACCCCCAAGCATCCAAGCATCCAAGCTTCCAAGGAGGTAGGGTCCCACCGTCGACGTCTCGTTGATGGATCCATGCGAGATCATCCACGGTTCCTTCCCCAAGGGCGTGCGTTCCCCCGTCGGCCGTTGGCGCCTCCATGTCCTTGTGTCCATGCAGCAGCAACGGATCCATGTCTCCATGTCTCCATGACTTGCTCGCTCTGCCGATGGGGGTGCCAGGTTTTAGTATTGCGCCAAGGTGCGAAAAGTCTTGGGAGCGACGGGGGAAGAGACTTGGCGGGCATATCGCGACCTTTTATTCGTGAGTCGTGAGAAGAATGAGTGGGTTGAGGGAGGAAGGCCATGGCATTCGTACTGTGTACTGTGTGCCTCGTCCCCCCCAATTATCCGTGGGTCTCTCCTTCCCCCGCGTCGCGGCCCTCTGTTGCCCCCCTCTGCCTGTTTCCTTCCCCTTCCCCCGCATGCCAATGCGCGTCCGTCGCTGGCGCTTCTCCGCCCCCAGTGGCCCGGCGCTCCAGTGGGCTCCAGTGGGCTCCAGTGCCCCAGTGTCTCTAGCGGCGCCTGGCCCGAAACAGGGTAGTGGGTGAGGGTGCCCCATGCCTGCCCAGGGCGCTGATGAGGTGTCACGGGCCCGTCAGCGGAGGCAGCAGCACAGGATTGCAATTGTTGAGGTGGTAGGTAGGTAGGTGCCTGCCCCGCCGGACGAGTGGACAGTCGTTCTTTCTTCTGCCGTAGCGAGATGAGATCCGCTGGTGCGGCAGGTGCTGTGCTGTGCTAAGCTGAGCTGAGCTGTGCTGTGCCCGCTGTGCTCCTCCCTCCTCCACTGCCCCTTTCCTCTGTGCCCGTGGGGTACCTGGTCCTGGGGCGGCGGGGACCTGGGGTTAGGGCGCCTGCCCACTGGGGTTCAGCGCTTCATCGCTAACTCACAGGTGGCCGATTTCAAAGCACAACCCGCCAAGATGGAAGCCCACGATCTCCTCTCCAGCCTGTTTCACTCCCCGCATTTGGTCACTCTGAACCTCGGATACGCCCTCCTTTTGAGCATCGCCGCTGGAACGGAACTTTGCCCCTGACGAGACGAGAATCAAACATCGCGAAATGATGCACGAGGAAGAACGGAGATCATGACGAGAAGGCTTGGATGTCAGACGGTGCCGCTGACGCACCTGGCTGGATGCAACGCCGCGCACCACACAGGGGCCTTCTGTACGGCCCCATGCGGCTCGCCACAGGCTTTCGCACTGCAGCAGTGTGTGTGTGTGTGCTCGACAGAAGACGCCGCGAGAAGCAGAAGTCCAGCGCTCAGCCGCCTGCTGTGCCATCAGCGACATCGAAACCACCAGGGCTATAACCTCCATGCCCCCGGATCCGGCCATCGACGCCTCTCACGATGTTCTCAACCATCGTCACCCACATTGCTCTCCCCCTCACAGCATGGAACCCCAACACCAAGCACCAGAACAAGCACCAGCGTCCAGCCGCCCACGTATACCCAAGCAATAGCCAAGACAGACATCCCCCAATCCCACCTCTGCCGCTCAGCCGGTCACGTCACGTACCACACACGCTCGACGCCCAAAACGCCCTCCGACCCTAGTCGAGTCGACCGCCGCTCCGGCCCCCCCCTGCGTTTCCTATCTCCCACCCCAGGCCAGACCTCCCACACCCATCGCCGCCCGCACCGGGTCGGCACAGTACGCGTAATGCAGCCGTGTCTCGGCGCCGAGACCTACCCAAGACCGGCCGAAGGGAAGTAAGCTCAAATTACGTAGTTGTTGGGGATGATCGTGCGGCGGGTAATTACAGGGAGCGGCATCCTTTCTCCCGTGGCGATTCTAGAATCTCGCCTCGTGTTGGCGGCGGCGGGCGGGAGGCCACGTTGAGCGGCCGGCGAGCGGCGGGCGTGCGAGGCTGGGATGCGGATGAGAAATGGACGCCAGTCGGTCGGTGGAAGGGCTTGTCGATGCCCGTCTTCTTGTCTGTGCCATCGCACCCGAGGCCTCTGCATGGCCAAGTCGCATTCCCATGTCCCCAGCAACGGGAAACAGGGTCAAACCAAAGAACCGGCAGAGGTTCTGTCAAGCATCACGATCAGCACCGTCCATCCGCCCGCGGAGAAACCACAAGGGGTCGAATGCCAAGGGACGCAATGTCGCCCATCCAAATTGTCAACCAGGCGAGCCAGTCGAGCTGCAGCCAGTCAAACCGAAGCACTGTCAGCCAGTCCAGTCGAGTCAAGCAAAAGCTGGCCGGCAGTTTCTGCGACCTCTACGCCAAGAGCCTGACACGTTGAGCAAGCAATCTGAGCACGAGACTCTGACGTGCCGATCTGGGCACGCTCACTGGTTTGACATCACCGTTGCGAACTCGAGACGAAACAGTTGCTCGCCACCGTCACCTACTGAGCGACAGTGGTCATGGATGAGCGATCGCTGCAGAGGGTGCTCGTCCTGCAGGTCAAGACTTGGACGGATCTGTCGGGACGCGATGAAAGGATGGATCGACAGAGAAGAGATGGGATGCATGCTGGCTCGTTGGGACTACTGGTGCGAACTCGCCTCGTGCTCGCATCGCCGAGACGTCGCCTGGGTAAACCACGTTCTTCTCGTCTTGGCGGTTTCGCTTCCGCCAACTCGACGCGCCAGTCCCTGGAACGAGGACGCAGGAATGCCTTTACCACATCGCGCCAGCCTCAACACATCAAGAAGGCTATAGGGAAGGGGTCGGAGTTCCCCCAAGCATTCGTGCCCAATGCAGACATCTGCGCCGGTTGGCACACAGCTGAGCCCGCCAGACGCGCCAAGTCTCTCCTACATCCGTCCGTCCATCGTCAGATCACAACCTTCCGTCGCTCCTTCCTCGGCTCACGTGTCTGGGCGGCTTGAATCCCCCAGTACACGCATGCCCAGACGTCGAAATTGAGTTGAGATAGGGTTAAGTTTTGCGGGGCAGGGCATGGAGACGTGAGCCGTCTGTGCCGGACGTCCGGAGCCCGGCAGCCTGAGAGGCTGACTTCCGAGGTCTTGGGTGAAAGGGCGGGTCGTGGACCCTCTTTTCGAGGAGAAAATTGTTTTGATAGATGCTCAGGCGTGGGGTTTGACTTTGCGCCCAGGGTTCACTGACGTTGTTGTTGGCATCCGTGTCGGGTTGATGCCAAGCACCGAGATCGATTTGCCTGCTGGGAAACCGTCATGTCTTGGCTGATGTAAGAGGGTCGAGGGAAAGTGAACTTCGACACTTGAAGTTTTCATGAAGTATTAGGACGATGTCCTCGCGATGTAAGTTCAATTAGGCAATGGCGCCCATCAAAAACATGGTCTGTTATGGAGTTACCGTTATCTTTGATGATAGGGTTCGCGTTATTGCGCGGGTTCCACGAATTCTGTGATTGCTACAATGAAGGTGTCTCCTTAGGCTTCGACTCGAAAATGTCTTTCGAATCGTAGCTTCGACTTTAGCATACCAGTTGGTAATAGTACCATTGTTCCAGGCGGGAAAGTCTACCAACATGGTCACCAAACACTTATCCAGAAGCGTCAAACACGATTATTGATCCATTTCAAGTTGACTGTAACCAGATGAACACATACGTGGTTGGATATGCCCGGTACCTCTGTCCACATTGACAGCCGCGGTCAAAATGATACCGCTTCCGTGCAGATGCTCATCAATCTGGGCCACAAGCCGTGATCCTTTGCTTTCTGGTTGACTTCCTTCTTTTCTTCGCAGCGGAGTTACTCGTAGCTATTCGACAGCTCCTGGTTGAGATTTATTCCGTGACGAAATCGTGCTCTTAAAAAGTCGAGCCGAAATTATTCAGATTCTTTCCGGTGGGAACCGCTCGACTGGCTAAGAGCCGTCGTCCGTACTATTGCTCGAAAATGGGGGCTGAGGCGGTGTTAATGGTTTGCTTGCCTTAAGGGAGCGTGCGGGCGAGGAGAAAAAAACCAGCCCCCCTGTATTTGAAATCTTGTTCATTTGTACTACCACACCAGCGGTGAATAGATGCTGAGCTCCAATCCGGAGTGGAAGAAACTCAGCCACGTGGTTGATGGCATGCTCAGCTGTTTCAGCTGGAGTCCCCATTGAGGAGCTGATATAAAGTGGCTTCTGAGCCCCGCTTTTGAGTGCCTGGCCTTGCTTTTCTTATGTAGTTTGTCTTTCGTCAAACCCAGACAAACAAACTGACGATGTGACAGCCTTGTTTGCAGAACACATTCGTCTTGGATATTTCCCTTCATCGCTAAAATCTCTACAGCTAAACTGTCATCAAAACGAAAGTGTATTTCCCTACGGATTAGAATACCATCAGTCTGTCAAAGGTGTGATGCTTTCAAGGTGATCCACGCAGCTGACTGGACGTCGCGCTCAAGATACTCTGCATTGCACCAGCTTCAGAGCCTGGTGAAGAATGAGAGAGGCAGATCAAGATATCACCCGACTCCGCAGCATGGCTGCCCAATCCAAGTTGCAGAAGAACGGCGAGATGCTTCGGACCCCAAAGGCTGAGATTGGCCTGACTGGTCATGTGCACGCCTCGTGTTACCATCCCCGTAACCATGGGCGTATATCACAAAGCCTGGACCCCAGGTGGCCCTTCTTCTCCAAACACTTTTGCAAAATTTTCTTGCACTTGTGACACCCCAAAAAATGTCGACGCCGCAGATTAACTGCGCTGGCTGGCTGCCAGGCACCACGGCCTGCCAGAAAGTTGGTCGTTTTACCTGCAAAAACTGCTTTCTCGTCGTGGTAAGTATCAACAGTCATGCATAAAACTAGCAGGGACTTTCTCTGAGAAATTGACCTAGTACTGCGGCCCAGCCTGCCAAAGGTCCCATTGGACGTCCCATAAGTCCGACTGCAAGTCGGACCTAGGAAAGGACACATGGCAACCCAACTGGGCTTTGGAGAATCGACGACCGGCATTCGCCCAGGATGAGAATTTAAAGCCGCTTGGAGGGAACAAGTTCCTGTGGGGCGACATTCCTGCCTATGACGTCTTCCAGCTCGGCTCAAACGAGGGTTCTAAATACAAGGGCCGCTTGAACGCCTTATTTGCAGGTACGTGGAAGCACACTTGATCATACCCTGTGAAGCGTCTATTGAATACCGTCTCACCCTCGGCACACAGCATCCGGCGACCTTCGCAATGTCGTGAAAACCATTGCGCAGCTTCCCACCAGCTACCAGCAGCCTATCGACGTGACGTTGAATGACCTCGAGCTGGACATTGTGGCTCGCAACGTCATCATTCTTCTCATTGCCCTCGTTGTCGAGAACAAGCGCGAGGCGGTCGACTGCATCGTACATATTTGGTACTCTGCTCTCATCCGCAAATCTCACCTAGACATCCTTCAGAAACGCATCCGGCCACTCGTCGAAGAGGTGTGTCTCAAGATCAGGGCCAAACGTTCGAACAAACTCTTGGAGTATACATGGAAGTTTGGTCGGCACTCCCTGAGCCTCGTGCTGGCAAAACCGGTGTGGAGCCGCCTCTTGTCGTATATGGATGTGTCACCTGGCCTAGACGCCGACACCGCGGACCGGATCCGCCGAAGCGTGACACTTGCCGAGTCAAGGCTGGACTATCGTGAAAGGAACCTGCTGTTTCACACGCCTGCACATCGGATCGCCAAGAATCGTTTCTGGGAAGATGGAATTCTTCTGCCGTTTGGGTCACGCCGCGATGAATTCGTCGAGCCTAACTCGTGAGTATGGCGATGTCCGCCTGATCGCTTTGCGGAAAGCTAACTCTCGAAGGACATTGTTCCAGACCCCTGACATTTGGCCTCTACGCGAAAACGCCGATCCCCTCAACGGATGGCTATTGAAGGACGTTGACGCCACCTCGAGCGGGCCTGCGGCTGCAGACATTTACGGCAAACTCTTCTACCACGTGAGCAGTGTGCTTGAATCGTTTCTTCGCCGCCTGTCGGGCCTCACGGCATCATTTAAGCTCCTGCATGTTGACGCACGTCAACTTTCCGATCATATTGAGGCGGCCGTGAGTTTTGATCGGATCGAGGTATGGAGGCTATTGGGCCCAAGTCCAACCATCACTCAATACTAACAGCCCCGCTCCCAGGTCGCAAACATCTCGGATAGGGGCTACCTCGGGCTGCACCGCACCGTTGCTCTCCTGTCGCCGCTGCTCCAGAAGCGAGCAGTGAACCCACACGCAACGCTGATTACCCTGTTCATTAATGCGATCGACGAGGCCATGTTAAGCGAAGATCACCTCAGTAACGTGGCCAATGGCAGCGAGGCAAACAAGCGCTTGGTTCAATATGTTACGCCGATAGGGCGAACGAACGGCGCTTACGATCCTGTCCTCCTCAGATTTGATGACGGACTGGTCCTTACGACATCGCATGACCGCTACTTCGAACGGTAAGCCTGGAACTGCCTTCGCGGAATAGACGTTAGTTCAACACTAACAAATACGTGATCAGCTTTGTTAAATGGTACGAATTCGAACATCTTGGTTCGCTGTTTGGAGTTGTCGTCAAGAACGAAAACACAATCATTGAGAAGTGGCCTTTCAAGTTGAAGCTGGAGCCTGGCCAGCCGGGTGCACAGGAGGAGTTTGACCGTGCAAGCTGTGCATATACCTCGAGCAAGGAGCGCTACGTCGAGTGGACGAGAGTGTAGTATGCGCGGGGCTCCCTGTGGACGGGCGGCTTACTTCATGCGATGCAATAGCAAGTAGAAAAATTGATATTGTGACCATTGCTCTTTAAGGAGAGGAGGCCTTAGCCATGATGTGCCTCAGTGAATAATGAATTACCAGACTGGGCAATTGCCGCAAAGTCCTTCTGCGCCGTATGTACAGTATATTTACAGATATCCCAAACAACACTTCAAAGAGACGCTTTACTGTCCGATACTGTAATCCAACTAGATGCTGGGGATATCATAAATTAACCAAAACAGTTCGCTTCCACGGTCAGTTCTACACATGTCTCAATGATAAGAATCCGCGCAAAACCATCCGTCCTGTGCTCGTTCTTGACGTCCGATGCGTCGGGATCCGGGTCATCGCATCGCCGTCCTCCTCCGCAATCCTCTGTTCCTCCGCTAGAAGATCGGCGTTTTCTAGTTGCCGGAGCTTCCACACACGGAGGAGCCATACTGCTGCCGTTAATCACTGTATCTGATATAGCTGGACCGAGTCACTTACTTGAGATGAAGGAGGCAATGTACATGAAGCCTGTCAGTAGCTGTGGGCCCAGGTACCCGTCGGGCCCCGGCTTTTTGATGACCAGTGCAATGGGCTGGGCGAAGGTCGCGGGAAAAACGAGGACTAGCCAAAACAC
The DNA here is from genome assembly GCA_002851755.1 of Verticillium zaregamsianum. Taxonomy (NCBI): domain Eukaryota; kingdom Fungi; phylum Ascomycota; class Sordariomycetes; order Glomerellales; family Plectosphaerellaceae; genus Verticillium; species Verticillium zaregamsianum. The sequence continues at coordinate 717,511 of NMXM01000003.1, read as the reverse complement.
GGAGAGAACTTGTATCATTAGCAGTGATCGCAGCATGAAGGGGGTTGAACATACCTGACGGCAACAGCTGGATGCCGACAACCTCTGCGCCGACCGGGGCAACCGTGGGCCACAGGCTACCGGCGCAGGCACCGAACAGAGAGTACACGATCGTGCCCGCAAAGTGCTGGCCCGTGAACGTCCACAGGAACAGCGTTGACAGCGCGGCCAACAGAGTGCTAATGCCGCAGAGGTTGATGCGTCCGTACCGATCGCTCGCCAGTCCGATCAACGGCCGCCCGATACCCTGCGCCACTGTGAAGACGTTAGCTTCATCTACGGGACAGACTGGCGAAATGGAGTACTCACAGTTCAAAATAGCCGCCGCCAACGAGCCCTGGCTCGCCGTGAACCCCACGCTCTGCCCGTAATCTGGCAATGAGAAGATAACAATGACGTAACCGAACAGTGAGAAGAAACCCCAGCTTACGAACAGCCAGAACTCGACCTTCTTGAGCAGCCGCCAGTTGAAAGCCGAGAGGACAGTCCCGATGGCCTTGTTACGGTCCTTGATGAGGAGGCTGCAGGCGCCGTTGACCACGAGGGACAGCACGGCAAGGACGCGGAAGGCCCAGGCGAGACCGATGTTGTCGATCATAGCGTTGGTGGCGAGCGAATAGATGAGGCCACCGAAGCCAGAGCCGCCAGTCGAGAGGGCCGAGGCAAAGGAGCGACGGCGGCGAAACCATTGAGGGACGACGCCGACGGTGGCGTTGAAGGCGAGGCCCATGCCGAGACCGAAGGCGATGCCCTGAGTCAGGAGGAGGTGCCAGATCTCGGTGCTAAATGAGGCGGCGATGAGGGCGCCGGTCTGGATAAGAACACCAGCGCCGAGGGTAAGCTTGGTGCCGAAGCGGCGAACGGAGAGGGTTGTTAGTGGGGAGACGAGGAGGGCTGGTCAAGTTAGCATGAGCCTGTGGCGTGTTGATAACCGTACATACCAACCGAGAAGGAGAGACCGCCGACGAAGGCAAAGGTGATGGGGCTTGTGCCACCGAAGGCGCCGGAGTTGATATAGTAGGCGAGGAAGACGGCGTAGGACTGGTGACATTAGCATGAGGGCACGGGGTAGCATCCATAGGGGACGAACCGAGTTGAGCCCCCACGTGTGGGCGTTAATGAGGAAGACGCAGCAGACAACAACCCTGCGCGAGTCAGCATGGGTTGCGGGATGTGACATGCAGGACAAGGCTCGACCTACCAACCATAGCCACCCTCTTTGAACTCGGCCTCGTCCCCCGAGGTGGCCGGGCCGGAAGTATCCTCGTCCGTCGTCACCGACTTCTCCGCACCGACAGCGTCATCGTGAGGCGGCGCCGTGACGCCATCGTCGGTCTCTTTCCGCTGGGAGACAGCCATGTGGGCGATGCAACGTTCCGATGCCCTGATACTGCTACTGCGCGCTGGTGGCGTGATGATCGAGGAAGCAACCCAAGGAAAATTCCAGAAAAAGAGATTTAAATGACAACCCACTTGGAAAAGTCCGGGGGAGTCATCGTGGTCCACTTGCTGGGCGCTGTGTGCCGGGAATAGCGGGGGGATGTCCTCGGGATCCGCCGCCTGCAGGCGGTCTCGGCCGAGGCGCCTCTACACGTGGCTTGGCGGATTTCGGTCCCAGGGGTAAACCTTAAGTTGACTTCTGACAGTTTGTACGATCGGTGTGGTGTATTTTTTATGATGTCGTCTTGTCTAGCTGCGGGCATTTTTATTGCATTTTGGCTTCGGTGTTTGGACGGATTGCACCCGACTTGTCGAGGCTGGCAGGCGTGATGGCGATGGAAGTTCTCATCTAGCAGCAACACGAGTGGCAAGGTTGACACGACCCCTTTACCGAAGAGGAGCACTTCTGCCTTGTGTCTGCCTTTGCCTCCATGTTTTCGCGTTATTGCATGGGACATGCTTTGTGTGGCGATGAAGCCATAGTTCTCGTCTCTTAGCAGAATTACTCTCATCCAATCAGTGACCGGCGTTTGCACATTGTGTAGGTAATTCCTGTGCTGTGAAAAGTTTGCGCTAGATACCTTTACTCCTGGGTATCATCCTGAGCTGGTCTGATGTCTTCCTTTAAGGTAGGTGGTTGACCATGTCTGAGGACATGAGATGCCTCACGTGGCGTCAGCTGAATTGACAATGGCAGGGGGTGAGAACCAGCCAACCAGAAACCCGACGCTGTCATGTGGCATGTCACGGAAGCTGAATGTAACCCCGCTTTCGCAGTTCCCAAAGCTGAACATCGCCCGCATCAATCCACGGGAATGCCCTCTGTCTTCATTCCCTTCATATCTTGGCATCAACATCACGAGCGAATCTTCTCACCACTATTCAGTTTGAACACAAGACCCCAGCTCATAATTCCGCCAGCGGTCTTGGTTAGAAATCCCAGCCTATCAATCTGGCGTTTCCTTCAGCGTCATGAGGCTCATCAACACATCGTCCTTGAGGCTCGAAACCTTCTACGGCGACCAAATTCCGCTCTACGCCATTCTATCCCATACGTGGGGAAAGGATGAACTCCTGTTCGACGACTTTCACGACGGCATTGGTCATGCTGAGCTTGCGAGCCCCAAGAGAGGTCTTCAAAAGGTCTTGAAAACATGCGAACAAGCCAAAAAGGACAGCTTCGGGTACGCTTGGGTCGACACATGCTGCATCGACAAGTCCAGTAGTGCCGAGCTGTCTGAAGCCATCAATTCCATGTTTCGATGGTATGAGGACTCGGCCACGTGCTACATCTACTTGGAGGATGTTGTCAAGAAAAGTGATGGGATGGATGTCACCGATATCACTGCCAGCAAATGGTTCACACGAGGATGGACCTTGCAGGAGCTGATTGCACCCCATGGAGCCACATTCTTTGACGCGAACTGGAAGGTCCTCGCAAGTCGCGCCGAGATAGCCACACATGTTGCAGATAAGACGGGCATCGACAAAACACTTCTGGAGCGGAGGCATAAGTCCATCGGAAAGCTTACAGACGCTGCGGAGACATCTCAACAACTCTCCACAGCGCGATGCAGATCCTGCGGCGCACTTAGAAGCCTACAACTCATGCTTCAGCAGTATGGCGTGGCTGCCAGAATGCGATGGGCCGCCCACAGGAGAACCACCAGGGAAGAAGACATCGCCTACTGTTTACTGGGGCTCTTTGGGATCAGCATGCCTCTTCTGTACGGCGAAGGCACAGAGGCCTTCCGACGACTGCAAGAAGAAGTCTTGAAGCGTTATCCAGCAGACCAGTCAACCATCGCATGGATAGATGAAAGAAGCCCAAATCACGAAGTGAATGGGTTACTGGCAAAGTCTCCCTCGGCGTTTTGTCTGGAAGGAGTCACGTTGGCTAAACAGCTTCCATGGCGTGGGGACATCAAGATTGCGCCCACTCCTCGAGGCGTCGAGCTTGATGTCTGGCTTATCGCTCCATACGCTGCGGCACTGGGCTCAAAGGAGACCGATTGGGATGGTCTGAGTCAGGGCTTGTCCATCGCAGTGCTTGATTGCTTTGTCAATGGCCAGATGATACCCAGACTTGGCATCTTCGTGCGTCATCTGCAGGGAAACATGTTCCACCGAGCGAGAACTTCACACATGGCTTTGCTCAACGCATCGAATAAGTCAAGACTGTTGAGACGCGAAGGGAAATATGTTGGCGACACTGGTCGCTCGGTGAGCAGTAAGTGCACTAGTGCTCAAGCATGCAAACTCCAGCATCGGGTCCTGTGAATCGCTAATTGTAGATCATTTAGTGACGATATTCCGGCACTTTGAAGTCAACTTCGACCTCAAGGCAGCAGCGGCCAAGAGAATCACTCTGGTAGACTACTCAGGAGTGCCCGGTATACCTTGGTTCGATGGTAAAAGTATCAGCGATCAGAGTCCACTGGTCGTCAACATCCAGGACACGACTTCCTTCACATTGATGGCTTCTTCACCCCCGCTAATCAAAACACCAACTGGAAGCATGGTCTTTGGTTCGCCACTGCCAAGAGACCCCGGAGCAATGAATCTTGAGCACGTCTATTTGACAGGGGTTTTGTACTTTTCCCAGGCTAAATCAGATGGGTTCTTCGTGGTTTGCGGTCGAAAGTTCACAGGCTTGACAGACTCGCACACTGGCCACATGTGTACGTTCTTGAGCTGGCAAGAGTTCCAGGACAGGTCAGTTCATCCGGATCTTCGGAGTTTCTGGAGAAACGACTTCCAATCCAAAGGCAGCAGTCCCTCGAGTAACTCCTCGATCTCCTCTGGTGAGGTGCAACTTACCAGAAGGAAATCATCCATACCAATGGCACCAGAGGCCATCAGCAAGGAATTCAGGTTGAGAGTCAACGTTCGGAGGGTTGGGTTCTTGGGAAGAGAGTCCTCGGAGCTGTTCGTTCAGAGTCTAGGCCCGCATTGAGATTTCCCACGCGCCATCAGTCCATTGGCACAATCATGTTTAGAGAGTTGGAAAAAATTGAGCCAATTATGACTGAATAACGGTGGGCAAAACGGCTGAGATACTCTGAGGACCCACATCGTCACCGTGGTGATAGCCCTTGTGAAGAACTTGCGGCCAATGGCTGGTTGAGACAGAGACGCCCATACCTTCATAGGTCGGTCGATTGAAATCCGTTGCAAGACCAGTTGAGGCGTATGGCTCAATAGAATATGAAAGCGCCACGCCCGAGCTGGTCCCGGGTTCGATTCCCTGTCCCTTCTCGTCGGATAACGATCTGGTGATGGCAGAACATTTTTTTTCCTTACTTGCCAAGAGGAGATGTTCATACCTTCATAGGTTGGTCAATTGAAAACCGTCGCAAGATCAGTTGAGGCGTATGGCTCAATAGAATATGAAAGCGCCACGCCCGAGCTGGTCCCGGGTTCGATTCCCTGTCCCTTCTCGTCGGATAACGATCCGGTGACGGCAAAACAACTTTTTTTGCTTTTTAAAACATCTCCTCACAGTAACTTGCAGAAGGCTCAAGACTTTTTGGCGGCTCAACATATGTTTTGTACCTTAATTTACTAAAGATCTAGTGCATTCTATGCTTGTGGCCACTGTAAGCGTGTGCACAATGCTGTTCGGCGCGGTGATGTTGACAGCAGCAACTGTGGGCCAACTGGGCGGTTGCCGTACTTGGGACGCGATTGTGTTTACCTGAGGTACTAGGAGGCCCGCCCCCCAAAAGTCTAGCAGATAGTTGTCAGGTCACAGTTTTTGTTCACATTGTTGTGCTGTTCCTGCCTCTCAACTTGGGTTCGTGCCAGTTTGACTCATTTCCCACTTTGAGCTCGACATCGACTCAACACCGTCCTTTGCCAGACCGCTGGCATATTACAACCATCCCGTTCAGCAATTCCACACCTTCGCATCGCTTGACACTCAACTGAGTAAATCTCAGTAACTATTCTTTTATTCGACTCGAAACCACAGAGCGAACCATGGGCAAGAACAAGAACGATCAGGGCATCAACTATGCCGCCCATCCTGCGCTGACTGGGCTTCCCGGCCTGTCATTCACCCTCTTCAACGAAGGAGGTATCGTTTCTCGCAGCCTCGAAGCTTCGTGTCGAATCTTCTTTGGCACCGACTTCGACGACTTCCTCCTGGCTGATGACCGCCTCTACGTGGCCAGACGGATGGCGACTCTCATCCAGGAAGCTATTAAGGTGGCCAGCTTCCGGTTCAACAAGCCTCACGGAAATACAACTTACCAGAAGGAATTCTGGCAGCTCGTCATACGCCGACTCGCCGACTCCAGCCCCGACTGGCCTTTCAGAGCCTCCTTCTCGCGCATCGGACTGGTAATACGGGTCATCATCGAGGCGCGTCGCAAGTTCTTGGTTACGCGCATTCTTGATACCACGTACGATGCTGGCCACCCCTTCTCCGACATGCTGGCTGCCATCGATGAATGGGTTGAAGTTCTTCGAACTGGAGTCGTTCCATTTGACCTCAGCGAGGCATACAAGGCCGCCATCCGTACGTCGCTTCCCTACAGTCTGGCGTGGCATGGAATTCTCTAACCATCTGAAGTTCCTGTCCAGGCTGTTGCTCAGGGACCTACTTTCACTCTTGCTCTCCGACCCGCCACTCACAACCCCGACGGCGATATCGCCATGACTGCCGCCGGACACGGGCCGGATGCCGTCGACACTACCGACAACGTTGGCGACGCTGATGCGACCATGAACGAGGGCCAGCCCATTCAGCAGTCCAAGGGCAAAAGAAAGAGATCCGGTGAGGGCGACAACACGGCCCATGGCAAAAAGCGGCCCGCCAACGAGGATCGCGAATCGGATGTCAGACTGAAGGAGGAGCTTCGGGAGGCCAACGATCGAATCAAGGATCTCAGCGGTGAGATCGATAGCCTCACCAAGCACAACGACCGTCTCATCAAGAAGAACAACCGTCTCGTCGATCAGATTAATGACTGCGACGACGAGTGTGCGCATCTCTACGACAAGAACAAGGACCTTGAGGCTCGGATTGCTGTGCTAGAGGCTGAGCGCGATCGCGATTACCAGATGTGAGAAAAACGGGATTGGAACAGGACTTGTTAAAGCCCATCAAGGCGACGTCAAGTGACAAAGTTTTGAGAGGCGGTTTGGTGGTTTTGATACCGTTTGGTAAGGGAGGCTTCTAGTAGGACTGTGGGCATGAGGGCCCATTATATCATTAAACAGCAAACCCTCCTGGGGTCATCTGAGCAGTCACAGAGACATCAGCCCATTGGGGCTTAGACTAGAACAATGACCATTCTGCCCCCACTATATTGACCTGCTATTCTTCCTAGGTAGAATCTTCGCTATTCAGTGCTTCGTTGCCCTTCTCTTTCGTAAGGAGGCATAATCAACGTCTAATTGTGGAACTTTGTGTTTGTGTGCCTTGTGTTGAAGCTTTGACAGTGGCACGCGTGCTTGCCTCGACCAAATCCTATGTGCTTGGGTTGACTTATACTATCTCACCTTGATGTCTGTGTCTGCCTGACCGATCCACCTTCGCCAACCGAACCACACAAGTGACTCTTCTCCCGACACCAACATCTTCAGCATCATGGCTGGTTCCAATTCAGCCCAACAGCCGTATGTTGATGGCTACGCTGCCGGCCAGGTTCTTCTTCTGACCGTCAGAGATTCATCGAGCTACTCACCGTTCTCAACAATCCAGGCAAAGGTTCGCATGCTCCACACCCAAACTCTGTCTTGCACTATGGTCATCGACATCCTGGACACGGCGCAACCCCAAGGCACCCCAGCGACAGCCTTCCTCAAGCTCTTGGACCGCCGCTTCTCTCATCAGCTCCGACAAGACAACGGCATCGACCCTTGGACGAAGGACATGGAGGACGGATATCGAAAGCTGGTCGAGAGCGGCGAGATCTCCACCTTTTTGCACGACCTACACAAGGTGGAGAACTACAAAGAAGACACCGCGGAGGACTGGGACGATGCCCAGAACGAGGCGCTCCTAGCCTACGAGCTCCTCAGGTTGTACAGAACCGAGATCCAAGTCTACGAGGCCCTGCATCAGTATCAGGGCAGGACGATCCCGCGATTACTCGCAACAGTGGATCTGGACATTTCTCCGACAGGCACCTTCGCCACATTGCCACTCGAACCATTGGGTTTCGAACCTTTCACGGTCAAGGGCATTCTGATTCAATACATTGATGGCACAAATCTCTTCGATATCGTGCAGCACTTCCCCCGGTCGGCCTGGCAGGGCATCGTCGACCAGGCTGTGAGCAACGTCCGACTTCTCGGTGACCACAACATCCTCAACCGAGATGTTAGGCCTGAGAACTTCGTCGTCGCAGCGACCAGCGACAGCCCAGGCAACGGAGCGCAAGTCTTCATGATCGATTTCGCCCTCTGCCGGTTCCGCGGCCCGGAAGAGTCAGACTTAGAGTGGGGCAGGGCAAAGTTTACCAAAGACGAAGAGGGTGCTGTCGGGCTGAGCATGAGGAAGTGGCTTGGGGAGCACTGCTTTGAGCTTAAATACGAGGACTCTCTCCGGTATGAGGAGTGGGCAGATACAGCGGACGACTTCCATGCAAACGCTACAGCGACAGAGCTGCGACCTGGCGTGATGGTGTTCACAAGGAATTCTTCAAAAGATGGGCAGTAGGAAGCCACGGGGTTGGTCGTTTCAGGAGACAAGCGAATACGTAGTGCCTTGTAAAGGCTGAATCCATTGAGGAAGAGTGAGGTTATATCCTACAAAATGGAGTAAACTAACTACACACTATTTTCCTGTGAGATCAAGAAGACTGATATACTTGCGCTTCAGTCATTGTGTGGCCCTACGGAGCTTCTCGCTATGCATGAGCGTTAGAGTTGAGTTGTTTTCAGCTACGAGAGCCCCGAAACGAGCGACCACCGACACTCAAGCCTCTCTACTGTCTGCGAACAGCACCTCCAACACTGGCCCAAGTACGTTCGTCTCTAGTCCCAGCGTCATAAGCTTTCCAACCTTTGTCGATGCCGGCTCGGATGTCCTCACAGTGGACCAGATCTGGTCCTTCGTCCCATAGCCGATTTGGTAGTCCTGCAGCATCGCATGGATCTGACTGTTGCGGTCAATGACTCCTAACTGGGGATCCGGGCCAAGATCAACAAGGATGGTACAGTCAGCATCTGGAAGCTTGGGAATCTCGACCGTCATGCCGTAAGGGGATGCAGAAGAGTGCACGTGCTCTTGAGTCGTGACAACCACGTCAGGGGTTTCGAGGCCGTCAATGAGAACGGAGAGGGATGGCGAGATGCTTGTGAGAGACAGGAAGTTGAACTTCCACTGCTTGCCCTTGGACGTCGTCTTGAGCTGACCCAGCTTTTGATTCCACTCGATATCGATTCTTCGCTCATCTTTTGATTCCGTAGACTCGCTAGCCTTTGCATCGTCGTCTTTGGGATCTTCGACGATGGAGAACTGGCCATCCTTGCCGACGACCACGAGGACTTCGTAGCCTTCGGGGTTGAAGCAGCCGTTCTTGGGCTCAAGCTTCTTGTCAAGGGGGATGATGGCGCCCTCGCGGGCCAGGGCAGGGAACGATTGAAGGGGTCTGTACATCTTGAGTTCGCGGTCTCCGTCGTACACGTAGCCGTTGAAGATGTCCACATGCCGACCGGGAGGCACCCAGACTTCTTCGGAAGCAAGGTTGGTTCGCGTATCTCTCCGTCCGGTGACTGGTCTCACGACCAGGCTGGACCCGAAGATGTACTCATTACGTAGCTTGTACGCAATTCCTCGCCCAGGGTAGCTCCAGTACAGAGGCTGAACTAAGGGCTCATCAGACGCCGCAGCGTTGACGTTCATGGTGTAGAGGTACGGGACGAGGCGGTGTCTGAGCTGCATGAAGTGACGCATTGTCGCTGCGTACTCGTCGCGGTAGCCCCAGGGCTCCTTTCCCATCCACTGACTGTTGGATGAGTGCAGTCTCATGATGGGCGAGAAAACACCGTACTGTGTCCACCGAGCTGCCAACTCATCGTCGCGAGACCCCGAGACGTGACCACCGATGTCGTGGCTCCACCAGCCGTAGCCGACATTTGAAGCGGTGGCTGTAAACTCTGGCTGGAAGGCAAGCGACTCCCAAGTCGAGATGCTGTCCCCAGAGAACCCGACGGGGTACCTGTGGCTACCAGGACCTGCGTAACGAGAGAAGATGACAGCCCCGGACCCGTTGCGCTGGATGGAGTCGTCGATGTACTGGAAGTGGTTCAGAAGCCAGAGGGGGTCGAGACCTGGGATGGCGGAGTAGGGCCCTTGTTGCCAGTCGATCCACCAGAAGTCGCAGCCATCCTTTTCTAGGCTCCGATGGAGGACGTTGAGGTATGCATGCATGAAGTTTGGGTCCGTCGGATTGAAGAGGATGGGCGCGTTATCAGACGTGTCGTGGCCCATGGCCTTGGCCATCTTCTCGTAGAGGTCTTCGAAGTGGTGGACACCAGCATGGGGGTGATCGTTAAGGGTGATCTTGAGGTGGCGCTTGTGGAGGTCGTTGCAGAAAGCTACATGGTCCGGAAACAGCGCCTTGTTCCACGTGTAGCCCGTCCAGCCAGTGTGCGTGACTTTCTTGTCATGAACAAGATGCCAGTCCATGTCGATGACGGCGGTGGAAAGGGGAATGCGCTGATCCTCAAACTTGTCCATTAGATCGATGTACTCTTTGTCACTGTAGGCATGGTACCGACTCCACCAGTTGCCGAGCGCCCACCGGGGGATTAGGGGTTGTCTGCCGGAGATGTCAAAGTAGTCGCGCATGGCACCTTTGTAGTCGTGGCCGTAGCTGAAGAGGTAGCCGTCGATGCGGTCCCCAGACTTTCGCGGGGCGACGAACCCCTCGCCATCGAAGAGCATCGATTCACTGTCGTCCAAGTTGGTGTAGCCTGAATTAGACAGGACGCCGTCACCCATGTTGCAGCGGCCGTTGACGCCGTCCAGCGTTCGAGCCGTGCCGCCGAGATTCCCTCCGTCGTGCTCGCCGCCGAATCGCCATTCCGAACCCCACAGCGTGGCCTTGTTGATGAAGGTGACAAGGAGGCCATTGGGGCTGAAGCGCTTCTTGTCGTAGCTTACATGGAGAGACGGCGTGACGATCTCAAGCTGGTCATCCGTTTCCCGGACGGTGTACTCGGGTTTGTCGAACCTCCTGTTGATGGCAAAGGTCGAGGCCCGGTCTTCAAAGGATCCGTCCGAAGACCACTCGTAGCGGAGGACCGTGTCTTTGAGGATGGTGAAGCGGTAGTGAGAGCCGGTCACAGTGGAAGCCTTGTGGGCGACGGGGTCGGAGGGAAACTTGTACTTCTCCATGCTGTGTTTGGTACGGTGGGGAAACAGCGGCTGTTGATGATGATCAGATGGGGACACTCCAGATCCGCCCATGTTGGATTAATCTTTGATGATACGAGAGCTGGTGGTCGAGAGCTGCAGCTCAAGAAGGAGGGAGTGATGGACGCGGGGTTGATGACGCCCCTACGATGACTAAGGAACGGCCGCTCGCACTTGCCCTCACACTTACGCAGGGCGGCAGGCAACAGCAACGGGCTCACAGCGGGAGGAAGCGGCAGGCTCGATCGGGTTGGACACGCGCCGCTTCAGGCTTGGTGATTGGGGGAAAAGGATTCGCGAAGACCAATCGCTCCCACTCTCGCTGTCTCACCCAACGATCTACATCTACACCGGTGGATCGCGTCTTGGATGCATTCACATGTCTGAGCAGCCTTTGGTCAGGACCTTGCAATGCCGGATCGCCCCCGCCCGAACTTTCGAAGCAAATGTCGGAGTACAACGTTGGTTTCGCCGTTCGCCTGCACGTCGCGCGAGGGGAAAATCTTCCCATTCGCGACAGAGTATTCCACCAGATCTCTCTGCGTCTCGAACACCTGCACAGCACCCGAGCCGCCATTGCGTCCCCATTCGATGAGGTCGACGATGTTGACATGCGTGTTCCGAAGCACCTATGCTCTTCATTAGCATCTCCAGGATCCAAGTCATACACTCGAGGAATTCACCTACGCGGGCACAAGCCTGGATAGTCCTGGGAGGCCTGCGGACGCCGACAGCCCGGCAGAGGGTGTGCCAGGCCTCGAGATCGTCTTCTCGGCCGAACCAGACATCCACTTCCTCGCTGAGGGCTTCTTGATACTCCCGCTTCGCGGTTCTGGCCTCGTTGCTGTGTCGGCCCCAACCGGAATGCTCGACGAGGGCCCGGTATGACGTCGCCGGAGGCACCCTGGCGTTGTATGGGAAGGACGGATATGAGGCAAAGAAGCGATCCAACGGAGACACAACAGCAGTCGTAACCGGGGTTTGTGCCTGTGCCTAGGATGGCTCGCCGGCTGCTGGACTTCGTACGACGATATCATGTGCGGCCTCTGTCACTACGATGAGCTCTCCTGCGGCTAGTCGCGCGCTGCCCGGTGATTGACCTGGGTGATTGATCCTGAAATGGGTTTTCAGTCGTCTCTTGGTTTTGAAGTCATCGTGGCTAGGACAAAGAACACAGATTCGGTGCTTGGATGAAGTAAGCAAATGATTCTGCTTGCCTTGGGCTGATACGAAGACGTGGATGTCGCAACTTAAGCAGCACAGAGCCCTATGCTCGGGTGAGCGACCATGCAAGTCAAATATGTGCTGCTTCAGGTTGCGCGACGCGGCAAAGGGGCGGCCGCAGGCTTCGCAGTCAACCATGGTGGTTGAGAGTACGATGGATGCGGACGACGGTGGCGAATGTGCTGAGACGGAAATCCGAAGCTTGCTATGCGGCTTGAAGGTTCAAGCAAATATCAAATTTCCAGAAAGGTGCCAGAGACGCAACACGGGGGTAATCGAGTTATTTAGCTTGGGTCCGTCTACGACCTCCTCAGCCTACCTGTCCATCTTGGCCGTTGGCTGTTGGCTGTTGGCGATTTCAGACCTGCATGTCGACCCAATGACAAGAAGACACACGATGATGCCTGCAGCCGAAGGGCAGGCCGGGATCGCGAGCGGGGAAGCACTCAAACTTACGCGCTGCAATAACGCGGCATGATGCATTTGAGCACCACTTGCACTTGGTGGTGCCTAGGCGGGCCGGGTCGACGGCCGGCAGGCCACTCTGCGCCACAGCCAACAACAGGGAGTCCCTTCGCGACACCAAATGAGCAGGGCAGCCTCATTTGAGCGAGACTTGCGTTATGCAGAGCGACCTCCGAATGAGCTAGGCTGGATGATTCTGGATTATTTGGAAATTTGAGTTATGCCAATGTCTGGCGTTGTCTTGGATGATTTTCGATCCTGCCGCTCGCGGCATCAAGAGGCTATGAGTTATAGAGGTTGGCAAGGCAATCTATCAACAATCTTGATTGCCTTTAACGCTGACTCTTACTGCAGTCGTAGGGAGAGGTGGGCGGACTGGACCACACATGCATATTGGCGAACCAAATGTGATGATCATTCGCCCAATTTTGTACCCTGAAAGGGCCTGCGAGCTACAAAATCCAGAGAAAGACTAGAAGCAGAAATTCCTCGGGGTTTTTTTTTGGCTTGCCTTCTCTCTTGGTTGAACATTTGCCTTTTCTACCTAGCTCAGTACAGTGTTTTGACTTTCAGTGAACATCTGCTTGCTTTTGAGTCCATGCTGTATCCGTAGCGCTACAGCTCACTCCGGGGGGGAGAATGTGATCTTTCCCTGGTCGTCATACCAGATCTTCTTCGCCTTGACTTGACGAAGCCAGTCCACGCCGCCAGATGCCTGGCTGTCATGGTAAAAGAGCCACCACTGGTCCTGGTACTCGACGATACCGCCATGGGTTGTCCAGCCCGAGACGGGTTCGAGGAGTCTGCCCTGGTAAGTGTATGGTCCGTATGGGTTCTTTGAGGTGGCGTAAACAAGGTAATGCGTAGTTCCGGTCGAGTAAGTGAGGTAATACAAGCAGTCGCGCTTGTGAATCCAAGGCCCCTCGAAGAAGCGGCGGTCCTTGTCTCCAGCAAGAATAGGCTCGCCAGTTTCCGGCGCGAGTATGACCATGTCTCGGGAAATTTCCGCCAGGGTGTGCATGTCGTCGCTCAGAATTGCAATCTGCGGGCTAAGCGCGTTGTTCTCGTCGGGCGGCTCCTGCTGCCCGGACCACGAGGCGTTGAAGAAAGACTTGTCCTGCCAGCACTGAAGCTGCCCGCCGTGCAGCCCACCCCATGACAGGTACGTCTTGCCGTCAGTGTCTGTGAAACTGGCCGGGTCGATGCTGAAGGTGTTGGGAATGAAGTCCTCGTCGGTTTTGAACGGCCCGCCCGGATTCGACGAGACGGCGACGCCGATCCTGAAGAGATCCTCATGGTCGCGGGCTGGGAAGTAGAGATAGTATTGGCCGTCTTTGTATGCAGCGTCAGGTGCCCACAGTTGCCGGGAAGCCCAGGGAACGTCTTCCAGGGCGAGGCCGATGCCGTGGTCGGTGACTAGCTCGGATCCGTAAATAGTTTTCATCGAGTAAACGTGGTAATCATTCATGCCAAAATGGTCGCCTTCGTCGTTGGGTGGGATCCCGGCGTCGAAATCATGAGATGCGTAGAGAAACAACTGATCTTCGAAGACATGGGGGGATGGATCCGCAGTCCATCTCGTAGTGATAAGAGGGGGCACCTGAGCGAAGGCAGTGCCGGCCAAAGCACTCAGAGATGCCGCCGGTAAAAACATGGAGAACTTCATAGTGACGTTTTGGTAGGAAAGAACCTCTTGCGTTGAATCTGGATCTCAGTTGATGGCTCAATCATCTTTCGAAAACACGAAATTGCTCAGGACTTAAGTACTCATTCTCTGCAAGTCCTATCAAGATGTCTTCCTCGCTCCCAAAAGTTTAAACAAGGTCTAGGAATGCGGTTACCATGTCGGGACACCGGTTAAACAGCAGATGCGGGGAGCCGACGATTAGATTTCACTAGATTCAACCGTCCCGGCACTTGGTGGGACCACGGGCAATACGAGCTGTGATCTTCGAAGTGCATTCAAGCGGCCCAGTTAGGACTTTGTGTTCAGACCAGCAGACCGAGTCAATGTAGGACTAGCGTGGCGAGCGCGGTGAACTTGTGGCCCATACCCCGCAAGACTTGTTGGGCAACCAGCATTAGCTGAGAATAGGAACATTTCAAAGACGAGATCAGCATCAAAATATTAAGGAACTGTAACCTCTTTTAGCCTATTTATCCTTCATCGATAGACAACCAGTCAAACCCCATTGAACAGACTTTGATCGTGAGCATGGCATTGCCACACGTGGGAGGAAGAAGGGAAAGCTCGGCCGTGCACATATGAAATATCAGATCGAACCCCGACGAGTTCAACTCTTAAAAGAATTACCCAAATGAAAATGCGGTAATAATAAAACCCAGCGTCTGTTGGTCCGCTGTCTGTGAACACCGCCGAGACGCATTCATGTAGTACCAAGCCAGAGTCAACGAACCAGAAACCAATTTGCCTTGTCCTCCCAAACCACAAATTCCACACCCTGTTTATAATTTCAAACTGGTGCAGCATGTTTCTCCAGACGATTGATATTACGGCACCGTGTTAATTCTCCATCATCTGCCAGTCGGACAAGTTCATGGCAAAAACCGGGGATATGCGGGGCTAGGTCACCGCACCGGCGCCGGATCCTCGGGCGCCGACGCACCTAGTGGGGCCGGTGCTGCTGCCCATTCTTCACCATTCGCACATCTCCTCTCTTGCTATCCGTCATCAAAAGGTAATTAGCACCCCAGGTACTCATTCAGCCCGAATAGCAGAGCCGGCGCATCGTACATACCGGCTCGTGCGCTTCAAGTCGCTCGGCTGAGACATTAGAAACCTGTGAGCTAAACTTGAACCCGCACAGAGAACCTCGGGAAGGGTTTGAAGCTTGGGGGACCATACCGCCCCTGTTCCCCTGCCTCCGATGCTGAAGTTTCGAATCAAATGCATTGCCATCGCTGCAACCATGCAGACTTTTTAAACACATGGTCATACGTGCTGCCGGGGAACAACAGCGATCCAGCGCCACAACGGCGCAAAAGCATGGGTACCATCGAATAACAAGTCAATTTCCTAAAGAGTTGATAAAACCTGACTATCTGCACCCGGCATTCTCAGATCTCCCAGAAAGCAAGAGGTGAGTTCCCATGTGCGTCTTAAGCCTTTTGGCTGTGTGTCGAACATTGATGCGGTGGGATTTTCAAGGAGACGTAGACGTTCTCTCCCGTGTTCTCCACGCCGTGAACGACCACATCGTCACCGAAGGGCCAGTCTGCCTGCGGCCCCCAACTCTCTCTCCCGTCATACTGCGCGAAATCTTCAACCGAGACTGCGTCGCCGATGAGACACGCTTTCGCCGCTGCGAATGCATCGGCTCTCTTGAGATAGGCGCCTTGCACTTGAGCAGAGACGGCCTGGTCTCGTTTGTAGTCCACGGACGTCTGGACGACGTAGTGAAGGTGATCCATGCCGGAAGGCAGCGCGATACCTCCGTCCACGGATGCTACCAGCTTCTCGTCGTTCGGGGTGGTGTCGATCCTCACGAAGAACTCCTGCCCGGCAGACGTCTTGGCGTAGACTATGGTACCATTGCCGTACTTCCAGCTCTCGTCGTTGTCGTCGGTGACGTGTGACGGACGGACTTCAAAGGTCGAGAAGTCGTCCTCTTTGTAGCCCAGTAGTTTCAGGGCACGGCCGGCAAATGTCTTGGCCGCTGGGACAGTGCTATGTGTGCCGAGAACGTGGATGCCGGACGTAGGGTCACCACGAATGTGATCATTCTCGGTAATCGTCAACATCGAGTGGTATAAGAGGTCGGGGACCTCGGACGTTCCTTCGAATGACTTTTTGCCGCCCATTTTGTATGTGTTTGCATAGAATGTGGGTTTAGTTGACCAAGAACAATTCCACCACAACGCAAGAGACCAAGACGAGCAGCTGGGGCAGACTTATAGTTCACTGGGCTGGCTGGCTGAACAGTGGGGCACGGCCCGGTTGGCTGAGATCACATGAAGACCCTTGAAAACAGGATGGACCGATTTTCAATTACGAGATGAATGTTACGGTTCGGGATGGTTAAGCTGGTCTCGGTGGTTCATCCATGCGGGGGTGGTTGATGAGTGAGCACACCCGTACGCTGAGTGAGCAGAACAGACAAGCTGCCGCGTTGCCTTCATCAGGTGATCAGGTTCGCTCCCGGTGGCCTTCGCGCCACCCTATTCCACACGTGGGCTGATATTTTTCTGTCACTAAACAATCCGAATTTTGTAACGGAACGTTGCTCCGTCAACTCAAGGGATGAGAGTTTGTGCTACCCGCCAATCGGATTTCGTAGGATGATCAAGGCAAGGAATATCGTTTCGGGAGTAAATGGATGACATGGGGAAATGTGTAATGGCATTCCCTTGCCAGTGGATGTTCTTGTGGCATCGAGACGTCAGATATTGCCTTCAAGGGACACACTATAGGTGATAGGATACACGTCTCGTTATTCGTTACTAGGCTATCGTACAAAAGAGTGTGAGCAGCATGCTAGAAAAGCAAGCCAATCATAATCGAGTACAAGTTCAATCTTGTGATGAACACTGAGAAAGCAAGCACTTTTGACCAGGGAACCAAACATCAGGCGCAAAAGTCCGTCCGGAGGGAGCTGTCATCGATCCCTTAGCCAATCGTAATCCTCCGAGACTCGTGCTTCTTGACCTTGGGGACCATCATGCTGAGGATGCCATCCTTGAAGTTGGCGGTGACGCCATCCTGGTCGACCTGGCTCGGGAAGTTGAAGCTGCGCGAGAACTCGCCGACGCTGCGCTCCGTGAGCCAGTACTTGGCCTGGTCGGTAGACTTGTCGCCCTGGTCGGCCGACCGCTCGGCCTGGGGCCTGTCCCTCTCGGAAGCGCGCGTGTCGGCCCCGCGAGTGGCCTGCTCGGACCGCCTTTCCTCGGTGCCGCTGCCGTCCTCACCTCTCTTGGAAGTGCCTTCGAGGAAGCCCGCGGGCGGGGTGCCGGCAGTGTAGGTGCGCTCGGTCTTTCCGCGGATCACCACAGTCTGGGGCTCGGTGAACTCGATGTGGACGTTTTCCTTGTCGATGCCGGGGAGCTCGCCGTGGAGCTCGAATGCGTCTCTGGTCTCGCGAATGTCGAACTTGGGTTGCCAGTTGGGCACACCGGTTCGGCTGTCGGCCGATCCCTGGCGAGAGTAGGTGTCGAAGTCGTCAAGGAGGCGGAAAAGCGGGCCGAAAGAGCCCTCGTTCTGGTAGAAGTTTCGCTTGAAGAGAGACATTGTCGTGTTGTTGGCTTGAGAGTTGGGCGGCCAATGTTGAAAGCTTGTTGAGAGGTTGGTTTGGAAGCGTGGATGTAATGTCTTGTATTGCGTGTTCCTCGTTGTGGCTGAGGGATGATTCGAACTTGAGAATGCGACGGCTTGACTTGCTTTATACTTCGATGAGGTGAGGGGATGGTGCAGATGGAGGGAGACCCCTCTTCGTGTTTGCTCGTGAAGGTTGCTAGTAGATTGCTCTGGAACACTCCAGGCCAAGCAAGATGATGTCTACATGAACATCTAATGACGTCTTGGACGATGTATGTTCACCGTCGCAGCATCTCCTCGCCATGGTTGCTGGAAGCTTCGGGACATCCATGGAACGTGTTCAGAGGCCCTCACCACTTGTCAATGGATCTAGAGTTCCTCCCCACATGCAGATTGTCGCTGAAACTGGTATTCAGCGACGCTTCCGAGTACTCCGGCCTGGACGGCGTCGGTCCGCCGCCTCGCCCTTGATTTGTTCGATTCTAACATACAGCGGCGTCATTGATCGATCACGACAACCCCCCTAAATCATGGGTACGAGTTGCCTGATCCCCGTCACTGGCGCAAGCTCTCTGGTCTTGCGTGGTGTTGCTCACCTGATGGAGAGGCTCGATGCGGTGTCGAACCTTTTGGTGGTGTGATATGGGAGTCGAGGTTGCATGCTCGATCGGTTGCACGATGATTCGGCCTTTTCAGGTGCCGTTGTCAGAACACCAATCAAGGTCTTCCCACCAGGTGTGATGGACGGCAGGTGACCCCACTCGGGAATGGCTTGATTCAGGGATTGATTTCGATCCGGTTCGCCTCTTCTCCTACCCTCTAGAAAGGACTTGGCACTGCATCCATCAATGCCGGTGCGGCCCAGCTTCATGAATTGGCCCCATCGGTGCATCTGGAAGTTGCCAGCAATTGCGGAGGTGGATCCCGCCAGCCACAGGAAGTCGGCCCACCCACACACCCCAGGACGCCGGCACAGGCAGCACAGCGACTACGGCTCAGCCGTTGCTGCAGGAGCGGTCTTTCGGTCTAGGCATGAACAACGTCGATGCCGGGGATCGACTCGGCTCATTATGATGTGACCGAAGGCGAAGGAGACCAGCTACCTCTGGATAGAATGTGATTTGTCAATGGCATCGGCCCAAACGACAAACCCATGACCACCTCTGCATGGGTAGATACGTTCGATACCACTCTCATATTATTCTGAATTTTGGTCTCCCGGTGTAGTCGTCCTGTTTCATGACCACGCTAACTCACACAGCGCCCACATTCTCAACATGTACATGGGGATCATCTTACCAGAGGAGAGGAAAATGGACAGATATCATGAGAGTCAAGACTTCCGTGTGCTGCAGTGACTCAAGCAGTATTCTCTGCTATTGCTCTCCGGGGAGGGGTTCGCGATGGCGGCTTACTGACTGGAGTACACTCAGGCGTCATCAAGATCTGTCGTTTGGCCGATTGGCCTATGAGGTGGTGGCCGCCAAAGTCTGCTCCTGTGTATCCCGAGCCAGCGGGGTAATTGTGCGTGATCGTGAGCTGCTCTGCGGGGTAGTGTCTGCTGCTCGCTCGCTGGCAGGGAGCTCGCAGCGCTGACAGTCCAGTAAATGCTGCCGTGCCGAGGCTGGCCACCTTGTCCTTCACCGTCTCCTTCACCGAAGCCTGACCGGGATGCACCGAGATGCGGACCGTCTTATCACGCCCGCGATAAGCCCGATGACGTGGGTGGTCCCTGCGTCGCTAGCGCCCCGCTCCCGCAAACAGCAGGCGGCAGCTTCACCTCTCCTCACCTCCTTCACCTGAGCAGCCCTCGTGCGCACCTCCAACCCCACCTCGAACCCACCGGCCCACCGTCCCACCGTGCCCGCCGAGCGCTGACGGGCTGACGGGCTGACCAGCTGCCAGCCTGACCAGACCTGCGACGCTCTCTGCCTGAGCAACCTTTTGCTCGACCCCAACCTTACCTGACCCGACCTTAGCATCCCATCGGCTACGCTTGCGACCGGATGGTTCATGACTTGCCGACTTTGCCTGGATCGAAGAGCAGAGACACCGCCCTCTCTTCCTCCATCCTCCTCCTCCATCATTAGACGACGAACCACCTAGGAACCTAACCCCCACCTTGCGATCAACCTGCGACTGCGACCTTTGATCTGCGACCGACTTCAATCGACGACCGACACCACAATCCGACGCTGGGCTGCTGCCTCGCGCAACGAACGCCCATCATGTTCGACATATTCGCCCACCTCCTCTCGTACGTCGTCCCCCTCCCGAGGAGCAGCAGAGCAGCGATAGGCCCTTGACATCCAGCCACTGACATGCACAGCTCCGTCGCCTCCTTCCTCTTCCCCCTCTTCGCCTCCTACAAGGCCCTCAAGACGTCGGATCCCGCCCAGCTCACGCCATGGCTGATGTACTGGGTCGTCCTGGCCTGCGTCCTCCTCGTCGAGTCCTGGACCGAGTGGTTCCTCACCTGGATCCCCTTCTACGCCTACCTCCGCCTCTTCTTCCTCCTCTACCTCGTCCTGCCCCAGACCCAGGGCGCCCGCTTCCTCTACGAAGCCCACGTCCACCCGTTCCTCGAGGCCAACGAGTCCCAGATCGAAGCCTTCATCGCCGACGCCCACGACCGCCTCAAGGCCGCCGGCATCTCCTACATCAAGCAGGCCATCGAGCTCGTCAAGACCAACGTCTTCGGCATGCCCCCGAGCCCCCCGGAGCCCGAGTCCCCTCGCGCCGCCTCCTACGCGCCGCAGTCCTACACCCAGTCCCTGCTCGCGCGGTTTAGCGTCCCGAACGCCCGCTGGGCCGGCGCCGCACCGCCTTCTTCTTCCAGCTCGGGCGCCGACTTTTACAGCATGCTCGCGGGCGCCGTGTCCGCGGCCACGCACGCGGCCACCGGCTCGGGCTCCAGCTCCGACGCCCCCCGCGGCGAGCCCGCGACGGGCGGCGGCTGGGGCGGGCTCATCCCGTCGAACCTCACGAATGCCGGGGAGAAGATGAGCTTCATCGCGGCGCAGCGCGAGCGGCTGAACGTGGTGCTCGACGGGCTGGACCGCGAGGCGCAGACGCTGCAGCGCGAGGAGACGCTGCGGGCGCGCCACTCGCAGGACTACCTCCGGCCGGGCAGCATGAGCCTCGACGGCGAGGGGTACGCGCGCGAGCGGCCCGTCAGCCGGGGCAGCCGCAGCAGCGGCGGGGGCCACGGGTTCGGCGAGTGGAGCCGCAACCGCAGCGAGTCGGAGTTTGAGACGATCGAGGCGGAGAGCGGCGGCGAGGACGACGGGCGGGCGAGGCCCGGGCCGGGCGTGGCGGGCGGGCACGCGCCGGCGGGGAGCACGGGGTCGTGGATGCCGTGGGGGTGGGGCGGGCCGACGCCCACGGGCCAGGAGAGGGATGATCGCGACCTGCGGTACGGGCGGGACGATCACGGGCGGAGCTCGGGGTACGACCGGGACCGCTGATCGGGTGACGGTGCTGACTGTGTGGCTCAGGGGGCTCGTCTCGATGGTTGAGCGTCCTGGTGCGCCTGGCGTTTTTGGTTCAAGCCGATTGGCAGCCCGGAACGATAGATCCTAGAAGGGGTACAAACAGAAATCTCGGGATTATCTCTCACGCATGCTACGGCGGTCGCTATGCCAGGTCTAGAGTGGTCTACATCTATCGTACAATGCTGCCTCGTCACTCGCCCCACCCGTGTCACCCGTGGGCAGACTACGTCTTCTTGTAGGGGTAGCCGACGCCCAGCCCCCTCTTGACCCAGAGCTGCTTCTTCTTCTTGGTGACGACGTGCTCGACCCAGACCTGCTCGGCGTGCTGCTTCTGGAAGGCGCGGATGAAGACGGGGTCCCACAGCTCGGAGGCGACGCCGAGGTCCTTGCAGCAGCGCATGAGGGCGTTGCTCTTGCAGCCCTCGACGGCGGCGGGCAGGCCCTCGGCGGCGAAGAACTGGTTCTCGCCCTGGGCCTGGGCGATGAAGCGGCCCGCGGCCACGAGGGCGTACTCGCGGGTGACGGTGCGGTCGGCGACGACGGGCGCGGACCGGGGCACGAGGCCCCAGCCGCCGGGGCCGAGGGCCGCGTTGAGAATGCGCCGGTATTTGATCTCGGGGAGGTAGATGATGCCGTCGGGCTTGACCTCGATGTCGGCGGGGGCGATCGGCGCGGTGAGGAGGGCGGCGACCTCGGGGGAGAAGGCGACGGTGGAGAGGCCGTGGTACGAGGTGGACCAGTCGATGGAGGGGTGGACGGAGGGGTCGGTCGCTGGTGCCGCAGCCGGGGCTGGCGTCGGTCCTGAAGCTGGTGCTGGTGCTGGTGCTGGCGTTGTCGTGGTCGGCTGGGCGGTGGGCTTGGCGGCTGCAGATGCTGCTGCTGATCGTGCGGGCGCGGGTTTCGCAGGCTGGGGAACGTAGCGAGCGGGTGAAGGTGAGGCGGCGTGAAGGGAGGGCGAGGTGGAGAGGCGGGCGGCCTGAGAGAAGTTGGCTGCGCGGAGGAGCGGGCGAGCCAGCGATCGTGAGGCCATGGTCGCGGCTGTGTGCAGAGGTAGGTATATTAGGAGATGGTGATCGAGTCCAGCAGTCGAATGGTGGTGGAGGTGCCAAGGGTGGAAGTGATGATGATGCCTTCACGCCGGTCGCGTCACAGTTCGGTCGAGTCGAGTCGATGTCGAAAATTGAGTGGAGCTTGGGCCTTCGTACTGTTTCTCGTCCGTCAGGGCACTGTATGAACCACTGTACACCGACAATGATGATCCCCGATCATCTGCTGAAGAGTCGTGAAGAGTCGATATCGCCAGTCTATCCTACACCATCGTACATCTTACACAATTGGCTGCATCTTTAAGCATCCTTGGAATCCTTGGAGCTCGTCCGCTGGTCGTTGCCCTGGAGCTTCCAGCACTTCTTGAACGTCGCCATCTGCCTCATCAGCCCACGTCCGCTGCACGACCCATCGACACCGCCAGGCGGCCGAGACCTACCTCTTCGGTGCACTTCCTCCAGTCCTTCTTCTCGAAATAGCAGTCCGTGAGTTTCATGTTCTCGTCTGGCCGCGGTCAGCATGACCCTGTTCTGCTGGGGCCTCGGCCAACCCACCCGCGCAGCCCGTGCTGAAGATGCGCTTGTCCCTGGGTACGGCTCGGTCAGCATCGGCACGGCATTCTCGCAGTCGAGTCGCAACTACCATTCGTCGGGTTCGTCGTCGTCTGCTGCCGCGCTCTGGGCGGCGTTGCTCTCTTGCTTGGTCATTGTGAGGCGTGTCTGTCGGGCGTGTTGAGGTTCTTGTGAGACGGAAGTTGCTTCGGAGAGAAGTGGCAGTCCTAAGGACAGTGCCGTGGCTCGGAGACTGGCGGCAGCTGGCATAAGCAGTGGCGGCCAGTGGCAGTGCCGAGGCTCCGCAATTCGACGGCCCCGACGTTTCTTCTCTCTCTCTCTCGGGCAAGCGCGCTCGGGGGTCACTGCCCGGAGTCACAGCGCGGCGGTGACACTCGCCCACTCACTCAGTCTGGCCCATTTCTGTTGAGACGACCTTGAACACTCTTCCTTTCTCACGACACACAATTCCACCGCACCCATCCCCATCGCCCTCGGGCACTTCACCATGTCCTCACGCAAGCTCAATGTCCTCGTCTACACAGGTCAGTTCTTCCCCCTCGGCACTGAAGCCCGCACTAACAGAATCCAGGCACCGGCACCACTGCCGAGTGTGTCCGCCACGCCCTCACCACCCTCCGCCGCCTGCTGCACCCCAACTATGCCGTCACGCCCCTGACAGAATCCGCCCTCCTCAAGGAACCCTGGGCCCAGACCTGCGCCCTTCTCGTCCTCCCCGGCGGCGGCGACCTCGGCTACTGCCGCGTGCTCGACGGTGCCGGAAACCGCCGCATCACCGACTATGTCCGTCGCGGCGGCCGCTACCTCGGCTTCTGCGCCGGAGGCTACTTTGGCTCGTCTCGGTGCGAGTTTGAGGTCGGCAGCAGCGAGAAGGGCATGGAGGTCGTGGGGAGGCGGGAGCTGGCATTCTTCCCCGGCACGTGCAGGGGCGGCGCGTATGCGGGGTTTCGCTATCACTCGGAAGACGGTGCCCAGGCGATCGAGATCGCAGTTGATCAGGCTGCCTTCACAGAGGCCATGGGCGCCCCGAAGAGGACCAAGTCGTATTACAACGGCGGCGGCGTCTTTGTCGATGCCGCCAAGCTCAAGGATAAGGGGGTCGAGGTGCTGGCGAGCTACGTGGGGGACATAAATGTTGATGGCGGCGACGGCAAGGCGGCCGTGGTGTACTGCAAGGTGGGCGAGGGTGGTGCGATTCTCACCGGGCCTCATCCCGAGTAGGTTATCCCCTACCTGGTGAAGTACCGCCCAAACTGACGTGACAGATTCGCTGCTGCCAACCTCCACCGCATCCCCAACAACCCTCGCTACGACCAGCTCATCGAAACCCTCGCCCAGGACGACATGGCCCGGTCGGCCTTCATCAAATCATGCCTCCGCAAGCTCGGCCTCGACGTGAACGACGATGACGCCGACATCCCTTCTCTGTCCGCCCTCCACCTTTCTTCCGTTAATCACACCGAAGTGGAAGAGCTGATGCACGCCTTGGGAGATGTCATCACTCTCGAGGACAACGAGGAGTACATCCGCGACGAGGCCGATACGTTCCACATCGACCGTGACGGTAACTGGTCCATGAAAGACCTCAAGGAGTCTCTTCCCGATCCAGATGACGCCTCGAAGGGCAAGCTCTCCGCCGATGGACGCTACATCGACTACAGCGGCGTTGTCAAGGAGATCGTGCCCCACGAGCGCGCCTGGCCAGAAGACAAGGCCACCCCTGCGTTCCAGCACAGCTTCTACTACGGCTGCCTCAAGGCCTACCAGCAGATCGAGGAGGATGCTACCCAATGGGGCAACACTCTGATGTACGCCGATGTGGTGACGAGCACCAACACCATCATGGACAAGTGCGTTGCCCCTTTCCGCGGTTAAAAGGCCCCCCCTGACTGACCTCTCAGGAATCCTCAGCTCCTGTCGAAACTGCCCACTGGCTTCACACTGACCGCCGCCACCCAGGTCGCCGCGCGCGGTCGCGGCTCCAACGTCTGGGTCTGCCCGGCTGGCACCCTCGTCTTTTCAACCGTGATCAATCACCCGGCTCATTTGCTCGGCTCTAGACCCATCGTCTTCCTGCAGTACCTCGCTGCCGTCGCCATCGTCGAGGCCATCAAATCCTACGACCTGGGCTACGAAGACGTGCCCGTCAAGCTCAAGTGGCCCAATGACATTTGTACGTCTGCTGTGCCCCTCGAGCTACCATTTACCCCTGGATGACTGACCCTCCCAGACGCCCGCGATCCCAAGTCTTCGGCAGCCAACCCTTCGTACGTCAAGATCGGCGGCATCCTGTCTACTTGCTCCTACACCGGTGGTGCCTACACTCTCGTCCTCGGCATCGGCATCAACGCCACGAATGCCCGCCCCACAACCTCCCTCGATGCCCTGCTCCCGTCGCACCTCGCGCCCTTCCGGCTGGAGAAGTTGCTCGCGCGAACACTCACCAGGCTCGAGACGCTACACGCGCAATGGATCCGGAATGGCTTTGACGCCGACCTTGAGGGACGGTACTACCGATACTGGCTGCACTCGGGCCAGATGGTGACGCTCGAGGAAGAGGGCGTACGGGCCAAGGTCGTGGGCATCACGCGGGACTGGGGCATGCTGAGGGCGGTGGAGGTGGATGGGGTGACGGGGCGGGAGACGGGGCGGACGTGGGCTTTGCAGAGCGACGAAAACAGCTTCGACTTTTGGAAGGGGCTTGTGAGGCGGAAGGTCTAGGCAGGTCGCCTAGACGCCTGGGTTAGGGGTGGCATGCTGTCATCAGGGGTCTGGTGCTGCCAGAGGATCCGGGGTGATCCTGATGCCAGGGGTAGACGGTGCGAGGCCTCGCTTCGTGTTGTGCGTCTCGTGTAGAGGCTCGCTTCCAGACTTTGGGGAGGGACGTTGGTGGTGACGTTGGTCGGGGAGCAGACGTAGACCAATCGCGCAGCCAAGAATGGGCGTGTCATTCCGGGGTACCAAAGAACGAAGACCCTCCTCCTCGGGTTCGAATCCTGCCAGGGCTGAAGCACCTTGGGCGCATTGAGTGTCGCGGGCTTCCGGCCCGAAGGAATGCCCGCCACCAACACAGAGAGTCCAACCGGTCGGCAGCGGTGTGGCGACCGCGTGACATGAACGGGAGAGACACTCAGAGCCATGACAAGCTTTCCAGGCAGACTGCCGGGCAGGCTGTCTCTTCTGCGTGATTAACAGCCCGCGCTCGCGGCATTGCCTGCCAGCTCGCCGGCACTCGTCGCTCATCTGCCCGAATTGATCTCGGACCTCATTCCGAGCGTCTTACCGCCATTCGCCCTCCGTGCGTCGCCTGCCCGCATCGCGGCCATCGCGGGGTGCAGGACTGGGGTGCCGCGCCGATCTGGGGAAGAGATGAAGGTCTGGTGATGGACGGGCTCTGGTGGTGTGGGCAAGGCTATTCCCGGAGGGGAGCGGTCGGGAGGGGGGTTCCGCGAGCCGTGCAGGGGTGTCTGGGACGGAGGGCTGGGGGCTCCAATTGGGATTTAGCCTGGGCAGATGTGGAATGGAGGGGCGGGATGGATAGATGCGATGGGTATCTGGGGTGATGCGTTGTCTTGATCCTGGGGGGTATGTGATGGGTATGTATAGATGGCAGGTCTGTGGGCGGATGGGGTCGCGCGAGGTCGTCTGTCTGATGCTGCTGTTTGTCATTGCCGGAATGATGTAAATCGACCTCTGGGGTCTGCTTCACACGACGAAGGTCACGATATCGCGAAGACGGCCTGACACATCACGACAACATCACCATCCGCATCGCCATGGACGGCCAGGCAGGCGAGCCGTCGCGCATGGCGGACTCTGGTTTTCCCAACGCGCTCCTCGGCCTCGTCATCCCTCACGGCATCTGCACGCTCTTCATCCTCGCACGCCTCGCCGCGCGCCTCCTCGTCCTCCGCAAGTGGTTCCCCGACGACACGCTGATCGTCTTCTCGTTCCTCGCGTCGACGGGCGTCTGCGTGGTCTACAGCATCGCCTCGCAGACGCCGGACGTGCTCCACGCCGACGAGCTCGCCCTCGAGCGTGAGCTTGGCGACAACTGGGGCGTGCACCCGTACATCCTGCGCACCTATCTCGGGCTGCTCTTCTACCAGCTCACGCTGTGCCTGACCAAGCTGTCCATCCTGACCTTCTACCTCCGCGTCTTCGAGTCGCGGCCCAAGGAGCGGCGCCTCGTCTGGTGCACCATCCTCTTCGTCCTGCTGTACGGCGTGCCCATGCTGCTCATGAGCGTGCTGCAGTGCCACCCGGCCCCGGGCCGCTTCTTCGGCCGGCCCATGGCCTGCTTCGGCTTCCAGGACCTGCTCATCGCCTCGGCCTCCTTCCACGCCGCCACCGACGTCTGGCTGCTGCTGCTCATCCTGCCGTGCATCTCGGGGCTCGACATCCCCTCGCGCCAGAAGGTCGTCCTGTCCGTCGTGCTGAACCTCGGCATCTTCGTTGTCGCCGCCGGCGTCGTGCGCCTCATGCTCAGCGTGCGCGAGGACTGGCGGCCCGACCTCGTCGGCGTCACGGCCACGCTGGCCTTCTTCGTCATGACCATCCTCGAGTGCGACCTCGCCATCATCTGCGCGAGCGCCCCGACCCTGCGCCCGCTGCTGGCCCGCATGTACCCCTGGATCATGGCGGATCCGCGGCGCCGGTCGATGAGGCCGCCTGCCGCAGCGGTGGCGGCCGCGAGCGCGGACCTGACGGCCGTGAGCTACAGGGGGTATCCGTGGACGGAGCCGTCGACGCCGGCGCTGGGGCGGAGCCGCAACGGCAGCGTGGGCAGCCAGCTGAACAAGTTGACGAAGAGGGGGCCGCGGCCGCCGATGCCTGCGCCGATGCCGGCCGTGGCCTTGGGGACCCAGAGGACGCCGACGTCGCTGAGCTTGAGGAGCATGGTCGGGGGGCTGGCGCCGCGGGCGAGTCGCAGCCGGCTAGAGACGGGAGACGGGAGGCCGATGCTGGATGCGAGCAGGCGGGGGTCGGACGCGAGCGGGCAGGGCGAGGGCCTCGAGATTGGGTTGGAGAGGCCGCGGATGCTGGCCGATCGGTGGAGCCGGAGCGAGGAGAGCCTGGTCGTTGGGCTGAATGATCCGATGGCTCCGGCGAGTCCGACGAGTGCCTACCATGGGAGGGCGTATCTCTACCGGCCGGGAAGCGGTGGACAGGCGAGAGACGACGCTGATGAGAGAAGGGGGGATGAGAGGGTGTGATTGTCAATCCTTTAAGCGTTCATTTGTCGGGATTCATAGCGGGCGAAGGGCGTTGCATGGTTTATGCTGGTGAATATTGCCATCTGCTTTAGCTGGATGAGGGACTCTGTAGTCCAAGAATACACGATCGTGTGCCTCAAGACTTGAACCTTCGACAGGGCGCGTGTGACCGAATGGCGAGCAAGTATCAGTCATGGTCGTCTCATCTCGAGGCTGCCGCCGGCAGACAGCAGGGATCGACTCAGTGAACACCGGCGCCATAAAGAACGGTCCATTCCCAAGATCCGATGACAGGTCCATAGTCAGTCGCTAGTCTGTCTCTCGACTTGATAAAGTGTCGGCATGGCAGGCATCAAAATCTGGTCCCTCGACCCAAGGACCGATGACTCGGCCGGGTCCCGCCCTAGATTGATCGCCACAATGGCCTAGACGCAAAAGCTTGCTGGCATTGAACCTAGCTAGCAGACGATCATGCGAGCTAGGCGTGGTGGGCTTGCTAGGAAGGTCCTGTAAATTGGGCGATCAAGGGTTGTTGTTGAGTTCGTCAGGTCTCGACTCGTCCCGAGGGAGTGTCCCTGTGGTGGCTCGTGCCTCATTGTGGCTCGTGCTGATTAGGTCATCCAGATCACGTGTCGTGTTTCGCAACAACGTGGGCCATCCCAGGCAAACTCCATTCGGTTTCTCCTGTCTTCGTCTCAGAATGCTCCCACTGTCAGAGCGCATCCGTCATCCCGTCGTATTCACGGCTGCCTCTTGGCCTTATGACAGTCTTTTTCGGAATCACCGGGCTGCCGATTCATCGTAGGGCTTCGACTCGTGTCACTCCCCATCGCCTCCGATTCGGCTCTGCAACCTATCTGATACCGGGACGAAGGAGCACATCCACCAGGCTGGAGGCGAGCTCACCCACGAACCGACTTCCATCCGCGCATGGCCTTGGCATCATGTCGCGTCCGAGTCGCGCTTCTGCTCGTCATTTACCAGAACTAAACTTTTTCAAATAGCACGTCTCAACTACACTACGGCGCGCACGCATCTCTTCAGATGGCACCCTCCCATCGTCCCATGCCAGTCGTCATAGCCGTCATGGCTTTCATGCACAGCGCACCATGACAGCCCTCCCTCCCGCCAGTTTCGTTCCAGATTCCGGTGCCGAGCAGGGGTCTTCGAGACGACCCCTTGCGACCTCGTCCCGAACGGGAACGTCGCATTAACCCACTGCCTCTATAGCCCTCCCCCAACAGCGACCTCCCTTGTCCATAGGGTCACCTTCATCCGATCCAAGGGACGAAAAGAGGCTGAGCGCACACCCTTTATGGATTCGCACGCTGCAACACCCCGCTCGGATCAGACAGCGAGCGTCGATCCCGCGCTGCCAGACATGTCATCCCTACACGGCCCCTCAACCTCTCCCCCCCTCGAGCCCTTGCCCTCCCATGCCCTGCCGTGCCCTGCGTGCCATATCATGGACGGCGATCCTACATGCTGACGTCCAGGTGATCGTTGCGAAGGTGACACTCTCTTTACGTTCTTTCCCGTCTTTTTTCTGCATCAGCACTCGTTCTAAGGGATTCGGCAGCTCACTCCTTTTGCTCGCCCTCCCGTCCACTCTCTCTATTATAACACACGGCATCAGCATGTCCAGTACACGATAAAGAATAATAATGCGTATTGTTTCGGTTGCGACGCTCTGCTTGGCCATCTCAGGACTTGCCAGTGCAGTGCCCACATTCAACTCGAGAAGCTCAAGGAGGCTTCACATCAGGCAAGAGGAGGAAGGCAGCCTCGATACGGCGACCGTCAGTCGGACAGTCACGGTCACCGAGGGAAGCCACACCGAAGTTGTCTACGCGACCATCACCGAGACGGTGAACCTCGTCGACCCTCTGCTAGGATTCCAACTTGCCGTTGCGACGGTCACCGACGCTCGGCTCGCAGCCGTCAGGCCGAGAGGAGGATTCGCACGCCGCGCGAGGCAGGAGGAGGATTCTCTTCTGGTTCAAAGCCAGCCCGAGCCCTCTTCGACCCCTTCTCGCGACTCCACTGAGGCGGCTCTCCCACCTTCACCAGAAGTCTACCAACGTCAGGAGCCCGCTCCATCGACAACCACTATCGAAGTCATCGAAACTGTGACGGCTCCGGCCGAGACGGACTCCACCACCACCATCACTGAGACCGTCTTCGTCACCCGCACCAGCGCCCCCGGCGCGACCACCACGACCACGACCACCGTCTTTGTCGGTCCCCCAAGCGAAACGCCCACCAGCAGCGACCAGGAGCAGTCAACAGCCTCCTCCGGTCCTGAGGAGAGCGCTGCTCCTTCCGAGTCCGCCACTTCCAACTCGGACGCTTCCGCCAGCGAAACGGCATCTTCATCAACCTCTTCCTCGACCTCATCGTCTACATCAGCCTCCGACTCTTCCTCCACCATGGCCCCCTCTTCACCCTCACCTCACCTCACAACCGATGAACTCACCGGCCTCATCGCGGGCCTCATCGTCTTCGCCATCGTCGCCGCCACCATCGGCATCATGTTCTGGCACCGCTACCGCCACCCCGTCGACCAAGATCCCGCCCCTCCCGCGCCCACTGCTCCATCAACCACGCCACCACCCCTCCCCGCCGACGACCCCGGCATCCTCGGCTCCCCTGCCGTCACCGGCCCCGGCCTCCCCGGCTGGCCGACCGCCAGCCAGATCCGCATCCCCGTGCGCCCGTACCCGCACCCCAAGAGGAGGACGCAGAGCTCTGAGCTCTCGCCCTTCGGGTACCTCCCCACCGTCAACGAACGGGCCCCCACCCCGGCATTCCGCGCGTCAATGATGGACCTGCCCGAGGAGGACCCGGCCGCGCAGGCACAGGCGCGGAGGAGGAGCGTGGGTGATATCGGAATGGCGGTGCCCATGTCGCCGCCGGAGCGCGCGGCGAGCCGCTTCTCAACGATGCGTGTTTAAGGTGGGAGGGATCAAAAGGGGGAAAGGGATACGGACGGACGGCCTGGCTAGGAACGGTTTGGTTTTGGACGGTGAAGGGGCTGTTTTGCTCCCATGGTGTACGGATTGGATGACGGTATGGGCTGTGCGAATTTCTAGATACCCTGGCAGAGCTGCGCTAGCTGCTTCTGCATTCAATTTATTTCCTACGTGTCTGGATGACTTTCGTGATGTTCAGTCCAGTCTGGTGAAAAGCATCAGAGAACGAAAGTAAGAAGCCGTATGATTCTCGGAGCAATCGATCCTGAGTTGTGAAATTATGGTGAGATCATTGAAGGGGCCAATCCGGCGGTCATCCGGCCGGGCGTGGTTGACCCGCGCGGATCACACATGCAGGGTGATGATCCGGGGATCCGATGGTTGCGACACTGCAGGTTGACCTGCAGCTGACACTCCAGGATGCTCACGAATTCCGGGGGAGAAAGCGACGCCAGCGACCGATGTCGAATCCACCACAGCCCTCCACCCCGTTGTCGTTCATCGTTGCGCGAGAACCACTCGCAGTGCGACCCTACTTGGCACCTCCCAACGTCTCGCCGCTCGGCCACGGATAGTGTTGTACAAAATCTCATTCAAAGCTGCTAAGCACCATGCGGCGCCACCCCCGTCCCGTAGTATACATCGGTATTAAAGACAAGTCGGACCAGTATTTTCTCTTCTCTTCTTCTTCTTCTTCGTCTAAACCCATCCAAAGATGCGGCATGCCCAGCCGGGACCGCCCCAAAACGCCTTGCCATGCGGAGTCGAGAGAAGTGGTGTGTGTGTCATATGTGCAGGGCCCGCGGGCCGTCGTTCTGTCTTTCGTGCCTGCTGCTTGCCGAGGTTCCAGGCCTTCGATCGACAAGGCACCAACGCCCGGTTAATCGCAGGGAGTGCCGTGTCGACCGTCCGCCGAGGACCTCACGCAGGAGCCAGCGGCGTCATGCTCATTTGTCCTTGTACAGTTTCGGCTTGAAGCCCTCCTGCACCTCGGCCTCGACCTCGGCCTTCTCTGCCATGGGGCCGATCTCGCGCTCCAGCCGCTCGCGCGCGCGCAGCACCTTGCTCTGGAGGTAGAAGCTGCCGCCCTTCTCGGGGTTGTTGGCGTCGAAGAGCTTCTTGAAGCGGTCGAAGACCTCCTCGGGGGCGACGCCGTCCTTGGGCGGCTTGACGTTGAGGATGCGGCACGCCTCGTCGAGGGTCATGCCGCTGGCGAGGTTGGCGCGGCCGCCGGCCGAGGAGCCCGCAGCGCCGCCGTTCTTGGCCTGCGCGCGGGCGTATTCGGAGGAGGCCTGAGCCTGGCGGTAGGCGGCAGCGAAGGACCGGCCGACGATGCGGGTGCCGACGAAGACGATCTGGGTGATGAGGCGGTGCGCCTGCGTGGTGTTAGCTGGGGAAGGCGACTGGGGCCCGAACGGATGGAGGGCGTACCATCTTGACGGTGAAAGAAGGTCAAGGGGAGGGTGCGCGAGGGACTGATGATGGGGCTGGTCCGGCGGGGGCGCGATGGGCCTGGGAGTGCGGGTTGCGTCGCGTGAAGGAGGTGGTGATGGCGCCGGGCTGGAAAAATCCATCCTGGCGAGAGTCGGGATGCGACGGCGATAGATCCCAGTTGCCGATGAATTTCCGCGCTGACTCAGCAGGGTCCGCCCGAGGCTTGCCGGAGGTCCACAAGAGCCAGGGTCACGTGCAGAAAGCTTTATGCTCAATGAAAGCTTGGACTGAGTCTCTAGAGTCTAGACTGGACCCAAGGGCATCTCAATTGACATTTCCGCTGAATGGTGCTCTGCTTTGAATGATCTATTCTTGGGCTTGGCATTTGGCAGAATAAGCGATCGGCCTTAGTCATGATGCTGGCATTTCATGCAACTCCGCACGTGCGGCTGAATCCAGACGAGGCATCAGGCTGCAGCGTCAACTCATCCTCTCTCAATGCTCCGAGCACTCAGCGCTCAGATTGTCGACTATGGCCGAGTCCTTGAATTTGTTTGAAGCGAGGGCAAGAGCGTTTTCAAGCGGTGCAATCGCGGCTCTCCGAGCCTCCGCGTTATGCTCTGGGTATATTGCTCGCCAATCCCCAAACTCACATCCTGCGCCAGAGGACCTCTCGCGTTTCCAACGGCACTTCGACGACCTTGCCGCACTCTATGAACGGGTATCACAGCTCCTGAAAAGCTTGAAGGAGATAGAAGATAGATACCGAACGATCATCGATCCACTTGGCGACGTGCTAGCAGTTTCTGAGAGTCGATTGCGGGGATGGGCTGCCAAACTCCAGGCTGGCAAGAAACCGGGCCTGTTCTTTGGTGATCAAAGCCCTAAATGGCCCTTCAGCACCAGGTCCATGAACAACATTGTCTCACAGATTGGAGGCTGGAAAGACACAACAACACGTGCCATGCGATACTCTCAGATGTAAGGCACATCGCAGCCACAGTCCCGAAGAAAACGCTAACCTCGTCTACTCAGTCAACAGATTGAGGACCTCTATGCTGAGTTCCAATGGAATCGGCTCATAGACTCCCTGACAGCCCAGACCAACCCGCCATTTAATGAAGCCATCAGCTCTCACGACCTGCTACCGCAAAAAGAAATCAACATAATATCCTTCATAGGTTTTTTAGATGGAAAGCACATACCGATGGATCTTCTCGCGCAATTTGGAATGACCGATCCGAAAGATTTCCTCGGGACCCTTTCTACTATGAAGGCAGCTTTTGGGTCCAGCTTCAGCGTCTCTCCCCAACGCCAACAACTAATTCTACAATGGCTTTACTCTCGGCAACAATTAGAGCCTTTCACAGACCGCGTCTTGGAGCTGTTTTCTAGGTTGTATCTAAATCCTCCTCCCACAATTGAGCATCTACAGGATGCCCAAAGATACTCGAAACATCTGGAAGCAACACTGAAGGCAGTTTCGAGCTTTTCTTTCACATCACGCACAACAAACAGTCTTACAGCAAAACTAGTGCGGCTGGCCGGGACTTTTTGGATACGCAACGGACATCTCAAATTGGCAGAGAAGGTTCTGCGTGAAATAATTGATTCCTCATTCACTGGTATCGGACGAAACCAACACGAAGCGGTACGGGCTATGGAGGGGCTAGCCCTTGTCTACAGCGCCCAAAGGCAATTTGCAAAAGCGGAGGGATTACTCAAAGAAGCTTTACGCCACAGGGTTAATGAGCCAGGGAGTTCGAATTTTGTTGCGATCATGTTTCAGTGGGCGGCTGTACTCGACGAACAAGGGCAGACGGGTCCAGCAGAGCGTGTCCTCAAGCAGACCATCTCGGAGGTTGTGCGTGCTAGTCCCTTCTACCCGCTTATCGACAGTGGCCCGATTGATCCTGATCTACAAAAGTTATCTTGCGACATTCGCATCTTCAGGTTGAAGATCGCTCATGACTCCGGGAATGAAGCAGATTACGAAGACCTTGAAGACAAATGGTTCGAGCTGTTGGACGAACCCCAGACGTTTTCCTCCTTTCCCTGGACTGCAGATACTCTTGAGTATCTTGCAGATGCGCGATGGTTACAGCACAGAACAGATGAAGCAATAGCGCTCATGACATGGTCTGTCAACTTAACAGCGCAGTTCTACGTTTGTGATCATTACAAGCTTCTGAGAAGGCGACTTCAGCTCAGATCTTGGCAAGCAACGCATGAGGATGCGCAATCTTCAACTCTCAGGAGGGGTCCCGTTAATTCAAGAGTTCCTAGATGGACACCTCCAACTTACAACGAGCCAATACCCGACAATGCCTTGAAACAGATGGAAGACGTTAGAGACGAGTTTCTTGCCCTGCTCTTCATTGACGATGAGATGCGACTTCTGCTTATCAACACGCCGGGCCGGATTGGTTACAGCAGGTTTGAGAGAACATTTTACAGACCCCTACGCCTATTTCTCTTGGACGTCGAATTGGAGTTTTGTCGGGAAGTATCTGAGCTTCGCAACTCCTTGAGAGCTCTAACGATCCAGTTCCAGAGCATCACAAACCTTCTCTGGCAGCAGGCGTATGACCAGGCTGCCAATGCAGATTTACGGTCTGCGGCGGTCGGCAGACACCCACCAAAGTCGGATCATATGCTTCCTTCTGTTCGGTAAGATAGATGCTGCATCACCATCGAGAGAGTTCAGCTGACCGTTGCCCGCAGCGAACCTCTCAATATGCCTCTTCACACTCAAATTCCCGAGCGCGCCGAGTTCATGGACAGTGGTTTCGATGATGACCAAGTGATCCGGCTTCCTCTAATGCCATTGGATCAACTCGAGTATGCGATCCTTCAATCTCGATCAATCTCCAAATTTCGCCAGGAGTACAAAGTCCGTGTGCTCGGACAGATAGATGGCGAGATAGGAGGCAAGATAGGAGGCGACACAGAAGGCTTCAAAGACGATTCGAAGGATGATTTGGGGGGAACTGGCCAAGAGGAACACACGATTGCCACCGCGGCATCTTTGCAACCTCAAGTATTGATTCTTCATTCTTCTAGCGGGATAATGGGGCAACCTTCGGGTGGCGGTACCATCAAGACCGTCCGAGTCGCCTTGCAGGATTTCTGGCAAGGCTCTTCTGGTGCCCTGGCAGGCTGCACGGCATGTCTGCATTCTGCCGTCCTTTCATTCTGCCATGTGGCACGGAAAAGTCGCTATATCTTACGGCCACGCCTGCAGAAAGGTTTCAAAAGGCTTGAATGGACCTGCGTAAGTCAGGTACACGCTTTTAGTTGGCGACAGTGCTGATGCAAGACAGGACTGTGGCGAGGAGCTGTACGGCGATTTTTCGGATTGTAATCCGGAGGCGCTTCTTCAGCTCAAGACCATTCTCGATTCTCATGGCAGTCTACATGAAGAGGTGCCAATTTTCTCGAACTGGGCTCATAGGCAAGGGTCGGTAGCCGCTCCTCCACCGTCGTCCGCCATGCAGCAGTTCATGGCTTCAACCCAACAGTCTGTACCAGCAGCGACATTTCAGAATCAGGCAATGACAAACGCACTACCCAACGCTTCGCCAAGTGAAAACCCACAGATCAGCAGCACAGAGCGTATCACTCCAAGCGCAACACCCACGCCGGCGCGAAAACGTTTTCTCGAGTTATGCGTTAATACAGGCGAATTTCAAAGACAACTCGCGGAGATTGACGTGACGGGCGTCAAGAGCGACTCGGAGCTCTTCCGCAAGATCAAGATCAAGTACACCGAGGTCCGAAGTTTCCGCGCTAAGTACGCGTTGCTGCGTCCTACTGACGTACACTTCGTCCAGGTTCGTAAGCTCCCTTTCCTGGTCTCCGGATCTAGAGGTATCCTCCAAGTTCCTCGGATGTCATGAGGATCACAATGGCAGGATGAAGCCGAGCTGATGAAAATGCAGTTCTCTCTCGAGGACAGGCACCGAGTCGGCATCCTCAGCAAACCAATGGCGATACCAAGCCAGCAAGACATGGACCTCAGAGGTTACGATTATTCTCCTTGTCCTCTGCAGCCCACTCCGCCGGTGCCAGCCAATATCTTCCTTCATTACCTCCTGCATGCGCATGATAAAACCCACAGCAGGCTGCGATGGGGGGGCAGGATACCGCAAAAGGTCGACGACAGCATCCTGAAAGTACTAAACTCTGACGAGCTGGTCATTGGCTGGGGGGTTCACATCATCGAGGGAATTCACAAGCGGAACGTGCTGTTTGCTGCGTTATTCATGCTGCTGGTAAGCGGTGTCGTAGCTGTGACGTGGACTGTGGTTTGCAACGATGTGCAAGGTGGCTTCGGCATAGGGGCCTGGTTGACCAGCGTGCAGGCTGTTATTTTGATGATCGTTCTGGTCAAGTGGAATGAGACCTAAGTAGGATTCGGCTTGGGCATATTACTGTGTGTTGATATTTCTCATGTCTGGATTGGTGGAGGAGGCGGTTGGCAGTACACACAGCATGTCACGACTAATGATGATAATCTACGCTGATCAAAGACAGTTTTTTGATTTCATAAGGTATGCATAGGTAGCAAACGTATATCTGGACTCAATGAGGCCCACCGGCATCATGTAGTTGGACATCATGCCCAGTGGCAAACGCTGCATCACTTAAGGCTCTCAGTGGCAACACATGGCGGCGAAATGCGCGGACGAAGACAGGGGCGGGAGATGCCGAAACGGCCAAGGCTGAGGCGGCAGTCAGGGGTACGCGGGCGATAGCGATAAGCTCAAATCGACCTCCTGACCCCGCCAAGGCTGAAGAATCTTGTCCTTGCTCCTCTTTGCCCCTCTTCATCTCTCTGCTCACTGCACCCGCCCCGGAGACCCAGCATCTGCCTTGGGGGCTGCCGACAGCTTGTCCACTCGACCCTCTTTTGCGTTCGCTTTCGTCTTCCCCCATTGACTCGCCGAACCGTCCGAACCATCTTGGCCACGGCCCAAGTACCGAGAACTGACGGACACGAGCCTCGCGCCACGATCGCTGGATACCTTTCATCTATCTGAACCAGCGACAAGCAATTATCCCGACGTCGCCAAGTTGCCAACATGGAAAGCGGCACTCGTTCACTGCATTCGCCTGCGCCCACGGCCTCCTCGTCTCTGCTCCCAAGCCAGCAGCCCTTGCTAACTTCGGACAACTTCCATCCTCAAGCAAGGACGGCAAGGGCAAGAAGCGCCCCAGTGGTGGAATCGCAAGCCCGAAAAGCTGCTCAGGACCAGCTCGAGTGAGCCGATCACTGCCGCTTTGGCAGCCTCACCCGTCAGCCTTCTCCTTGCGGAAGCATCTCCATCCTGGCAGAGCCTAGCCCCGGGGTGTCCACGTCATCCGCAATCCCACCGGCCCAGCGCCGTGGACTGCCCAAAGGGGCCCGCGGGGGCATGTCGCGACCCGAGCTCCCCATTGGGCGCTTCCTCGAATCTCTTGTTGCTGGGATTATTCTCGTCGGAGCCGATGAGGGTGTGCCGCCACGCGCCGCCCCAAGACTCGCGTGCCCCTTCGCGCCCCGTTTTCTCCGACGCGCCCCATGCTGCGCGGACCGGGATCACCAGCATTGTGCGTTGTGGGGAATCATTCCACCAACGAACACTCGTCGGTGCCCCAGTCGGGCCCCGTCCTTCAATTTGGGAGAGAGGGTGTCGTGATGGAGGAGAGCCATGGCGGCAAGCCAGAAAGGAGCTGTGAGGGAGAGAGAACGCGTGGCGTGGGTAAGGCAAGCGCCGAGCCTTTCTGGAAGTGCCGTCGTATAAATGATCCAGAGCCAGACGATCCGGATAGTTGCCGGTTCTTTCAAGCCACACGCTCACCACACTTTCATTCATTCACATCCAGTTTCTCCGTTCTTTTCATCATCTTCCCGCCCTTTGCTAGACGCATCCAACCACCAAGCCTTCTTCCACCCTACCAAATCTCACCGCAAACATGAGCTTCGCCAAGTTCTTCGTCGCAGTCGCCCTGCCCCTCGCCCTGGCGGCGGATATCTTCGTCGCCACTGACGGCAGCAGCTCGGGCAGCGGCGCCATCGGCTCGCCCTATGCCTCCATCCAGGACGCCGTCGACGCGGCCTCGGCCGGCGACAACATCTACCTCCGCGCCGGCACGTACAAGCCCTCGGCCAACATCCAGATCCGCAAGAGCGGCACGTCGAGCAACCCCTACACCATCGCGGCGTACGAGGGCGAGGAGGTCGTCGTCGACGGCGACAACTTCCCCAACAACCCCGTGCCCTACGGCGGCGACCTGCCCAACTCGGACCGCGGCGTGTTCCACTTCGAGAAGGCCGACTACTGGCGCATGTACAACCTGACCTTCATCCACGGGCCGTACGGCGTCTACGTCAAGGACTCGCACAACAACTACTTTGAGCGCATCACGACGCACGACAACTACGAGTCCGGGTTCCACCTCCAGAACGACATCTCCAACACGGAGATCGTCTTCCTCGACTCGTACATGAACGCCGACCCGCGCAAGAACGGCAAGTCGGCCGACGGCATCTCGCTCAAGGAGGGCTCGGGCGATGGCAACATCATCCGCGGCGCCCGCCTCTGGGACAACTCGGACGACGGCCTCGACCTGTGGGAGTTCCTGTCGGACGTGACCATCCTCGACTGCATCGTGTACGGCAACGGCTTCAACCACTGGGGCTTCAACCCGCACGAGAACGACGGACACGGCGTCAAGCTCGGCGGCGGCTCGTCGTCGTCGTCGCGCGGCGAGGTCAACCACGTCATCTCCAACGTCATCTCCTTCGGCAACATGCGCCGCGGCTTCACCGACAACAACATGCCCGGCGACATGACCTTCACGCGCAACACGGCGTGGAACAACGGCGAGGAGGGCTTCAACACCCGCTCCTCCATCGCCACCTACGAGGGCAACCTGGCCGCCGAGAACCACGGCTCCACCGACAACGACGACCAGGTCTACCTCGTCTCGGGCGTCACGTCGCGCGGCAACAGCTGGGACGGCAGCTCCGACTGGAGCGACTCGGACTTCCTGAGCACCAACATCGACCTCATCTCCGGCCCTCGCCAGGCCGACGGCCGCATCGCCCCCAGCGACTTCCTCGTCCCCTCCAACGGCGACGCCCTCGGCGCCACCACCGAGTGGTCCACCTAAGGTGCTGTCTGGCAGAAGTGACCCCCGCATGACTGGTCGTGCGGGGGGTGGTTGTAAGGGTTGATGATCCCGAGCAGCACGAGATTCCACTGTACATAGTTATTTTGTAGACCGATCATGAGTATATATTTACTTCACTAGCTGCTGTGCTGCGTGACCGTCTGCTTTTGAGCCTCCTCGTTGCCTATTTTTAGTACTCCCCAGAGGGTCTCCATGTCGTTGTCGTCTTCCCGAAGGATAGACTCCCATATCTCGCCAATTGTGAGTGGGTGCTTCAAGCTCTTTTTGCCGGGAAGGCCGTTCTTTAGCTTGATGAAGAGCCAGCGGAGACCCGCCAGGTAGCCCCGGAACTCATCGTCACCCATGTTCACCGCGAGCTGGCTACCTTCATGTACCGTCCTCCACATGTACGGCGTGAAGTCAGCAGGATGCGGTATGCTGCCGTAGGGGCTGTCGTGCAGATTCGCAGCCGTGGTGTGCGGCGGGAACATTTCAGGCGCGTTGTTGACGGCAGAGATGAGGACATCCCGGAGGTGCTTGGGCTTGGTCTTTGGGAACACGCGCATGTTGTCGTAGTTGCGAAGATGGTGGCCGTTGTGGATGAGCTCTACCATCTCGATACGGGGGCGAAAGAGGAGGGTGTTGCGGATGGCCTGGCCCACGTACTACCGCGGCCACTTTTCGTAGGGCGTTCTTTCGTCGGGGGTTACTCCGTCGGTCGTTTCTTCGCCGGCCGTTTCGTCGTCGATTGTTGCGTCGTCGTCGATCGTGTCGTCGCCGTTCATTTCATCGCCATGCGTTACTCCGTCGGGTATCTCGTCGACATTCGTGTTGTCGTTGGCTGTTTCGTGGTCTATCGATTGAGCCACACCGCACAACGCGTCATGGTCGTTGGAGCCTCGCAGAAGGCACCGGGGCGAGCAGTAGCTGAGGTGGCAGTGCGGGCAGCGGAGGAGGACGAAGGTGCGCTGGTCGATGTAGTTGGTGCATGGTTGAGATCCATCATTCCAGAAGGCACATTGGTTCGTTCTGGTCGTCATGATGCGTACAGAGGTTTGGTTTGCCGGTGCGTCGGGCTGCCTGTCGGTTCACCCACTGACAGGGGACGGGAGTGGCAGCGTTCACAGTGATAACCGTGCTGATAAGGGTGTTGCTATGGTTTTGGAGGATACAGTAGTGATGATGATGATGGTGATGATGGTGGTGGTGATGGTGGTGATGATGAAGTTGGAGTCTGTACGTTGGATCGTGAGAAGCGGCCAAACGAGTGGTGTTATGAACGGTGGGTGGCAAGGTCGGTGGCCGACGAGTCATCAACTCAGTCGGGCGAAACTGCCAGGCACTCCGGTGACGGGAACTCTTTCCCTCCATCGAGGGGCCTAAGGCAAGGTCTGGGGAGCTTCCAAGCGTCGATCGTCCTTGCCTGTTCCGACTGACGCTCACTGGCATCCCCCTGATACACACTAACGTCGGCCACTACGATGATGTGCGAGTGCTCAATTCCTTCCGGATCTTGATAAAAAATTCACTGGTACACCTGTCAAAAGACGGGGAATCTCCACAATCCCGCATCCTGATCTCAGTCGCACCCAACCGGGGAGGCGGTAGATACGTGCTCCTGTCCCATCAACGCCAGGAGGCAACGGCATAGTTATTAATGACGGCAGCTGCCACAACCACCTCGAACCCGAGCAGAATCCCAAGAGAGCAGTTGGTCTCATATCTTGGTCTCTCGGTCCTTGCACCATTTCATGATGAGACGACCTTCGTGTCCCCATCGAGCATCATCACCAGAAGCTTGCATCAAGCAGTGATAGGTGCGCCCAAAATCGGTCTTCATGACGATGCGAAGCTTATCAGCCCGATGCTGATCAGCCTGGTGTTATCTCAAGCTGGACGCACTGAGGGGTCTTCTAGTGTACAGCAAAGGCTATCAATGAAAAACGTCTTGTCCATCTGCTGGCCACCTCCGTCATATTGACCCCCTACCAACGAGCCTCCGGCGTCACTTCGTAATAATAGTGCAGCCACCGCGTCTACATGCAAACCAGAGGTGAACCTCCCCGGAGCCTCTAACCCAAAAGTGGTAGACGTGGCCAGGTTCTCGGCTTCACCACCACAAGCAGGTCTCAACCGCCGATCGACCGATCGACAAGACCGCTCAATCGTCACAACGCATGCCGTGCCGCAGCCTTTTGATCCTGCCCATTCTAATTCAGGCAACGCCATGAGTCGCGACTTCAATTAAGCACAGCCTCGATTCCGATCCAGACGCATCGTTATCTGCAAAAGCTTCTCTAGCCTGCCCTGGACATGTCGTCGTGGATCACCCACATGCGGAGGAGCTTCATCTGCCGAAGGCCCCTGTCGATGCTGCACCGCGGCACAGGTGTAGGCAATTGGCCAAGCCCCGCGTTCCTCCCAAAAGTTCCAGCACCGCGAGTGGCGATAGTGGCAACCGCCGATTGGGAATAACAAGCTTTCGGCAGCTTCTGCGTCGTAGCTCGATTTCGCCAGATCAGCGGCAAGGGCTTCACTTCCTGATGATGAGGCGGGACTGCTACGATCAGCCGACTAGCTGTGCATCTGAAGCAGGTGTCGGATCTAAATACAGAAACAGCGAAGAAGATGTAGCGCGACGATGTGTATATAAGCGAAGGACTTGGCATGTTTTCGATCATGAACTGCCCCTTCATCACAGCAAGCCATCGTCGCCATACCAGTTTCACCTAGCCTCACAACATCCCTCCTCAGTCCAACTTAGCAAGTTCACTGCAATACCACAACGACATCACCAAAATGAAGAGCGCCGCCCTCCTCCTCGCCCTGGCCATGGCCGCGACCCCCTCTGTCCAGGCGCAGCAGTGGGTGAACCCCGAGGGCGGCAACATCGAGGCCGAGATCGGCGACACCAAGATGGACTTCGGCTCGACGCCGCCCTGGATGGTCCTTGACGCCATCAAGGAGCAGTGCTCTAACACGGGCTGCCGGTCGGGCGAGCCCGTGAGCGCCGCGACGCTCCTCGTCCATAACGGGCTCGGCGGCGACACGGCCATCCTGATGGACGTCACCGGCACGTTCAACAGCGAGGGCCAGCCGGGCAACCGGGACCAGCTCGTGGAGATCGCCAAGGCCATCGTCGCCAGCAACCACGGGTTCGAGGCGGCGCAGCCGTACCAGCCGGGAGCCTGCATCGTCACCAAGGAGGGCTGCTGGTGTAAGACCCCTCGTCCGAGAGAATGCGCGAAGTGGCTGACCTTGTTGCAGACAGCGAAGACAAGATCAAGGTGGACCAGTACAGCGGCACCAACGCCGTCATGGTTCGCTGGGAGGATGACGACGGCAACCTCATCTCGTTCCTCAACGTGGGGTTCTCGCTCCCGGATGCCGCCGAGCTGGATGGGCTCTGCGCCGGGATCGTGGGCATCGGCGGGGCGGTTGCGTCGGCAGTGCTACCGCTCACGGGCGGACTCTTTGGTCTGCTCTCGCTCGGCTGCCTCGCCTTGCAGTAGGGGTGTGTGTGTTCGGTGTTGAGCTTGGGCGTGAAACTGTAGGTTCCATCGAGCTGCTTATGTTTGAGTCGAGTAAGTGTAAGATAGCAGCAAGAATATATAATAAGCAGGTCAAAAGTATGAGGGCAGAGTTGTTATTGTAGTTAAGCCACAGTGGGCAAGTGCCTCTACGGCCACCCGAATGACCTTGGCACGTGGCGAATCAATGGGATGACCTGGAAAGGCTCCGAATACGATTAGATTCAAATGTGCTAGCCCCGGACATCGAGCTGGGAGTGAGTGTTTGATGCTAGATGTCAATTTGCTATACTGTTAGCAATACTAGCTGTGTACAATGAGTACAAATGTGAATTCGCTTGTCTCCTCTTCTGTCCGCTATGTTAAGTAAGTACGACTAAGGAAGCCTGGATTGTCGCCCTTTAACATTGATTATATCTGTTATGTAGTTCTCTCCAAGGGTATAACTTTCCCCACCTTCCGAGACAAGACCTTAGTACAAGACCACCTTCAACGAACCATCATCACGTCATGAACACTTCAAAAGTTAGGAGCGATGAGGCAAGAAATTTCATACTATCTGCTAAACAAGACCGTCTCAACACTTTGTATTCTTGTCGACACTCAGCG
Organism: Verticillium zaregamsianum; assembly: GCA_002851755.1. NCBI lineage: Eukaryota > Fungi > Ascomycota > Sordariomycetes > Glomerellales > Plectosphaerellaceae > Verticillium > Verticillium zaregamsianum. Next base: position 673,666 of record NMXM01000003.1, on the reverse strand, counting down.
TAATCGATTTCTAAACCTCTTGTAGGAGCCAGAGGCTAGGAAGGGTAAGTGTAGTCACAGAAAGGTCCGATTTTTAACCTCCATCATATGTCCTCAAACCTTCATTTTGGTCCAATCTTGTCGAGTCCTCAACAGAATGAGAAAAAGAGAGTCAGTCTCCAATAATGATATAGCAAGCCTCTTGAAGACTAGCTGCACGAAGTCTGGCAACCTGTCGAAGAATCAGTCAGCCTCAAAGTAACTACGGCATTAGAAGGACTATCAAGCTTGTCCTCTTATACTCACCCAGCATACAAGCGACGTAATCGAGATTGCCAAGCCCCATGCAAAATTTCTCCACACATTCCAAGGCACAATCCGCCTCGCGCTCAACCATTTTGTCACCTAAAGCAACTCACCTTAGCTCGTTGTTCTCGGGGAACCAAGTTGTTCTTGAACAGGAGAGGAAAAGGCAGACATGGAGGGGGGCAGCGACTTACCATCGGCTGGGAGCGCAGTCGCGACAGCGAGGAAGAGGGAGGTGACGAAGAGCAGCTTCATATTGAAAAGTCGGGGGCGGGCAAGAGTGGCTTGTGCGGTAGATATTTGACAAAGGTTTAGATGAGAAACAGTGTAGGGTATTGAAGCGGGTTGTCTGGGAAAAAGAAAACGAGCTCAAGTCGGGGAGATCGAAGTAGTTTATATACTTTTACCCTCTCCTGCGAGTCGACAGATGCTTAAAAGAATGCCATGGCGTTGTAAGGGATTGGTACATTTATTACTGAGATGGCAAGCAGAGCTGCGGCATTGGCTCGGTAATAATCAAGCTGCTTTGATCAGGGAAGTGAGTGGTCTGTTCTTGATATTATGTTCCCAAGGCAGAGGGGAGTATTTCCACCTCTAAGGGTACGTGGTTAAGGAGCCCACAGGGTATGTACGGCGATCGTTTCCTAAGTGTAGTGCAGTGCTTCTATACGCGCATCACGTTTAGCAAATCAATCACATCTAGGGAACGAATTAGCATTGTTCTTGCCTCTTGTTGGATGATCTTTTGTTGTGGAAGCCCTGCAGCCAAGGCCTGTGCCCGACTTCTGCGTTTGTCAGTACCGCTTGCCGTCCTCTTGGCGTCTGGGCACACCCTTTCCATCCCAAAGATGTGCCCTAAGTAGGTAGGACAAGTACATCTTGCCGCCTGTGCATATGAACCGGCTGAGGTTGTGACCCCATGAACCATGCTTAAGTTGCCAAATAAGGCAACTATGGCAACAGTCTCTGCCAAGTAAGCTTGGCAGTTGGCGCACTTGGTCTCGGTGAGTAAGGGGGATGCATGTCCAAGGCTCTCCCAGACACACAACCACCTTGTTATTTAGAGAGACGGAGTCGCTCATGACGTGACGCTGAGAGCAAGAGCGAGAATTATGCCTCAAAAGGGCACCCGTGGAGAAGCCGAGTTTCCCGCTGCCCGGCCTCCAAACACCTGCCCAGCCAAATCGGACTCTTGCCGGTCTATCCGCTGGTGCACAGATCTGCAAGCAGGTACTTGAGGCATCACACAAGGCAGCGACGCCCGAGGGCGGAAACATGCGGGAGGGGTTGGCAGAGAGCGGAAGAATGATGGGGCTGGTTTGGCTGGGGTCGGCCGTGGTTCCCAAGATAGCTAGCTACCTTACGCCGGAAGCACTACCTCAGCAGCCATGTCCGACCTCCTAGGAAGTCACTGCTCAAAGAGTGCTCTACCGTTTTCGTTATTGCAACGAAAACTCTCAGCTGTTTGTTACGGTGCACCAGAGGCTTAACGGTGAACTTTTATGCGCCTGTGGCTATGTCATCCCATAGGCTGCTGGAGGACATCAGGCAGGTTCCCTCTCCGTTTATAGACCCAAAAAATGACAGGACCTCACAACTATATTCCTCAGGGTTTTCTCGTCTAATTAGATGTCTAGAAACCGCGAGATAATCGTAAGTAGGTAATGATGCCCATTGTGGCATGGGACATGATAGGTACGTGCTCTATCGCCTTACGCGGTCGCGCTTAGAGGTAATCCCTATGTGCCCCGCAACCTTAGGTCATGATTGGATGTGTCTCTGAAAGGAACTTACCTGATGTCTTCCAGCGGCCGATGGGGTACTAGGTAAGCCACCACCAAGCTCAGGGACCGCCCAGGCTAAAAGCAGCGAGGCTCTAGGATGGATCCCCAGTGCTGAGCATGACCAGGGAGGTAGCCCGATGGAGCTTAGCGCTAGTACCTCGCGTATCAGGCACCTGCGCGCACAGACCACTCACCGTCGCTCCTGCTACGTGCCCTCGACCGCCAGAGACAACAGACAGCTCGTGCTCAACTCGACGAAGCTGCCCCCCAAGCTCCAACCTGTCCACATCACCAGCCTCAACCACCCTTGAGCCGCCATGTCCAACTACTACAACCCGCCACCAAACCCCGCCTACGGCGCTGGCCCCTCCGCCGGCGCCGGCGCCCAGAACCTCCAGTTCTACCCCTCCTCCTACGGCCCCGGCGTCTCGGGCCAGGCAACCCCCCAGCAGGCCTCCTACGGATACGGTGCCCAGCCCGGCGGCCAGTTCGGCGGCGCGGCCTCGCCCGGCTTTGGAGGCGGCTTCGGCGGCGCCGCGGGCGTGTCGGGACGCATGGGCGAGCAGGGTGGCCTGCGCACCGGCTGGCTGGCCGCCTTCTCGACCGAGGGCTACGACGGCGAGCCGCCGCTGCTCGAGGAGCTCGGCGTCAACTTCAACCACATCCAGACCAAGGTAGCCCCCCCCCTTCCTTCGCCTGATGCCCCTGCAGGCCTCCGACGAGAGAAAAGCTGACGTGACCGCGCCAGACCCTCGCCGTCCTCAACCCCTTCCGCCGCATCGACCAGCACATCATGGACGACTCGGACCTCGCCGGCCCAATCCTCTCCTTCTTCCTCTTCGGCACCTTCCTCCTCTTCTCCGGCAAGATCCACTTCGGCTTCATCTACGGCCTCGCCGCCCTCGGCTCCGTCTCCCTCCACCTCATCCTCTCCCTCATGACGCCCACCGAGCTCGGCCCCCACGAGGCCGACTCGCACACCCACCCCTCGGCCGCGCAGTACCCCGGCGGCGTCCCCGACCACCACCTGCAGCAGAAGACGGGCCACTTCTCCACGACCCTGACCTTCGCCCGCTCCAGCTCCATCCTCGGCTACTGCCTGCTGCCCCTCGTCGCCACCAGCCTCCTCGGCATCCTCATGCCCATGGACACGCCCCTCGGCATCGTCATCACCAGCGCCGCCATCCTCTGGTGCACCTACGCCGCCTCCGGCATGTTCGTCGCCATCGGCCGCATGATGAGCATGCGCCTGCTCATCGCCTACCCCCTCGCCCTGTTCTACGTCGGCTTCGGCATCATGGGCATCTTCAGCTCGCGCGGGAGCAGCTCCCTCGCCGCCGCCGCCGCGGGCCTCAAGGGATGATGACACGATGGATGGAAAATACTGGACGGGATAGGAACGGCACGGCATATAAAAGGAGCGAGCGAGCGGCATGGCACGGCACAGCGATGCGTGGGCGGCCGCGGACGGCGTTGTATCATACCTAGGCGGACATGACGTTGACACGAAATCCATCTTATGAAACCACGGCACAGGAACAAATGACGGTAGTGATGATGCTCCCATGGCGTTCGATACTCTGGACTGAAATTATAAAACCGCACGAAATGCCGCCCAAGTGCCGTCCCGGCACGGAGCCGCCGCCACCCTGGCTGTCCGGCTGGCGGCGGCGAGAAGTCCCAAATGCCACATATACAAATTAGAACAGAAAAAAATTGAAAAGTCCTCCCCTGGCCAGGCCCCCCATCCCTCGTACATCATCACCAGGGACAGACACCCGCCATGTCCCTCCACATCAAGACCACACCCCCTCAGGACGACTCGGCAGGCACACCGCAGAGGATGGAGAACTGGCCGCCCGCGCCGGCGGAGACGAGCTGCTGGCCGCGGACGGCCGTGTTGTCGATCAGGGTGGGCGCCTCGACGTCGTCGATGGTGCCCTGTCCCGTCTGGTAGTTGGACGAGAAGCCCCACGAGTAGGCCTTGCCGTCCTTGGTGATGGCAAAGTTGTTGTCGGTGCCGGCGGCGACGCGGACCACGTCGCTGGGGGCTGCACATAGTTAGCGCGTGATTCAAAGGGGGTAGGGCGCGCGGGGGGCTTACTGGGCACGACGGTGGGCGCGGCGAGGATGCGGGCGTTGTTGCTCTCGTCGCGGATCAGGTCGTCCTCGGGCACGGCGCCCTCGGCGAAACCGACCTGGAACCCGTCGAAGCGGCCCCACGTGAGGAGCTTGCCGTCGTCGGTGCACGCCAGCGAGTGGTGCTGGCCGCCGGCGATGTCGACGATCTTGTACTCCTCGAGCGAGTCGACAATGGTGGGGCGGAGGATGACGGCGTCGTCCTCGCCGGCGCCCTCGCGGATGCCCGTCTCGGCAAAGTTGTTCAGGCCCCAGGCGTAGACCTTGCCGTTCTTGTCGAGGGCGAAGCTGTGGTACTGGCCGCAGGCAATCTTCTCAATGTTCTTCTTGGGGATGCCCATGCCCTGGGGGACGAGGGACGACATCTTGTTGCGCTCGATGATGCGGCGGCCGAGCTGGTTCTGCTGTCCGCAGCCCCACGCGAAGACGTTGCCCTTGGATTCGAGGGCGAGAATGTGGTTGGAGCCGGCGGCGAGGGCCTTGATGGACTTGAGCTCGGGGATGTACAGCGGCGTCAGCTGGATCTTGATGTCCTGGTTGAAGCCGAGGATGCCATCGCTGGACTGGGGGCGGTGTCAGTAGTGCTAGAGGAGAAAGAGACGAGAGACTTACGCGGAAGGTGCCCCATCCGTAGACGCGGCCGTCCTCGGTCAAAGCAAACGTGGCGCTGTCGCTGGCGACGACCTGGACAAACTTGGCGCCGGGGGCGAAGTGCTCGGAGGACACAGCGATGGGGGTGGACTCGCGGGGGTTGACGCCGGAGTCGTCATCCTCGTCGTCCGAACCAGAGTCGCTAGCTTGGTCGGCATCGCGGAGGCCACCGTCCCAGTTGGTGTCGCGTCCGAGGGCGCCCTGGTCGTTGACGCCCCAGGTGAGGATCTTGTTGTCGTGGGTCAGAGCCGCGACGTGCATGCCGCCGCAGGCGATCTGGACGACGCCGACGGGGGTGCGGGCGAGGTTGTGGTTGATGCGAGGGCGCTTGACGTCGATGGGCTTCTTGCCGTCGTTCTTCTTGCTGCCGAGACCGAGCTCGCCGGACGAGCCCTCGCCGAAGACGTAGACGTCGAGGAGGGTCGTGGGAGCATCGTTGATCTTGCGGCCGATGGTGTGGGGGTGCTTCGGGGGCGCCGGCTCCTTGGGCTCGGCCTTGGGCTTGGGCGCCTTCTTGGGCTTGGTGACTGTCTTGGTCTTCTTGCTGTCGGCTTCCTCATCGGTTGGCTCCTCGGTGGCCTTGCGCTTGCTGGCGGCCTTGGGAGCGGCGGCCTTGGTGGCAGCCTTCTTGGGAGCAGCCTTGGGCGCGGCCTTCGTGGCAGCGGCGGCCTTCTTGGGCACAGCCTTCTTGGGGGCCTCCTGCTCGGACTCGGACTCAGACTCGGACTCGGACGGGCTCTGGGCGTCGTTCCTCCTGGCGGGCAATTTGGCAGGAGGAGAAGGAGCGGCCTTCTTGGGAGCAGCCTTCTTAGCAGGAGGCGCGGCGGCCTTCTTGGTGGCGGCTGTCTTCTTGACAGCGGCAATCTTCTTCACGGGCGCCTTGGCAGTCTTGGCCTTCTTCGCCTTGGGGGCGTCATCGCTGGACTCGCCCTCGGTGGGCTCGTCGTCCTCGGCCTTGCGCTTCTTGGAGGCGGCGGAGGTGCCGTTGACAGCGGGCTTGGCGGCGGCCTTCTTGGTGGCGGCGGCGGCCTTGGTGGCAGGCTTCGCAGCAGAGGTCTTCTTGGTGGCGGCGGCAGCGGCCGTCTTGGGCGCGGCGGCCTTGGTGGTTCCCTTGGGGGGCATTGTGATGGTAGTGCGGTGACGCTTGGGAGAGGTTTGTGTTGGAAATGGAGGGAGGCGTCGGGCGAGTTATGTCGCGGAAACGCGTGACGAAATTGTGCGTATGGCGTGGTGGTATGTTGGGTCGGCGATGGAGCGCGAGACGCGAGGCAGGTGCGGGATCCGTGCGGAAGGCGCGGTAAAACCCAGCCAGAAAACTCGGTGCGAGACGTGTCGAGACGTGTGGTCAGGTCGGCCGAGCGATCTTTGCGCAGGACTCGAGTGATGGGTATAGATACGTAGTTGGTTGAGGCTGGCCTAAGCGGTTGATGATGGCTTCGCGACGCGCAGGGAGGCTTGGTCTCTCTTTCGGGGATGCGGCGCAAGTTTCGTCGAAGATCTGTTGAGGAGGATGCGGAGGGTGATGGTCACGACGTGATGGTCGAGACAAAGCAGGTAGGTATGGAGGATATGTAGAACAAAGGTAGTCGATCTGGCCGAAGGCGCGAGACTCGAGACGAACAAAGGTTTCGGGTGAAGACCACGGATGGAACCCGGAAGCTGGGGGAGAAAGGTAAGATGCTGAGCACAGGAAACTGCTTGCTCGAGAAGCAAGGGATGATCTGATGGCAGAGGCGTATCAAGGTGGCCTCGCAAAAGTGGTTGAGGAGAAGAGGTTGTGCGAAGGAAAAATGTCGTGCGACGCGCTGAGTCGGGAAATAATAAACCAGAGCAGGTGCGTGCAAGCACAAAACGGAAGCTGCGCTGCGCTGTACTGGACGGGAGCTCCGTCGTGACGGAGCTGGTCCCAAGCTCAGAAATTCAGACACGGCGTTAGGCCTGTCCGGGACTAGCTAGTGGGTGCCTACAGGGTGCTACAGGGAGCCCACAGGGACTCTACAGGGGAGCTCGCGCCATTGGTTCGGCGAGGGTGTCGGGCGTAGCTGTTGATTGGATGCACGGTGGCTCCGCCGCTGTATCGGGACAGGGTGGCCTCGGTGAGCTCGGTCGGCTCGGTCAGGGCCGCACACCGGGGGCTTGCTCACAATACGCACAAAGAGCGAGTCCGTCTCGGTCTTGGGCACGCCTGCAGGACTGGGCGGGCTGCAGCTGCTGCAAGGGGCCGGGATGACACATGCGAGCCTCTCACGGCTTCGAGGCCATCCGAGGATGCACGGGATGCAAACGAACACAGTGATGGATGGTACGTCCGAGGCGCACTCATTCTCTATTCAGCTCAAGAAGTGTCGTACGAAAGGCGGTAACTGAACATCTCCATCAACCCATGTCACATCGGGGCCCCGCTGCTACAGAATCTTCGCTCTGCAGCCTCAGTCCTGCTTCGCGCTCGCCTTGGCACCCTCCGTCCCCGCGAGCCTGGCCGTCACCCCCGTCACCGCCTCGGCCAGCATGCCGGCATAGATCGAGCCGTTCAGCAGCGCCAGCTGGCGATACCCACTCGACGAGAAGCCTCCGGCCATGGCGTACGCCGCCGCCAGCGCAAAGCTCGCGGCGGCCGTCGTGTAGCACGGGCCCAGCCGCCCCGGCCACCCGGTGCTGATTTCTTGGCTCGCGATCAGGAGGCCCATGATCTGCACGGCCAGGGCGACGGGGACGACGACGATGAGGGGCTCGCTGCCGGGCGTCGTGGTGTTGAAGCCGCTGTAGGCGACGCCGGCGATGACGGCGTAGGCGACGGCGCAGATGGCGGCCGCCGTGACGAGGGTGCCCTGCGAGAAGGTGTCGACCGGCGGCTGGCGTTTGAGGCGCGCGACGGTAGGCCCGGCAGGCTGCTTGGCGGCAGGGGTCGTCATGGCGTCTGGGGGCGATTGGGGTGCGAATCGGCTGGCGACTGGGGCGGGAACAGATGTGAGGTTGTCGTGAAGAAGGTTGGTTGACGTTTGAGGGGAACGGCACGTGTGCTTTTCTTTTTGAGCTTATCACCAGCTCTTGGCCGTTGGCTCCTTCCTACTCAGTCCAGGCCTGGAAGCGTCCCGACTGGCCTGGAGCCTCACAGTGTGCATTGTGATATTTGTCGACGCGCAGACGGTGTCGCTGTCGACTGCTGGCCGGATCACAACATCGCCAGCATCAACGGCTAGCCTATGGCGTGATTGTATTTATCGGCTTTGATCGCAGTTTAGTTGCTGATGATGTTCATGAATTCTGCCTGTTCAATGAGGCTCTTCGCCTGCCACCAAGACGAGAGGTGGCTCACTGTGCTTCGATCAACCACAACACAGGACACGAGAACCTTCATCTTAAAAATAATGCATAATGGAGAATAATGTGTCATTTCGGGCCAGTGGTATCTTCCATCGCAGCTCTCTACCGAGCCACGTCAAGAGCCCCGTCCCGTGAGCCAAAACGCCAGCCGATGCCCCATGCCAGGCCATCACCCCGCCCAAACGCCTCCCTTGAACATGCCGCACGGGCCTGGAAAATGAATAATAACAGAGCCGGTGTCAAGCGTCTACCGCTTGGTGGTGAAGTCAATCTCGTGCTCCGAGGGGTCCCACTTCCCGTCGGCGGCCTTCTCGCAGGTGCAGGCGTCGGCGGAGCGGCGGCCGCAGCTGCAGGTCTCGCCGGCGGGTCCGGCGTTCTCGGTGCCGGCGCGGTCACAGTTGCAACCGCCGGCGGGGCGGGCGCGGCACGAGCAGCGGGCGCCCGAGATGGTATTCTCGGCGGCCGACTTGTCGCAGGTGCAGTGCAGCGCCGACTGCTTGCCGCAGGAGCACTTGGCTTGCTGAGCTGGGGGATATCAGTATTCTGCGGTGGAACGCGGATGAAGACAGGAGACGTACCGCAGACACACTCGGCGGACTTGCCGCAGCAGGTGGAGGACTTGTCAATGGCCATTGTGATGGGTGGTGGTGTGTGGGATGTGGTGCAAGAGAAGGATGTTGTGTGTTTGAGGGGCGGTTGATTTGTGTTTGCGTTTGTGTTTGTCCTTGTGAGTGTTGACTGTGTTGGATGATGATTGTACTGAGTGATGAGATGTGTTGTGCTTGATGGAATAATGGTGTACTGACTGAAGGTTATATACCATGGACTCTCAAAGCCGTAGACGTCACAGTCTCTAAGCCCAGGCACGGCTGACCTTTCCGGTCGTGTCATCATGGCGCCGCTGATTGGCTGCTGACCATTGTCAGCCAATCAGCGACGGGCCATTTACAATCGTCTCTGACAGGACACGCCACTGAGCGACAACATTCGACTTTACGCTTTTGAACTGAGTCGATCATGTTCTGGAGCACGGCCATGGCGAGGCTGGGCTGAGCGATCCAGTTGTCAGGTCATGATCTATTATCAATGCACTCAGCCTGGCCAGTGAGGCTGCCTCGATTTTCACCAGCAACGGCCCATCTGCAGACGATGCCATCATCGCAAATCTGCCACTTGAGGTACCTACCTCACTCCACACGTCACACCCAAGGTCGACTAGGACCTACATCAATTCGAGATGTTTCAATGCGTAGCCAATAGCATCGACTGTTCTCATGAACACCACGATCTTCTATCACCACGGGCCCTTGACTTCTTCCTTCCTATCATGCCCTCCCCTCTTGCGTGATCGCATCTAGGCCGCATGAGGCAACACAACGCATGACTCAGCTGCCTGTCAATCACTCAACGCTCCCTGGACCTCGCCTTCAGGACCAAGCGAATTTGTATCGGATTTTGATCTCAAGAGGCCGCCATGCTCCTACCCCAGCCGAACCTTCTGCTCTTCTTATGCCTTGCCTGTCATAGACCATCGTCAGCATCCCTTCTCACCGTCGCCGGGCCGTGACGGGGTCACATGGCGACGATATCCCAGGAGCGTGAACGACGGTCCAACGTTCGGAGAACGAACGTGACGGCGTGTGCACGATGCCGCTCTCGCAAGCAGCGGTGCGACCAGAACATCCCGGCATGCTCCAACTGTGAGCGAGCCGGGGTGGAGTGCGCGAGCACAGATATCGATGGGAGGATCGCCCCCAGAAGGTCAGGACCTCTGCATGTCTCTACCAAGCCACAAGATCACTAAATGGCCCGGGACAGCTACATCAAAAGCCTCGAGGACCGCGTTGCCTACCTTGAGAACCAGCTCGCGAGCCGTGACTCGATGATGGACTTGCATGCACCCCCACAGCACTTCCCGCCCTCACCACTCGCGAGCTCTCAGCTCAGAGATCCCGTCGACCAGATGGCCTTGCACTCCCTTGAGAACAATTTATTTTCCAGCAGCATCGTCACACCCGACGGGCAGTCTCTCCTCCGCTCCCTGCTGGCGGAGCCCATGCGGAGCGTGTCCCAGTCCACCAAGCCCGCCGACCATCGATCACTCCTCGACGAGCTGCCCTCCGAGACCCGAGCCGTGTTTCCCGGCCAAGACGCATCCGCGCGGCTCACTGAGGCCTATTTTGAGCATTGCGAGTTTTTCTCTCCTATTATCCCGTCTAAGGACAACTTTGTTGCTGCGGTCGCTGCCTTGTATGCCGGGGATAGGGGGTCTACAGATGTCCCTCATCCGGTCGAGACATTGGTCAAGTTCCGCGCATACATCGTATTCGCCGTTGCCGTTCTGCTGCTGAACAGGATGGACTCTTCATTTCCTGTTTCCAGGGCAGAAGGCTACTTTGCTACGGCGGTCCGAATCCTGGCCCAGAACCCTACCGTCATCTGCACTGGAGACTTGGAACATCTCTGCAACCTCCTCCTCGTCATCCAGTACAGCTGCTTTGCCTCCAACTTAACCGCCGCGTGGCACTTTCTTGGAATGGCATCCAGGTTGGCCGTTGAGCTGAGCCTCCACGACGAACGTGCCGTCGTCGGGAGGCTCGACCAGGCGCAGCTCAAACAGCGCAGGTGGCTCTTCTGGGCTCTGTACACGAGCGAGCGCAACCTCTGCGTCATCCTCGGCCGCCCATTCTCGATCCCTGACGAAGCCATCGAGACGCCCTTGCCGGAGCTACCAGAGGGCAACACCAGACGCGCACGAGCGCTCCACCTCATCAAGCATCGCCTCCTGGAGTCGGAGATCTACGTGACCCTACATCAAAAGGCCGCTCTGAATGGAGCCGTTCTTGATCCGGTGTCTTGGAGGGAGGGCATGCAGCGTAGAATCATGCAATGGGTCGGCTCGGCGCCAGTATCCTCGGCAGAGCCTTCCACCCAGCTGGCGCCCTCGGACATATTCGAAAGCATCCTCAGCAACCAGCTGGTTCTTCTCTACTACCCGTCGCCGTTATTTCCGACTCCGTCCGAACAAGAGGTCCAGATCCTAGCCCAGAGCGCCGCCAAGTGTATCCGCGCCTACAGGACCACCTTTCGCGATGGGCAGCTGCGATTCTTCTGGCGTACGACGCATTACCTCTTCCGAAGCGGCGTGGCAATGGCATACTGCGTCCATGTTCAGTCCACCCACCAATATCCGGGTCTGAATCAGACAGAAATGATTGCCTCGGTAAATACCTGCGTGTCCATTCTCTGGGCCATGGTAGAGCGATATCCCGCCGGCAGGGTCTACCGGGACGCGTTCGAAAACCTGGCTAACTCCCTTCTCAAATCAGTGGAGAATCCCTTTGGCCGGACACAGCCTGATGAAGCATCTCCTTTTGGGTACGACCCGACACTCCTGGCAGACTTGGATTTACCGCAGCCAGCAGTGGACTCTTTGTACTGGGGTTTTGGGGTTCTCACATAACACCGTTTATTTCCCGAGCCGGGCAAACTTGAACAGTCATTCCCCAGCCACTGGTGATATCTACTACGTGTACTGTGCCTAAACTACATTTGTCTGCAGGCTGAACTACAAGTCTTTGAGGGGATCTGGCGGCGCAGGATCATTCTTCAAGCTCTTCTGGAACTCCGTCTGCATCTTCAACATGGGTTGCCGAACCCAAGTGTTGTAAGCCATTATGTCCGTCTCCTCCTTCGGGTCTCTGACCACGTTGAACAGGTACGGCGACTCCAGCCGCCCGCTCGACCGGTTGACCTTGGGCTCCCAGACGAGGTGCAGCTTCCAGTCCTTCCACTTGATGGCGCGTAGCTCCTCCTTGATGTAGAATAGGAATCCGTGGCGGGGCGCTTCGACCCCGGACGGGTTCTGGAAGAACGCAGTCTGGTCCACCCCGTCGATTGGTCGGTCGGACGGCGCCGCGGTGCCGGTTATGGAGAGGATGCTCACGAAGAGGTCGGTGACGTGCACGATCGCGTTGGTGGTGACGCCCTGCGGGACGCGGCCCGGCCAGCGCAGGATGAAGGGCACGCGGAGGCTTCCCTCCATCGCCGTGTGGTAGGTGCCCGACCACGGCCCGGCAGTGCCTCGATACGGCTCGCGGAACTCAGGGCCATTGTCGGAGGCGAAGATGAGGACCGTGTTCTCCCTGACGCCAAGGGCATCCATGTGGTCTAGGATCTCGCCGACACGGTAGTCCATCTCGGCCATGGAATCCGCAAAGTCGCCTTGATTTGTCTTTCCTGTGAAGTCCTTGTGGGGAAGGGTCGGGAAGTGCAGGTGGACGAGCGGGTGGTAGAGGAAGAAGGGTTGTTCGGCCTCGACCTGGCGGGTGAGCCAGTCTCTGGACCTTTCGACGAGCATCTCGTCGATGAGTCTGCGTTTCTCGAGGTCGTAGATGCACACGTTCTTGGAGGGCTCGCCGGCCTTGCCCTTCATGATGTAGGGGAGGTCGGCAACCTCTGGGGTATACCCCAGGGAGCTGGTGAACTGCGTCTCGTCGGTCGTCCTGGGGATCCCGAACCACTCGTCGAAGCCACGGTCGGACGGAAACCGCCCGGGAACGTCGCCGAGATGCCACTTGCCATGATGGGCTGTCGCGTAGCCGTTCTCCTTGAGGCATTCGGGCAACGTCTTCTCCCAAGGGGTGAGGCCCTGAGGGAAGCCGGCGGGAACTGACTGGCGACATCCCGTCCGGATGGGGTGTCGGCCTGTCATGAGGGCGGAGCGGGTCGGGACGCAGTCGCTCTCGACGTTGAAGTTGTGGAAGAGAAGCCCCTCGGTCGCCAGCTTGTCAGTTCGCGGCGTCGCAGCGCCCCGGAGCTCGCCGCCGCCATAGCAGCCGAGCTCGCCCCAGCCGAGGTTGTCCGCTAGGATGAGGACGATGTTGGGTCGGGTTGGATCTTTGGACATATTGGCGGTTGGTCAGAATTCATGTGGGCATGCAATGGAAGCTTGTCCCAGGTAGCTGCTGGACTTTTAAGGAAGAGAGATGAACTGGAACATGAATAGCAAGCAAGCCAGACGAAGAAAAATGGACAGACCAGCTTTCCAGAATTCAAGGCTTTCATGTCGTGATCAGGAGCCCATAGATCTCCCGGCGGCCTGGTGCCGATTCCGGAGCCGCTAACGCTCACCTCCGACGGCCACCGCCGAGAGAGACTTCCGATGTCACAGCTCCCTTTCTCCAAGACACACCTCCGTCGCTCACCACCGAAAACTCATCACCACGGCTTCAGATGAGATATGGCGTGCTCCGTTCCATGTATCACGATAGCTAAAGATTTCGTCCTTGGGAATTGAGCGCGAGGAGGCGGACGACGGGGTTCACCCCGTGCCGCGATTGCTGCGGATATAACTAGCCCTTCTTTCGTCGACGGCAAGAGCACTTCAGACCGACGAGATCAACGACAACACCGTTCACCTAGCGAATCCATTGAATCAATCATGTCCAAATCTTTTCTGGACGGGTCAGGGCCCCAGCTCGACCCTATCAATGACGAAAAACAAGATGTCTCTGGAGGCACGCTCAAGAATGCCTCGCCTGAGCCAGAATGGGCGCCGACAGAGGAGCGAGCTGTCGTCAGAAAGTAAGCTGCTACGCTCAGAAAGATCAAGTACCTGCTGACTTGCTAGGCTCGACCTCTATCTCATGCCCCTCCTCGTCGCCGGCTTCTTCGTTCTCCAGCTCGACCGCAGCAACATTAGCAACGCCATGACCGATACAATCACCGAGGACCTGGGCATCACACGAGATGACGTCAACCTCGGCTCGCAGCTCATGTCCGCCGGTATCATCATTGCCGAAATTCCATCCAACATCATCCTGCAGCGCCTCGGTGCTCCCATCTGGCTGACTTTCCAAATGTTCGTCTGGGGCACCATCGCCCTGACACAGGCCTGGTGTACCAACCTCGACTCTTTCCTCGCCACGCGGTTCCTCCTCGGCATTTTTGAGGGCGGCTACATCCCCGGTAGCCAGTACATGCTGGCGCTCTTCTACACGCGCGAGGAGCTGGCGCTTCGGACGGCCGTGTTTTACTTTGGCAATTACTCTGCCACGGCCACCGGATCGCTCATCGCGGCAGGTATCCTCAAAATGGGTGGTGTCATGGGGATGTCTGGTTGGCAGTGGTTGTTCATCAGTATGTCTTCGTTCCTGTTCATCTTATCCCTTTACTAACACAAGATGCAGTCGAAGGAGCTATCACTCTCCTTGTCTTCGTGGCCTTCGTAGCTTTCCTTCCTCGCAGCCCTGCGCACACGGCCCCGGTCCACGCGCGGTTCAACTTCTTCAACGATCGCGAGCGACAAATCCTCCGCGCTCGCGTCTTAGCCGACGACGAGACCAAAGGCGCAGACAAAGCCGATATCACGTTGAAGAGCCTCGGCGAGGCCCTGATCGACTACCGTCTCTGGCTGCACATGATCCTCAATATTGTAGCTTTGGCACCTAAGGGTGGTCTGCAGTTGTACGGCCCGACAATCATAAAAGGACTAGGTTTCTCGAGGACGAACGCCAACCTTCTCAACGCCGTGAGTAGCGTGCTGGTCATAATCCTTTCCTCTCTCATTGCCTTTGCTTCGGACCGCACTCACTGGCGCGGCCCGTGGTGCATAGTCGCCTCTTTGTGGTCCATTATCTTCGCAGGCGCGCTCTTCGGCCTCCCTGACGGCACGAACAAGTGGGCGCGCTATGCGGTGCTCACGCTACTGAGCGGAGGCAACGCCCTGGCACAAGGCCTCAACGACGCTTGGGTCAGCATCAACGCCGTGACGCCCTCAAACCGTAGTATTGGGCTCGCCATGGCCGTCATGGGCAGCAACATAGGCGGAATGGCGGGCATGCAGCTGTTCCGGGAGGACGACGCGCCGAAGTACACGAGGGCGTTCCTAGCGATTCTGTTGCTGTACGCGGCGACGATGCCCATCACCCTGGCAATCATGGGCGTGTACTGGCGTGCGAACAGGAAGCTGGCCAGGGGCGAGGAGCTGAAGGTCAGCGGGAAGGTGGTTGAGCAGCCGGAAGGTGGCAAGAAGAGGTTCGACCTTTAGGAGTACAACCACAAGTTCAGAAACGACTCGAAAGCAGCTCGAATGCCAGTTTGAGGAAGATAAACAAAATATCGTTTTCAGTTTCTGCGGTGTGCCTGTCTTTCCGCATCTTTTTCTGAACCGGGATCGGGTCACTTCTGCGGGCAGGCCCGGCGCGCGCTGACGACGTCGTCGTGAGAAATGACCCGCTGGTCATCCAAATGGGTATCAAAGATATTTATCGGGCGAGGTTTGCCAGTGACGTCTTTGCATGACTTCCGTAGACAGTTTCAAATCCCAAGTGCCGCATAACATGATAAAGGACCATCCATCCTGGTGACGATAAAGAAACGCGGTGGCCTTGTACTTGTGCGATTACAAAGGTCAATTATATACAGCCTCGAGACGTTGGGGGCGGCTCGGCTCGCAAAGACAATAAGATCCGTCGCCGACTTGGCCCTTGTGGTAAGCTGCTTGTCGTGAGAGCCTCAAATATCGAACTATTCTCGGTCGGCGAAGAGTCGGATAGGCACCATGAATCGGGAACTGTGGTCTGAGGGCCTTCTCCGGATGGGCGGCCGAGATCCTAGGTTCTGTCGTCGCAGTGAACGTATCCGCACGGCAGGCTGTGCTGGTGAACGTGATGTTGTCTATCTCATCTATCTGTCTTGGCCAAGGCATTGTAGGATGAGCCGCCTGGACCGTCATTTCAATCGCCAATACATCACGTGTATTCCGGAACTCCTCGATCTATGCCCATCTTGGACATGGCTGCCGATGTATCACACACGCAAAGCGAGGCTGACGTGGCAGTATGTGGCCGTCTGTTGGCCCCCAACCTGTCTTGGCGGAGATCATGGCCTGCACGTAGGCCTAAGTTGGGCCGTGATGACATCGGGTTGGTTGCTGGCGAATAATGATGGACATTAAAGACCAACGTCTTCTCGCACTTTGCTCACCGAGTATTGGAGCAAGTAGCAGACATGTCTCCAGCAAAGAGGAGAAAAGAAAAGAAGGGTGCATTGGAGGCAGCTCCCCGCACCCCAGAGATCGACAAGCTCCTGGAACAAGACGCAGGGCCGCAAACCTCGTAAGCGATACCGCGTCAAGATTGATAGCCCAATACTGATTCCAGAACAGACCTTACACGAGCCCAACACGCCAGCTGACCTTTCGGGGTGGGCAGGTCTGTTCGATCCCCGGCGATTTGCTGAGCAAGAGCAAGATACTCCAAGCTTCTGACGAGGGTTGGGGTTGGGGCTTGCAGCTCGAAAACGTACCAATCGAAGCAGGCCATGTTCTGGTCCACTACATTCACACGGGGACCTACCAGACCCTGAAATATGCCCCCGAGGAGTCATCAGAATCCGAAGAACAAACGAGCCCTTTCGAAGCCAGCCTCTACGTCTATGCCGTAGCTCGTGCCTACGACCTCCCAGAGCTAGCCGAAATGGCCAAAGAAAGAGTTCTCACGTTCGCCGCAAGCTTTCCTCCGATGACACTCCTATTCGTGGCGAGTGATGCGAGGAAGGTGCTTGACCTCGACGACCCGTGGCTTCAACGCCTCATCAAGTCTCACCTGCAACAAGCATTCGAAGATACGGGGCAAGTTGACGAGAATGCCCTGCTCGCATGCTTTGGATCTCTCGGGAGGTTTCAGAAAATGATGGTTCGCTGCATGATACAGAACTTTTCCTCGGCAGCGGCAACCTTCTCCACGGTCGAACCCAGTATTTCAAGTGCTGGGCGCTGCTTGCAGCTCGCTGAGCCAGAACCTCGGAGCGAGGAAATCCATGCGGAACAGCAGCCTACTTCAGAGCCAGAACCGATCGCAGAGCAGGAACCAGAATTGTACTTCGAGCCAGAGTTGGCCGTTGCGCCGTCAGAGCCCGTCATAGAGCAGGAGCCAGCATTGAGCTTCGAGCCACAATTGGTCGTTGCGCCGCCAGAGCATATCACGGAGCAGGAACCAGAGCCGGAGCCGAATATCATGAACCCGAACGCAAACGACAAGGCGGGCGGCGTTCCTCTCGCCACGGACCTGCATCCGAGCACAGGGCCTGAACAGGAATCCACGTTCAGGGTTGGCTCCAACAAAACAGCAGACTCCGAAAGTAACGTGATCGTGGATGGTGCCCCGCCGGCGGACCAATCGGTCAAGACTCGATTGACAGCAGTGAAGACCTGGAGGTGGACTGGACAAGTATATTAAACACGGGGAAAAAGAGGAAGGCACAAAACGTTGCAGCACTGGCTTGTGCGGATCGCGCGGCCCATGTGACCGGCAATGGCTAGGAGAACTGTCAGGACTGCCTTGAATATGTCAATCAGTTGTCTTCGGCGTATCAGAGGAGAGCGGGCTGATTGCAGTGGGCTTTTTGACCACTGATTTGCGACGTATGCAATTATAGCCATTTGATGAACGTGGTTTTGAGCTCGGTAGACTCGGTCCTCGTGACTCACTCAGATGCAATCTCATGTTCGAAGCAAGAAGAATATTGCGTGTGACTCCTGCGTTGCACTCCAACCTGGAACCATCATCGAAGCGTCTTGGGGGAGAAATATTACGAGGATGAAGTGAACGTCTGCCGGGGTCACTTCAAAGCACCACGAAGGTCCCCCACGCCAGCGAGCGCGTTTCTAAGCAACGTCCGGTGGGACCTTATCACTCCGGAACAAGCCTTAACGCCGGCCATGGCGTAGTCGGTTGTACATGGGTAAGTCCGGTTCACTCAGTAAAACCCGGAGGTGTGGGCCTGCGCCGCGGCGGTGACTTCGGCGCGGGTTGACCTCAGCCGAGAGGACCGGGGCAGGGTGCGTGAAGTGACGTGAGACAGAGGCCAGGGTTTGAGAGGACGACCGGCAGTCGTTGATGGTACCACTACACTAGACTGTACATTAAGTTCTCAGGGGGTCCTAACTGTGAAATTGCTTGTGATGAGGGTACAGCGAGGGCTGATGGATTCTGTGAATTGTCCTTGGCCCATGACAAACCATCAGGGAACCCTCGCACTCCACGGAGCTGCCAAGATAAACCCGACCCACTCCAAAATTATGAGCGCTTCACCGTTGTGGGGTGACTGAGGCAGCATCACAATGGTTCTGATGTATGAAGGGAATTTGCTTCCAACAAATCGAGCTGCTCGTTCGCTTTCGGAGCCATAACCGCACACTAGCCTGGAAAGTGTGTCGGAAGAAACCGAGAACGTCGAAAAGGCATATGACAGACAAACCTGCGCGTGCTTCAGGTGACGTTTTCTAAAGCTGAAGTTAGATGATCAGGGGGCGATTTTGGCAGTCTGACGAAGAATCAAGCCGGGGGCCAGTTCAACTGGTGTTTCCGAAGTGAAGCTGAGGCCAGACCAGACACGTCAAGCCGTCTTTCGCGCCACGGCGCTGGGAGATTGTGTCTCTGGCCACGGCTTTGGTTTCGATGTCGCTGTACCTGAATTGGTAAGCTTCCGTAGACAGAGGCTGACCATTGACTGTGGTGTCAAATGGATGCAATTTGGAAGTCATCATGGGTAGACGTTATGCGTAACTGTAAGGTCGTGAAGCTATTGGCTCATTGAGAATCGCTGTTAGCCTCTCATGGCAGGAGGTCGGCTGTGGGATTGCAACCGCTAGGTATCTTCCTTGACCGCATCTTCCATCTTCAAATGGCAAGGTCGCGGCAGCCCGGAAGTATAAGTAAGCGACCCCCGTTCCCCATGATATTCCCGCGAGAATTACACCTCGCTGGCGATGCATTTCAAAGACACTTCTGAGACGCGCATGCACGGAAGCCGGGCCGCGCCCGCGGCGCCTTCGCACGCGACGGAGAATCATCCGGAGTAAGTATCGTCCAGGGAGGGTGGAGGGGGTGCAAACTGCCCACCTGACGGTGGGTTTCGTCCTTTCAGAGGATTCACCCCCTCGTGCCGAAGATTCGCCAGAAACCCACCCTCGGGTGAGATTTCGAGATGAAACAGGCGTAGCGCTGGGGCACGGGCCGGGGACCTTGGGGGCTGAGGGGGGTCTAATACGGTGGAGACGGATCGGAAGCGGAGGTTATGAGTCTTTCGGCCGGGGCTTTGCCGACGGGATGCGCTGTGCTGCGCCGTTTGTTATTATGCTGTGCATGGACATGCAGCGGCTTGTGGTAGTTGCTGGGGTGCATCGGCGGGGACGCGATGGGAATGGAACTGGACTGGCGTCGCTCCGGGCGAAGCAAGAACGCGAGACAGCATACCTACCGAATGACAGGATGGCTCGATGGGCGATAGCGGTCAATCGAGCTTGGGCGGTGAACAGAGTTCTCACCACGACCATCATCAGATCAGGGGTATCCCGACGTCAGAAGTGAAAACACACGTGTTGTCGCTCGATCTGCGCCCCCGGCCGTGAGTAATTGGCCGGAGGAGAGATGGACCGAAACAGGTGAAAAAAGCATCAGAGATGACTCAGAATGACAGGTTATCGACCACGGCGCTCCGTGGCGGGTGGGGGAGAGATGGATCGCCCTCCTTTTAAGGTATGAGTACGTGTATCACAGTTTATCGGTGCAGAGCCTGTGGCCGCATTACTCGTGCAACCGCTCAGCCGCCGATTGCTGGAGTCAGCCCTGAATGCCTGCGTGGAGTGCCAGAGTGCACTGTCCCAGGGCAGGGGGTCAGCGTCAGAACCTTGGCAAATAGCGGGCCGGTGGGCGCCGAGGGCCGCGGGTGGCTCTGTACAGGCGGTCGTTGCCCTTCGCCGGATGACTCGACGGTCTGACGCTCGGTGGGTGCTCTGCGTGCCCTTTCCCGGTGCTGTGCAGGGGGGTCAGGTAGAAGATGAGGGGGTCCACCACGAGGTCGAGGAATCGGAAGCGGAAGGGCCACCCACCCACGTGCATGGGGCAAGGGCGTACATCACGCCAAGCCTGGGTTTATCCCGAGCCTTGGCCATGTCAGACATGTCAAGAGCATGTCGAGCATGGCAAGAGCATGTCGATAGCATGTCAAAAATCTGTCAACGAGGGACTGGGCTCCCACGACCAAGACGCAAGGGCGTGCTCTAGATTCTTGATTCCCCCCCGTCCACATGATAGCCCCCTTTCGAGAAAAACCCTGCACGCAAAACCAAGCCTGAACACGAAGGTTGAATTACAGGCAGATCTGAGTTGACCCCCCGCCCCTCCCCCCCACAAACCCGTTGCCCATTGCAGCACTGGTGCCTGGTGATGCCTGCTCGAGGCCACGCTAGAAACGGGACCGAACCCACTCAGACCCCACCCCTTCCTCCTTCCTGGCCTTCTCTCTGCGCAGAGGAAAGAAGGAAAGAACGACCCCACGGGCTTAAGCACCCTTGCCATGGTCAAGTCCGTGGTGGATTGGTAATCTTTTCGCTGTTGGTGTTACTGATCTTCGCTTCCTTCCCATTGTTTTGGACGAGCGCGTTCGCTGCCAAGAGGGACTAGACTCCCTGTCCTGGAGTCCCTTCTTTTAAAGGTTCAGGCCCTTATTTTTTTCTCTCCTGGACTATCAGGCTCCCCTCACTTTCTGCCAGTCGAGATCTTTCACTAGGTCGAAGAGAGAGAGAGAGAGCAGCCAGCGTTGGTCACGACAACGACTACGACGCTTCTTCTCTGCTGACCTCCCTATTCCGTTGTGCTTCTTCACCTAGTTTTTCTGTCGTATACCAGACAGTTTCCTTACCACCTAATCAGATCTGCCCGTCTTTCGAACGCGGCCAGATCACCACAGTCGGTTGGTGTCGCCCCTCAACACCACAGCTTCACATCACCATAATCCACCAGCTGGACCTTTCTTCATCCACCCCCACCACCACCATGGCCGACAAGGCTTTCGAAAAGGCCGAGGAGGCTGTTGCCGGCGGCCAGGACCTTCGCACCGCTGAGGAGGCCGTCGCCGGCGGCAACGCCGTCCCCGATGAGAAGGCCGCCCTCAAGAAGAACGACAACGACCAGTCCTCCGTCTCCACTGCCACCGATCCGGAGAACGCACGCGAGGAGGCCCGCCGCCAGAATCCCGACGGCTTCACCAACCTCCACCGCGGTGTCTCCGTCGAGCAGGCCGAGGCCGACTTTGCTGAGCTGCAGCGCGAGCTTTCCGGCGTGTCGAGGGCCAGCCGCGTCAGCAGCCGCAGGAAGTCCCACAACGACGTCGAGAAGGCCGTCGAGGTTGCCTCGTCCACTGACACCGAGGCCGAGCAGTTCGACCTCGAGGGCGCCCTGCGCGGTGGCCTGGACGCCGAGCGCGAGGCCGGCATCCGACCCAAGCACATTGGCGTCCACTGGGACGGCCTGACCGTCAAGGGCATCGGCGGCACGACGAACTACGTCCAGACCTTCCCCAACGCCTTCATCAACTTCTTCGACTACGTGACCCCCGTCATGAGGCTGCTCGGCATGGGCAAGAAGGGCGTCGAGGCCACCCTGCTCGACAACTTCCGCGGCGTGTGCGAGCCCGGCGAGATGGTCCTCGTCCTGGGCAAGCCCGGCTCCGGCTGCACCACCTTCCTCAAGACCATTGCCAACCAGCGCTTCGGCTACACCAGCGTCACCGGCGACGTCAGCTACGGCCCCTTCACCGCCAAGGAGTTCAAGCAGTACCGTGGCGAGGCCGTCTACAACCAGGAGGACGACATCCATCACTCGACCCTGACCGTCGAGCAGACCCTCGGCTTCGCTCTCGACACCAAGGCCCCCAACAAGCGTCCTGGTGGCATGACTAAGAACGCCTTCAAGGAGACGGTCATCACGACTCTGCTGAAGATGTTCAACATTGAGCACACCCGCAACACGGTCGTCGGTGACGCTTTCGTTCGTGGTGTCTCTGGTGGTGAGAGGAAGCGTGTCTCGATCGCTGAGATGATGATCACCAATGCCTGTGTTCTCTCCTGGGACAACAGCACCCGTGGCTTGGATGCCAGTACCGCCCTGGATTTCGTCAAGTCGCTGCGCGTGCAGACCAACCTGTACAAGACGAGCACTTTTGTCTCGCTGTACCAGGCCTCCGAGAACATCTACAACCTCTTCGACAAGGTCATGGTCATCGACGGCGGCAAGCAGGTCTTCTTCGGCCCCACCACCGAGGCCCGTGCCTACTTTGAGGGTCTCGGCTTCAACCCCCGCCCGCGCCAGACCTCGCCCGACTACCTGACCGGCTGCACCGACGAGTTTGAGAGGGAGTATGCCCCCGGCCGCTCGCCGGAAAACGCGCCCCACAACCCCGAGTCGCTCGTCGAGGCGTTCAAGGCTTCCGAGCTCCAGACCCGCGTCAACACCGACATGGACCGTTACAAGGCCAACATCGCCGAGGAGGCAGAGCGCCACGAGGATTTCCGCGTCGCTGTCGCCGAAGCTAAGCGCGGGTCGTCCAAGCGTTCGGTCTACTCGGTTGGTTTCCACCTCCAGGTCTGGGCGCTGATGAAGCGTCAGTTCCTCCTCAAGCTGCAGGATCGCCTGCTGCTCAGCCTCTCTTGGATCCGGTCCATCGCCATCGCCATTGTTCTCGGTACTCTCTTCTACGATCTCGGTGCCACGTCAGCCAGCGCCTTCAGCAAGGGTGGTCTCATTTTCATTTCGCTCCTGTTCAACGCTTTCCAGGCCTTCTCCGAGCTGGCGAGCACCATGACGGGTCGCGCAATCGTTAACAAGCACAAGGCGTATGCCTTCCACCGACCGTCTGCGCTATGGATCGCGCAGATCATCGTCGACCAGGCCTTCGCCGCCAGTCAGATCATGGTCTTCTCGATTATCGTTTACTTCATGACCGGTCTCGTTCGCGAAGCAGGTGCCTTCTTCACTTTCTACCTGATGATTCTCTCCGGCAATATCGCGATGACGCTGTTCTTCCGTATTCTTGGCTGCATCAGCCCTGACTTCGACTACGCCATCAAGTTTGCCGTTACGCTCATCACCTTCTTCGTCGTCACTTCGGGTTACATCATTCAGTACCAGTCCATTCCCGAGTGGATCCGCTGGATTTACTGGATCAACGCCCTCGGTCTGGCGTTCGGTGCCATGATGGAGAACGAATTCAGCCGCATCGACCTCACCTGCTCGGCCGAGTCGCTGATTCCCTCCGGTCCCGGATACGACGACATCAACCACCAGGTCTGCACCCTCGCCGGCTCCACCCCCGGCACCACCTTCGTCGACGGATCGCAGTACATCGCCCAGGGCTTCTCCTACAACAAGGGTGATCTCTGGCGCAACTTTGGCATCATCATTGCCCTCATCGTCGGTTTCCTGATCCTCAACGTCGTCCTCGGCGAGATTGTCAACTTTGGTGCTGGCGGCAACTCTGCCAAGGTGTACCAGAAGCCCAACGCCGAGCGTAAGAAGCTGAACGACGCGTTGCTCGCTAAGCGCGAGGCGAAGCGCCAGGGCAAGAAGGGAGCTGCCGAGAGCTCCGATGATCTGTCCATCAAGTCGGAGAGCATCCTGACGTGGGAGAACCTCAACTACGACGTGCCTGTCCCTGGTGGCGAGCGCCGTCTGCTGAACAACGTGTTTGGCTACGTCAAGCCTGGCCAGCTCACTGCTCTGATGTAAGTCGTCTGAAGTCCGTGCTTTGTTTTAGTATACTAACGTCCTCAGGGGTGCATCTGGTGCCGGCAAGACCACTCTTCTCGATGTGCTCGCCTCGCGCAAGAATATCGGTGTCATTGGCGGCGACGTCCTCGTCGACGGCGTCAAGCCCGGCAAGCAGTTCCAGCGCAGCACGTCTTACGCCGAGCAGCTCGATCTCCACGACCCCTCCCAGACCGTCCGCGAGGCCCTGCGCTTCTCTGCTCAGCTTCGCCAGCCGTACGAGACTCCCCAGGAAGAGCGCTTCACCTACGTCGAGGAGATCATCGCCCTTCTCGAGATGGAGACCATCGCCGACTGCATCATTGGCACTCCCGAATTCGGCCTCACCGTCGAGCAGCGCAAGCGCGTCACCATTGGTGTCGAGCTCGCCGCCAAGCCCGAGCTGCTCCTGTTCCTCGACGAGCCTACGTCCGGCCTCGACTCGCAGAGCGCCTACAACATTGTGCGATTCCTTAAGAAGCTCGCCTCTGCCGGCCAGGCCATTCTCTGCACCATCCACCAGCCCAACGCCGCCCTGTTCGAGAACTTTGACCGCCTGCTGCTTCTGCAGCGCGGCGGCCGCACCGTCTACTTTGGCGACATTGGCCGCGATGCCGAGGTCCTCCGCGCGTACCTCAAGCGCCACGGCGCCGAGGCCCGACCCACCGACAACGTCGCCGAGTTCATGCTCGAGGCTATCGGTGCCGGTTCGGCGCCGCGCGTCGGGTCCCGCGACTGGGCCGACATCTGGGAGGACAGCGCTGAGCTGGCCAACGTCAAGGACACCATCTCGCAGATGCGTAGCACCCGCGCGGCCGCGGCCAAGGAGCACAACGCCGACCTCGAGAAGGAGTACGCCAGCCCGCAGCTGCACCAGCTCAAGATTGTGGTGCGCCGCATGAACCTCTCGTTCTGGCGCAGCCCCAACTACATCTTCACGCGTCTGTTCAACCACGTCGTCGTCGCGCTGCTGACGGGCCTGACGTATCTCGACCTCGACAACTCGCGCAGCAGCCTGCAGTACAAGGTCTTCGTCATGTTCCAGGTCACGGTGCTTCCCGCCTTGATCATCTCGCAGGTGGAGGTCATGTTCCACATCAAGCGCGCCATCTTCTTCCGCGAGAGCAGCTCCAAGATGTACAACCCCCTGACGTTCGCCGCGAGCATCACCATCGCCGAGCTGCCGTACAGCATCATGTGCGCCGTCGCCTTCTTCGTGCTCATCTACTTCCTGCCCGGGTTCCAGGTCGAGCCCTCGCGCGCCGGGTACCAGTTCCTCATGGTTCTCATCACGGAGCTCTTCTCCGTGTCGCTCGGCCAGGCGCTGGCGTCGCTGACGCCGTCTGCCTTCATCTCGGCGCAGTTCGACCCCTTCATCATGATCACGTTCGCCCTCTTCTGCGGTGTCGCCATCCCGCCCCCGCAGATGCCGGCCTTCTGGCGCGCGTGGCTGTACCAGCTCGACCCCTTCACGCGCCTCATCGGCGGCATGGTCACCACGGCCCTGCACGAGCTCGAGGTGGTCTGCACGCGGGCGGAGCTGAACCCGTTCAACGCGCCGCGCGGACAGGACTGCGGCGAGTACATGTCTGACTTCTTCGCCGCCGGCGGCGCTGGGTACATCGTGAACAACTCGACGTCGGAGTGCGAGTACTGCGCGTTCGAGGTGGGTGACGAGTTCTACACGCCGCTCGGTTTCAGCTTCGACAAGCGGTGGAGGGACATGGGCATCTTCCTGGCGTTCTTCGGAAGCAACCTGGTGATTCTGTTCTTGGCCGTGAGTATTCCCCCTTGACCCCTTGCTCCCGGGCTTCTGCCTGGGGGTGTTTTTTCATGACGATGCTAATGGTTGCGCAGTCCCGATTCCTGAACTTCAACAGGCGGTAAGGCCGTTCTTTGTGCGTCTAAGGATAGAATGGGATATAGACAAAATACATGAGAGAATCTTGCATAGATGATATAGTAATGAACGAGTTGACAACAAGATTGGTCATGGAGGGGCTGTGACGGCGCTCTTGAGGCGATGACAGACACCGAAGACTGGGCGCATAAATGACGAGATGATCTGCGAGGCAGGCAGCAGTGACGCGGTTCCTGCTCCCGTCAGAAGGTCGCCCTCGTTTTCGAACTATCAAGCAGGCGCCAGCTACTAAACAGGAAACAACCCTTAGTCTCGCCCCTTCCCGTCCGTACGACGAATCCAAGCTCGCACTTTCGAACAAATGCCCCAGATCCTCCCTGGAATCCATCCTGCACTAGTACCCTCCCTCTTACATCTCCTGACCTCCCTTCCACCGGGCATCCCATCCACCCCCCTTGTTCCTATCATTCCCTGGAACCAAGCCAACTCCTCCCCGAAAATATGAGGGCAGTCAAACGTCGGATGATGACGTCTTTTCCGCAGACCCGACGCTGCAGAACCCGAGACGAGCTTCGGTCTTCGATCGCCCCTTTGATCGTCCTTCGAGCGATGCCCGCACCAAACCAATCAACGTACCGGCGCCAAAACCCCACTCGATGGTTCCCCTCATCAGCAACACCTAACATACATGGACAATGTCTTGATCCAAGCATCAACGGAGCAGTCTAGAAAAGGACTCACGTCACCATGTCGCGCGAAGAGCTCACCTCCCGGGTCCTCCCCCAGATGACCCTCGCGTCTCCAGAAGCGGCCCAAACCCCAGGCACCGACAAGGAGATCACCTCCGCAGACACGGCAGCAACACGCTTCGCGGCACCCCGCACTGCCGTCATCACCGGCGGCACCGGGTCTCTGGCCACCGCCGTCGCCCACGCCCTGCTGCAGCACGGCTGCGTCGCCCTCGCCCTCTGGGACGTCAACACCGCCTCCACCGCCTCGCAGTCCGCCCTCGCCACGCTCCGCAGCGCCTACCCGGATGCCCTCGTCACGCTCGACGAGGTAGACGTCACCTCGGAGACCGCCGTCTCAGCCGCCACCGCCCGCGCCGTCGATGGCTTCGGCTCCGTCGACGCCCTCGTCTGCACTGCGGGGATCGTCTCGTGCGCGCCGGCTCTCGACCTCCCGGCCGCCGACTTTCGACGCACCCACGAGGTCAACGCCACGGGGACGTTCATCTGCGCGCAGGCCGTGGCGCGGCACATGGTCTCCGCAGGTCGGGGCGGGCGCATCGTCTTCGTCGCGAGCATCAGTGCGTCGAGGGTCAACTTCCCGCAGCCGCAGGTGGGCTACAACTCGTCCAAGGCGGCCGTCGTCATGCTGGGGAAGAGCCTGGCCGCCGAGTGGGCGCGGTACGGCATCAGGGTCAACGTCGTCAGCCCGGGCTACCTCGACACGGTGCTGAACGAGGGGGACGGGCTGGCCGAGGCGCGGGCCATCTGGACGGGGAGGAACCCGACGGGGCGCATGGGCAGGGTGGAGGAGGTGGCGGGCGTGGTGCTCATGCTGGTGAGCAAGGCCGGGAGCTACCTCAACGGGGCTGAGATTGTCGTCGACGGGGGAGGGACGGTGTTTTGAGGGCATGACAAGACTGGTCAAGAATGGCAGAGGGGTGATGGGGAGAATCTGACAGTCGAGGACGTGCCGATCAACAAGCATCTATCTACCGGCTTTCTTAAGTGGCGACTCGCTTGAGAAGAGTCTTTCTCAAGAGGCCATTCGCTCGAGGAATCCTCTCCCAAGCAGCAGGGTACTCGACAAGTATGATTCCTTTAAGGTTACTTATTCGGAGACCAGCTGTCTCGACGACTTCGGACGCCCGGCATGCGCTATTACAGGCGAACTTCTCAACCCTCGGCCCCCATGCCCACTGTCGTCAGTGCCCATCTAACCGATTCTAGCTCACACGTGCCCTCCAATCCTCGGACAATGGCCTCGAAAAGCGGCCGCGCCCAGCCCTCAAAGTACCAGTAGCGAGACTCGGCCCAACCCAAAAGCACTCCATAATGAGCCAGCAGCGCAAGAGCCGCCGGCTGCGCATCGGATACCATTCCCCTGAGCTCGCGAGAGACGAGCATCGGCCAGTGGAAAATGACGCGCACCTCTGGGGCGACCATCATGTGCGCCGCCGCGCACGCCCCAGCCAGGGCGGAGATGAGCGAGTGCACGCCCGTCGCGACCGTCTTGAGCGTCTCCGCCGGGAGATCCTGTTCGCTCAGGCTGGACAGGAGAGACTGGCAGTGGCGCATGAGCTCCTCGAGAACGTCCGTCGAGTGTGGCCTGCCCGGGTTGTCGGCCCAGAATATGCTGATAGGGCCCATTGGGAGGTGAGGTGACGCCTTGGAAATGGCTTGCATGCCGGTCGCCATGCCGAAGATTCCGACTAGGTTCTGGACGGGGTCACAGCAGCTCGGGTCCTGGTGGCCGTGGGGGCAGTCTGGGTAGGCGGCGAACTTTCCCAGGCAGAGGAGGACGGACGTCACGTACGCCGCGTGGGAGTCGTGATGCGAGCTCGATGCGATGAACTGGCGGAGCCCCATGGCGGCGTGGTGCTCGTGGTGGGATGCCAGCATCTGGTAGCGTGAGCGCTTGCCCGCGTGCAGATGTGCGAGGTGAAGTCCGGCGAAGGCCATGATCTGGCGCAGCAGGAAGGGCGAGGAGAACCCGAGCTGAGGGAGGAGCGTCCGCAGGTTGTCGTGAGACTCTGGCGGACACGGGAGGGTTTGCACCGCGGCGAGGGTGAAGTGGTGCATGAGCTCTGCATTGGATATCCAGCACTCGGGGCTCGGTATCGTGAACTGGATCCCTCCTAGTAAGTCCGGATCGCCTGTTAACGCAGACTCCGGGGCATCAGCACGTATCGCGGGTTCAGGTGACGACGGGGCATACCGTGGACGGGGTGTTCGCGTGAGATGCGGACTCTTCTTTCGATGGCCTGGTCGATAAACTGCAGGGCTCGCCATGACGAACGCAGGCTGCGCAGGGAACAGCTTCGTCGCACTAGGAACAAGGTGAAGGTATGAGCGATCGAGGTACATGACATTGTGATCTGTGGCCGTGCAGACAGACAGACAGACAACAACCCACCTTGACACGGCGCTCCTTGCAACGAACGCAGCCGTTTCGCGACTTTCGGTGCTGGACTCGCATTCTCGGATACCGGGCACTGTGGCTCTGCATGATTCCCGCCTTTTTCCCATTGTTTGGGCACTCAAGGTTATTGTATCGCCGTGGACCGCGAAGGACAGTGGCAAGCTCGTACCGGCTGCAAGAGGGAGCTCGTTCCCCCGTATCGGGCACGAGCAGCGGCCCCAGACCTCTTTATGAACGCCCGGAGCTCAGATCCGCCCCCGGACTCAGCCACTAAAATAGTGGCCCCGCTCGTACCCGACGCCGTTTACCCTCGGTTTCGTACCCGCGATGCTGTCTTGATGTTCGATCGAGGTTGTCTTGCCCGCGTTCTCGAGGCTAAGCCACCGAATTCATCATCGGGGATTGCGATGGACAGTCAGGGCATAAACATAAAAGGAGACCGGGCAGCTGGGGATGATGGTAGGGTTACAAGGCCTCATCTCCGACCACATCGCGTCCCTTCCGAGTCCAGTCCCCAACCCTGACTCCGAGCATTTTCCTGTCTTGAGTGAGATGCCTAGGGACTAGAAATCGACAGACCAACGAACCACCGCCCACCACGCGAACATGTCGACCGACGAAAAACCTACCTACAAAACTTGCGATGGGGTCACCCCTCAATGCCCCGTGGAAGCAACGTTATACGGGGACTACTTCGACCTCGGCGCGTGCATATTCTTCACCATCTCCTTCGGCCTTCTCCTGAGCATCCAGGCGTTCCTCGGGTACAGATCAAGAGCCTGGCCCTTTGCGACGTACCTCGCCATTGGCACAATCTTCGAATTCGCGGGTTACGCCGCACGCATAGCCCTGAACCAGAACCCCTGGCAGTTCGGTGCCTTCGTCGTGCAGCTCCTACTGCTCATACTCGGGCCAACGCTCGTCGCAGCGGCCATATCCATCACCTGCAAGCACCTAGTCCTATACTACGGTCCAGAGGGCTCTCTGATCGCCCCGCGCTGGTACCCCTGGGTGTTCGTGGGCACCGACTTCGTCTCGATCCTGATCCAGGCTGTCGGCGCCTCCGTGGCCGGCACCGCGACCGGTTCCGAGAGCCCCAACTCGGCCCTGCAAGATGCAAGCGCCGGTCTGCTCGTTGTGGGTGTCAGTTTCCAGCTTGCAAACATGGCGGTCTGCGGTGCCATGATGTTTGTCTATTGGAGGCGCCTGGCAAAGCGCAGTCAGCCAGGGTCCAAGTCTGACGTCAGCGACGGCTTCATGGGCAAGTTGCGCCGCGATAGGGTCTTCGGTTTTGTTGTCTCCTGCTCCACCGCATACATGGCCATCGTCATTCGGTGCATCTACCGGTTTGTACCCCCCCCCTGCAAATATTCAGACTGGCAGCTAATGTGGACGCAGTATCCCTGAGATGGCGTCCGGCTGGGGCAGCGACCTCATGCAGGACGAGATCACGTTCCTCGTCTTCGACGGAACCATGGTGCTCATCGCTATAATCCTGCTCACGCTGATACACCCCTACTACTTCTTTCCCGAAATGGCATCGAAGTCTGGCGAGTCCGAGAGCGTCATCGCTCTTCAAGAGCGCGACATCACCTCGAGCTCGATGACCGGGCATGGCCTTCATAAGAGTGACGCGTCGGCTGGGATCCGATGTTGATTGAAAGTAGTCAAGATCTCGGGAGCGACCATTTCAGGGCACAGATAAGTTTGGGATTGCTTGACGGCCGTCGCTTTCAGACGGCCCACGGGTAGTAGATTGCACCACGCCGAATCATCGACTTACAATCCCATCGACGGGCAGGAGAGCGATCACCATAATTTAGGGCAAAAGGTTAGATCAAAGATAAAGATTATGGTAAAGCTACATATTCCAATTTGGTTACGCATCGTGTGATGCCCGTGATCGGCTATACTTACAGATGTCGCCGCCCTAGAGAGACTCCGCGACCAACTCCAGTCGTCTCCCAGTACCACCGTATCGTGATAGCAAACTCATCCACCACCAGGTAGCTGGCATGTTCAAGGCAAATCAAGAGCGGCCCGCCGCGCCCTGTCCAGGATCTATTTGGGGCAAAACAATCACCTCGACGTCCGCAGCCGCATCGCTCCCCGGCCACAACCTGCACAACCCCTCCTCACCTCGTCCAAACACCGGGTCGGCAGTAGGCTTGGGCACCGCCCACACGCGCTCATACTCGCCTCCCGCCTTGACGAAGTCCCACTCCCCGCTCGCATACGCCCCAAGCATCGTGAACCCCGTCAGCTGCAGCCCCGCCAGCGCGGCCCTCGGGTCCTCCGCCTCGATCCCCCTCCCCCTTCCGGGCGAGAGCAGCGCAAACTCGGCCTCCGGCCTCGTGTCGAACGTCTTGTGCGCAACACCCGCCGGAATGACGAACACGTCCCCCGCCTCAGCATGCAGCTCGACACCACCGCCCTCGCGGGCGCCGCCCGACGTGCTCGCCGCGAGATCCGTCGACGTGTCGCCCTCGCCGAAGCGGACCGTCGCTGTCCCCGACAGGACGGCCATGCACTCGTGCGCTTGCGAGTGGAAGTGCGAGGCCTGCGTCTGGCCGTACCGGAAGATCCACGAGACGCACCACCCGTTGTCGGTGAACAGGGCCCAGGCGGCGGCGGGGTCGCAGATGCCGGTGTCTGGGTTGGGGGTGAGGGCGCTCTTGTAGTGTAGGAGCGGGCGGGGAGAGTTGGGGATGAGCGCCGTGGGCGCGAGATGGTAACTGTGTACCTGGGGCATGATGTTCTGTTGGTCGGGTGGGTAGGGGAGCAGCGCCCTGTCTATCAATCGCCTTTCTAGACGAGTTACTCGTTCGAAAGCTACTCTCGCCAAGTTGCCCCTGAGGATCGCTGGTGGTTGGCAAGTCAAATACGGAAAAAAGCTTGCCAAAGAAAATATCTTAATAAGAGGGTGCCCTCATTAGAAGGTGATGTTGACGATGTATCCTCGGTATCAAACAACCGTATATGGGGAGTGGCGGGGTGCGGGGTCACAAGCTTCGGGATGCTTCAGGCGCCGATGTCGCCTTGAGGGTGCGATCTAATGACTTTGCTTGTGGACACAAATTCTTCTGAAACATGCGGCAGTCTATCTGGTCAGTCTGGATGAAATAAACAAAACTTGTTCGGGGATTAAGCGTCGTGGAATGGACACTTGGTCATGCAATGGCATCCATCCTGCGCATCTTTCCCTCGGCCACAGCACCCCTGAGCCGGGCGACCCCGATCTCGGGCGGGGCCAACGATGCAGACGCCGCCGCGACCCGATCAATGAGAATGGACGAGTTAGTCATGGGTGCGCCCTTGCTGATGGAGAAACATGTTAAATAGGGTGGATAGGAGGCTGAGGTTCCAAAACCATAGGAGGCTAGAAACCGGAGCTCCGTAGAATAGGTCCTGTAAGCAAAGTAAGGCTTTCTTTGGTGTTGACCAGTCAAATGTCCAATCTTGGACCCTCCGTGACGAGAATATCCGGGTTTTGGCAAAACTCACCAAGACTCTAGTCCTCCAGAACACCAGTCGACGGTTTACGATTATCCTTAGGTGCGGGGGTCATTCCATCATTTTGTCCCCGGTCTAGACGACGCCTCGCGGACCATGTCGCTTGCATGCGCATGAGGATTAGGGGGCGGCACAGGAGCTGCAAACATTGTCACCGCCGGCGATCTCACCAAGACAAGGGTGCATGACACTGCAGGGAAGGGCACCAGCTCCCCTCCCTGACATCCCCCTTACGATTCGATGGGCTCAGAATCGCTTGCAGTAGGTTGGATGTATTGTAGAGATTTGAGACAAGCACCAGTGTCCTCGGGTCAGAGAGCTGGCTCGAGAAGCGGGCGACAGGCCGGGCATGTCCCCATGCGTTGAGAACAGCGCTGCCCAAGCGAGTGCGCAGATAGAGGCAACCGAATCGAACTCAGGCTGCGCGACTGGTTAGGATGTCATGCAGGTACCCAACACGCGCCCGTTTGGCTGTGCAGGATGCGCCTTTCTGACAACATGGATTCACCAAGCCCAACATGGCAGCACCTGAAACAAGAATTACAGGGGGGGGTGACAAAATGCGACTGCCAAGCTGCTGCAAGGCCACCAGTAGGAGAGGCTCAAGCGATCTGATGGACAAAGTTCACAAAGGCTATGCACTGGCCACAATTTTTGGCAGATCACCGCTGTCCTGGAGGCCAGCTCGAGTATGTGCGTGCGGCTGATACTAAAAAGGCTTGTGCCCATTTAACCACCCTCTTGTTCTGGGTGGTCTTCTCTCAGTCCATTCTCTTACATCCACAAATTTCCGTCGGCGTTTTCCAAAAACATTTTATCTTGCAGCATTTTCTTTCCCGCGATCGCGCCAGCAGCAGCATGTCTGCTGAGGCCCGGCGAATCTCCTCAGAGGAGTGGCGTCGCCATGAATCTACCATCAAAGACCTATACTTTGTGCGAGGTCTCCCGGTAGAAAGCAAGACCGGACGAGTAGACTTAGTTCATACAATGAGAGAGGAGCATGGTTTCTCGGCTACGTGAGTTCTTTACCTCGAGTTGCTCTCATCCTCTCAAGAATCCTGACCAACGCCAATTAGTGCAGCGCAATACGTAGCAAAGATCAACAGATGGAGCTCACCGAAGAATCTTAAAAAGCCGCAGTCGGCACCGGTGATCGCTGTCATTGACCGGTTGAAGGCGACGGGGCTTGCAGCCAGGCCAGTTGTTTCGGGCAGGCCCTTGGAAGCTTCGAGATTGCGGCGAATTCGACGACATTTGGGTAAAGAGGCCCTGGCATCCATCGCCAACACCACTACACAGCGCAAGTCTCTCCCCTCAACATGCTCCGGACGCCATGCTAATACGTCTTTGGCTTTCAGAACTACCCCCAGAGGTTGCGATCGAGGTTCTAGGCGAGGACAATGTTTGGAAACGCTACCATGACGTGTCCCTTGTGCCAGAACATCACTCGCTGGCTCTATCGCCCCCCAGAGTCTCCTCATACCACACCCTGTATGCTCCTCCGACGGCCGGGCAAGTCATCGGCGGCATGACCACCGTGTCCCAAGTCGATCTTGGCGTTTTGCATGAGGGACTGGATCATCTGACTGCCTTGTCGCCAGCCAACTTGCAGATCTCCGAAGTTGGAATGGACGACATATTGTCCTTTGACGACTCTTTGTCGGGGTTTTCTCCAATCACGAAGGCCTTGTTCGAGCCGTACCTACGACAAACACCAGCCTTATACGATCTCGAACTACCTAATAGTTCCGATTTCAGGAGTTTTGATATCGTAGGGCCGATCACTCGACAACTAGATTTGTCTATATCTGCTACGCCTCAAACTCTCGACATGATGGGGACTATTATGGAAAAAGCCTTTTCGATTTCAGCTAACGGATTCTTTTTCCGCCGGATAAAAAGTATCCCCTCAGAGGCGAGAGGCCTTCTTGATAGTCTCATGTCCCTGATCGACGAGGACTACGTGGGTGAACACGACATGACAGACCTAAATCTTGCCAAAAGCAGCGCCGCTTCCGATTCAAGCTTTTACAAGACGATGATTTACTCGTTCAACAATGGGCTCGCCGGATTTGAAGGCATTCCCCGGACTGCCATCCTGGCAGCTCTGAGGGAGCACGACATGAGCTCGCAACTTTTCGAGTTCTTGTGCAGTCAACGTCCCAATCTTGTCAAGTCGCTGACATACGAGTTATTAGAAGCTGCTATTATGGAATGTGATCACAAGACCGCTAAGAGCATCATTCTAGCGGTGAAGGGAACGCCGAATGACATTGATCTGAATGCGCCCGCATTTAGCTGTTTTGGGCAACTGTGGACTCCGCTGGATTTTGCAGCGTATTGCGGGGACTTTGAGACCGTTCGAGTTCTATTGAAGTTGCGTAACGAAAACGATAAATCATGCGGGACGCATCCATCTGCGGTGCAGAGAGCACTTGTGCTCGTTATCGACTGGTTTCCCAAAACTTGGGGATCAAACCACAACACAGATGCCAAAGTCGTACAGGAACTACTTGCTCACGGCGCCACGATCACACCCACCATCGCCAAGAAGATCATCGTGGATTCACAGCACGTGTTACTCCAGCAAGAAGTATTTGAACAATTGAAAGCGGACACACACGGCCAATATTTTTCTCTCCTGCCGGCTTTTATCAGCTATTTGGACAAGAAATGGGCAGGAGAGGCGGTCTACAGACTTCTCAACTGGTGTGAGGGCACGGGCTGCAGAAAATGCGTAGGCAAAAACCCCGACACTCTTCGAAATGCGTTACATGCAGCAGCTTCTCGCGACGAGCTGGATCTTTGCAGATTTCTCTTAGGCTATACAAACGCGACCGATGAGGCGTTGGTGAAAGCTTTCGGCAATCGCAATCTTGACTTGGTTATTCTTCTCATCCAACATGGAGCCAACCCTGCAGCGCCCGCCATAAAGATGGGTCATTGTCTCAACTCGCCCTTTGCAGAGTCCATTCGCACTCAAGATGAGAAGATGATCCAGATTCCCGAGGCGGCAGGAGTATGGTCCACCATCGACAACCTGGCAAACTTCAAGGCTGCTGTTGATGCTGCTGCGGAAGTCGAAGACCTTGACAGGTTGAAAAAGCTTCTGGCAAGACCTCTGGACGAGAAGGAACTCACTCCGATTCTCTCTCAGGCACTTGTTATGGCAGTTCGGGAAAAGAAAGTCCAGGCCACTATGTTGCTTTTAAACACAGCTGCGAATGTCAACAACAAGGAAGCTGAGTGGGCCGACCTCTTCCGTATATTGAAAGGTCAGGATCTTCAACTCATCGAGACGTTTCTTGATTCTGATCTGGAACTGAACACCATTCGCATATCTGGGCTGGGCGATATAAAGACGTTGCAAGGACGTTCTATCATTGAAGAACTCATCGCCATGAGTACACCTTTCGACCCTGATTGGATCGAAGTGGCTCTCGTGGAAGCTGTGTCTTCAGGGAACAAGGCCTTGATCGACTTGCTATTCAAGAACGGTGCCAGAATTGGCTGCCAGAAAAGTCTCGAAGAGGACTCAACGACGCTACTGCAAACGGCGATCCATAAAAGCGATCGCCAGGACATATTGCGAGACCTATTATCGAGAGGTGCGGACCCTGCTGACTTCAAAGCCTTCGATTATGCAGTTTCCCATAACAGGGAAGGGTTCGCTATTCTGCTGCAAGCCTTTGTTGCGAGATATCCTGACGGGTGTCCAAGGTTTGGAAGCGGCCTCATCATCCATGCCATGAAGGAGGATGACCGTATACTATTTCTGTCCTTGATCACGGCAAAGATGGACGTGAACAGCGTGGCAGCATCGGAGCGCTGTAAATCACTAGGATTTGCCATCAAGATGGAAGAAGGCAGTTTCTTTTGGGTAGGTTTATTGTTAGACGCAGGGGCCGATCCCAACGGTGTCGTCAGCGAGGCCTACAGCTCTGACATTACCAATATCGAGTATATGAGATCTGGGTGGCCTCAAGCAACAGCTCTTGTCGCAGCAGTTGGAACTAGAGACAGAGATTTGGTCCAACTTCTCCTCAGGCGAGGGGCAAGGATTAATGAGCCGGCAAAACGAGGGATCAAGCGAACGCCGTTACAAAGAGCCTGCGAGATTAGGAGCTACGATATGGTTAACCTATTACTGCAGAGCGGTGCGGATGTCAACCTTCCGGCGGCTCAGCGGGGCGGGGGAACAGCTCTACAACTTGCGGCAGCAGCGGGCAGCATGAAGATTGTCAAGCTACTCATTTCTTGGGGTGGTGACATTCATGCCCCTCCGTCAAAGGTGTACGGAAGGACTGCACTCGAAGTTGCAGCAGAGCATGGTAGGATCGATATCCTGAAGTTCTTGTGGAGCATCTCAAGAGGGTTCTCGGCTGCTGAAGTACTACGAGCGCTGGGATTCGCCAAGAAAGAAGGACAACAGGACTGCGAGGATTGCATTCTCGGGTGGCTTAGTGCCTCTACTTAGACAGCCGCCGCGCCAGGTTAGTCGCCTTGTGTATTTCCTTCTTGATCTTGCTAATGAAATCCGGATTGAGTCAAAGGTCTGTTGACAACCGCGATCCTGTCTCGCTGGTGTCCGTGACCATCCAAGTATATTTGTGGCCTGGTCAACATCAATCTCAACGACATGTTAAGGACTTCTCGCTTGAGGCTTTGACGATCCAACGCTGCACCTATCGAGGAATGCAAGTTGAATTGTTTTTCGTCTGCATAAAAACTTGGGTAGAACAATGAGGACTTGCACCTCGACTTGGGCCAGCCTTGGAGATGGATCGGGTAGCCGGACGGCGGCTGGCAACGGAAAATCATTCGCCAATTCCGTTGCCGTAAAGAGGCCTCGGTGTGTGGATCGGAGGTGGGGCCCGACCCCATGGTTGGATGCACGGGCCTTCATCATGCTCGATAAACCATCAAAGCATCATGAAGTTCACCACGATAAACTTCCTCCAGCCAACACATTCTCTCCCTCCGCGATCCAGCAACACTGAGATGCCAAGAAAAACAACCACTAGTAAAGCCCACATCGAGCCTAAGCCAAATGGTGACGAAATAGACACGATGACGGAGCAAGAGAGGAAGTATGTGAGAAGTAGTATCGTGCGATCATGTGAAATGGCTGACCGATCACCAGGCGACTACGCAATCGCCTCTCTCAACAGGCATTTCGCCGCAGACAGGTAGAGCGTATCAGAGAACTCAGCAGCCGAGTCAATGTAGATCACAAGCCGGAAGATGAGCGGTTTGCTGCGCTTCAAGAAGAGAACTGCCAGCTCCGGGCGCAACTGGTTGAGGTCCAAAGCAAGCTGTCTCGACTCATGGCCAACCTCCAAGGGCTTAACGATACCGTGTCGAAGACGCTCAATGACACAGCTTTAAGTGATAAGAAGACTGAACAAGATCTGAAGGAGGTTGACGTTCGCCCTACGCATCAGTGGGATGCAAACGATAATTTCGCGTCAAGGCCAATTGACTTGACATCCTTCGACACGACACTTCTTGACTTTGGTCCTCATCACCCGCAGCAGCCTGCAGCTGGTGAGTGCCCGCCTCGCTTAGCGTGTGAAATTATGCTGAAATTTATCAGGGCAGATTGAGGACACTGCTGCCTTGCCCGAACTGATCAACGCCGCCGGCATCAGCCCGTTGTACAACCAGATCCCAAACATATGGAGCTTTGAGTACCAAACCGGAGTTGAGCCATACCAAGCAGCTATGGCAGCTACTCAAGAGTCGAGCATAGTTCTCGGAAAAGATTGGACGTTGTCAAACTCGCCATTTTCGGATCATATCCAGCTTCTTCAACGTCTTTTGAAGAGCAAATTGGCAGCATCTGGGTTCTCCCCTGAATGCCAGCCTTCAATGCAAGGGTAAATTGCATGATAGAAAATGCATAACCACACAAAACTAACTTCTGGCAGCATTTATCAACCAGTTCTCATGGTCCTATCCATGTTTAACAGCATGACCCGCCCCGATGTGATGGCATGGTACGCCAAGACACGCTTCTTCCACATCATCGAGCTCACCGCCTGGCAACTCTACCCCTCGACCGCAACATTCGAGAAACTTCACCAGAGATACCGGCCAACAGAAGCACAAATGACACACCCGCATCCACGGGTGATAGATTGGATCCCATTCCCATCAATCCGAGACCGCCTCATCCAGCTCCACGCAGCTAACCCACACATCGACGAGATCTTCTGCGATGCTGTTACCGGCTACGTTGTCGAGACCAACATGGCAGACCTGATCCTCGGTGCGCCCGATATCATTGTATACATCCGCGTCACCGACCTCATCACAGCTATGTCAACCTCAACCAACGACCTGGACAACCCGCCAGCCACACTCCCCGCCCCAGACGTCATTACCCTCTTCTCATCGCGATCCCACGCCCGCGCCGCCTTCAAACAGCTGAACATGGACAAAGGCGCATCATACTACAGGATTGACCCAGCATTCTACGCAAAATACCCCGAGCTCTTCGACTCCGCCAATGGCCTCACCGCAACCGGGGTCCCCCTCCGCCCCAAATCCCAAAAGGTCCTTACTTATCCGAAGCCCCTCGACGCCTCCACAGTAGAAACCTACCGCAGTTTCATCGATTTCTCCCTGGACGCATCACAGACAATTTCCTTCTGACCGCCAAAATGAAGCGGGCACACGATCACAACAAGAAACAATGCTCACTCATGCGGTCTCAGCGATGCCGAGAATACCCGCGACCCACCGCAAGTAAGCGCAATTCGTTACGAGTTCAACAAGCACGCAACGATCCGTCACTGCGCTTTGTTGGGTACCGACCCACCAGGTTCCCGCACTGACTAACGTGGCAGTTAGTAACAACTCGGATTCTGTGTCATCGGTACGACAATGCGTTCCGGGCTTCATCAGCACTCCCCCCCAAGAAAATGTATATAGAAATTCCCGGCAGCAGGACACGCTCCTATCCATCCATCTGTCACATCTCTCCAGCCAGCAAGCAATCCTCCCAAAATGCCCTCCCAATTACCCGCCCCCAAGCCGACGCCCGGCTACAGCTTCCTCGACGATTATAGCGAAGGCGTCCACCCAGCCCTCCTCAAAGCCATAATCTCAACAAACACAACACAGGAGCCCGGCTACGGGGGCGACGCCTACTGCGACCTCGCCCGCCAGCGGATCTGCAGGCACCTCGGCCGCGAGGACGTGGGCATCTTCTTCGTCCCGAGCGGCACCTCCGCCAACGCCATCTCCATCGCGGCATGTCTCCGCCCGCACGAGGCCGTCATCGCCGCTAGCTCCGGCCACATCGTCACGCGGGAGACGGGGGCCGTGGAGGCGAGCGGGCACAAGATCATCAACGTGGCGCCGCTGGACGGCAAGCTGACGCCGTCCTCGATCCAGCGTGCCATGGATGATAACTGGCATTTCCCACACATGGCGAAGCCGCGGTTGGTGTACATCTCCAACGCGACGGAGATTGGGACGATTTATACGAAAGCGGAGCTGGTCGCCATCAAGCAGGTCTGCGAGGCGAACGACTTAATTTTGTTTTTAGACGGAGCAAGGATTGGGACTGCTTTGGCGTCGTCGGCGAATGATATGACTTTGGGGGATGTGCTTGATTTGACGGACATCTTTTGGATCGGGGGCACGAAAAACGGGGCTTTGCTAGGTGAGGCGGTGGTTGTCAAAGATGCGAGGCTGGCGACCGAGTATGAATTTTACGTCAAGCAGCATGGGTCGCTGTTGGCCAAGAGCCGCATCATGGGCGCGCAGTTTGCGGAGTTGTTCAATGGAGATTTGTATTTCGATCTCGCGCGGCAGGCGAACCTTTTTGCGGCGAGGCTGTCAGCAGGGATTGTGGAAGCCGGCTTTCCAGTTCATGCTGCGACGCAGACGAATCAGGTTTTTGCGGTCTTGCCGCTGGGATTGAGCAAGGTGCTGCAGGAGCATTTTGTGTTTTACATTTGGGAGAGGAGAGGGACAGACGAGGTTGTTGTGAGGTTGCTCACGACTTGGGCGACGGAGGCGGCGGAGGTTGAAAAGTTTATTGAATTGGTCCAGGGCTGGGGAAGCCAAGACTAAGAACCAAATATAGAAATACACAAGATGGCTCTTGGGCTTTTTGCAAATCAAGGGTGGCATACGGGGGCAGCGAGACTGTGGACGATGAGGGTGCAGGTACCAGCATGTAGCGCTTAACACTTGCGTGGGACTGTCTGATATGCATCGTCACCAGAAATGAGAAACGCGAGTTTGGAAGTCACGAAAGCATGAGATAGTAGATGACGGATGAAGGGTGATGAGTCTACAGTCTCGAAGATCGAGATGAGTATTGGAAGCTGTTGTGGTTTGGGCAAGGAGACTGTGGGCTGTTGTTGAGATGCTGGTAGACATCAGCCGATTGACCGAAGCGCAGGCAGATGATGGTTGTAGAGCAATGAGCTTTTGCATCTACGTGGGCAAAAGAGAGCAGTCTCTACATTCCAGGTATCGATTCTTGATCAGCTAACGTTGCTCACCTACTTCCGAGACACCCCCACTTCCGAGACG
Source organism: Verticillium zaregamsianum (assembly GCA_002851755.1). Lineage (NCBI taxonomy): Eukaryota > Fungi > Ascomycota > Sordariomycetes > Glomerellales > Plectosphaerellaceae > Verticillium > Verticillium zaregamsianum. The sequence goes on along the minus strand of NMXM01000003.1, from coordinate 632,816 downwards.
CCCCAAAATCAGACCCCCAAAACCATACCCTCAATTCAACCCGAATTTTCCACCCGTTGCGATGCAACAATAATATAGTCCTCCGGCTCACTAGGTAATTCAGGATCGCTAATTTCACATATACTATCCTCTTTATTACCTGCCTCGACCTAGGCCCTATGGATAGCCTCGATGTCGGCAAACTTCGAGTTCGGGCTGATTTAGACCTTCTTCCTCTTCCTAGGTCTAGCCTATTCTAACTATTATTCTAGAACCTAAATCCTACGCTCCTAGGTAGCTAAGAGGTAGTCCTTTTCCTTAAAGCCTTTCTAAACCTTACGGAATAGTAGCTATTACGTATTTATAGGTCGATCTAGCTGGCTAAACTAGGCTAGTTAGACCTATAGATTAACCGTCTTCCTAGGGGTTAACCACGTAACTATAGACGTAGCTATCTTATATTCCTCGATAGCCCTAGACCTAATAGCCCTATCTATCGTAGGATTAACTATCCTAGTAGTATTAGTAGTATTCTTAAGTAGTAGAAGGCTAAGGAGGGGCTAGGTTATAGATACTAGCTAAAGACTTATTAACTTCTACCTACTATATATATTCTAGGCTAAAAAAGCTAACTCTTAAGCCTTCCTATAGTAGATAAGGAAGTTCCTTTTACCTACTACTATAGAGTCATTCTATTAGGGAAGGTATCTAAGTTACTTCTTATAGGCTACCTTTAGGGGACTAAAAACTAACTAGTTAAGAGGCTATAGGATATATAACGTATAGGGAGGTAGGAATACTAGATAGATATTATTACTATAGTAGAGATATATAAATTCTATTATCTTGTAGCTACCGTAGCCGTCTAGGATAAGTAGCCTAGCTATTAAGGGGTTAGTAGGTTAGGTAGAAGGGATAAAGACCTCCTTAAGCTAGAAGATAGCTATATCGTTATCTATCTATCTATTTTTAGTAGTAGTAAACCTTTAGTCCTTATAAGGCTATAGATCTAGAGGGAACTACTACTATTAGACTAATTAGCCTTTAAAAATAACTAAGGGGGGTAGCGTAGAACTTATTACGCTAATATACTTAAGGATTAACGTCTAGGCCCTTAAACTAGGCTATTTTTTCCGTAGATTCTAGGCTTCTATAGAGCCTAGGACTAGGCTATTTAATCTACGGCCCTCTAAGATCCTAGTCTTATCTATATTATAGCGGTTAACTAGTTAGATAGCCTTAATCTCAGGAATAGCTAGGAGATAGAACTAGTTCCTAATTACGTTAGTTAACGCGCTATTAATACGCTAGGAATTAATAGGCCTAGCCCTTTAGACCTTTATTAATAGGTTTTAGGTGGTAAATCTTTAGAACTAGTTCTTCCTAAGCGTCTAGGGGCTACCTTATAGGTGTAGGATTCATTCGGTAAATTCCTTAACTTACGAATAGGTTGGTAGGAGCCTTAGGGTAGCCTGGATCCGTATCTATTCTACTAGGTGCTTCTCCTACGTTAGGGATAGCTTCTACTAGCTAGTAAAAGCCGAAGCCCTTAACTAGGCACCTTAGACCTAACGGTGAAGGGTAGGTATCGGGATACCCTAGTGGATCGCGGCCTTCCGTATAGACTGCCTATTTATAACGGTATCTAGAGCCTGGTTGACTTCGTCTTTAGTATAGCTAGGTATCGTCACCTAAGGTAGGAGGATCTAGAATCTAGAAGAGGCCGGAGTAGAATTGGTGAAGATACGATAGGTTGAAGGGAGGGGGTTGGGGTGGCCGTGAGGGATTTTGGGGCGTCTCGGAAGTGGGGGTGTCTCGGAAGTAGGTGAGCAACGTTAGCCATGCCTTGCCTGAAGAAAGACTGCTTGGAGACCACTGGGCAGACCGCATTGTGCTTCAACCATCGCATGTAGCCTAAAGGCCTTCTTAGTTTGCGGCAGATAAAAAAGGGAATTGGATGGATAAATGCTCAAGGCAAGCAACCATCTCCATATCACAGGAGAGAGACTTCATGCTAAAAGAGTGTGGTGATTTTAACAAGCGCAAGATTTCCCAGTCATCAAGATCGAGAGACTATGTACACATGTCCAAGTCCAATCCAGTTGTCCAACTTCCCCAGATCAGCCGCAAGTGCCAGCTTCACCAACACGACAGCGCCCTTCTGCCCGCATCACCTTCTGCCCGCATCGAGAGACGAAATAGCAAATGGAGGTCCACCTCGACTCCCTCGGGGTCCTATTCTTCAACGAATTGTGCTCAGCCACGCGCGATCTGGCGGATGAGGAAACGGGGCGCCGCTCCAGCAGCATCAGAGCTGTACGAAAAGTGCGCCGGCAGAATGAACAGCGTGCCCCAGCAGACAGCATCGCTGACGGCGCAGTACACCTCCGTCTTGGCGCTGGGGAAGTTGGGGATGCGGCCCAGGTTCTGCAGGTTCTTGGTGTACCCGAACAGCACGGCGCCCTTGACCTGGTTCTGGATCGCCGAGCTGAGCTCCGACAGTGCGTTGCCGACGACGGCGGTACCTTGGCTGTGAACTGTTAGCATTTCCATGTCAGGGAGCAAGCAGAGCGAGGCCAGACGCACCTGTAGCCGCCCGTGACGACGGGGGTGTTGGGACACTTGGTGTTGGCGAGGGTGAAGAGACGCTTGGCCTCATTGATGGAGCCCCGGTCCGTGCCGGCGGGGAGGAAGTTCGGGGAGAGCTCGGCGGAGTAGGGCCCTCCGACGCCCTGGATCCAGATTCCGCCGGACCCGTATTCGCGCGTCAGTGCCGAGGCCAGCGTGGGACCCGCAGTGATGCCCTAGATCTTGTTAACGTTCTGCTTCAGAGCGAGAGAGCCAGCTTCATGATCTGGCAAAAGTACTGACCATGTTACCGGGCTCAGTGGAGCCACGGGCGTAGATGAGGATTGCGCGCGGGCAGTTGGAGGCGCTGCCGGACTCGAGCTCGCTGCGAGTGCTCGACTGGCGGGCCTCGAGGACGGCGAGCTCGTTGCGGGAGACGATGGCCTCAACTTCTTCGGCTGCAGGCTCCACAGGGAGAGCAGCGGCGAAGCTAGCAACGAGGGAGAGGATAGCGAGGAACTTCATGATGAAGATGCTTAGGGGTTAACTGGCGAAGAGCTGGAGGCTGGGCTGGAGAAGCTGGAGAAGCTGAGGACGTTGGCTGAGAGAGAACTGGAGAGAAGGGCCTGAGGATGAGGTTTCGAGATGAGAAGTCCAACGATGGCCTCACCTCTTTTATAGATTGTCGCGACGTTCCAAGTCGGATGAGGCCTCACAAGACGGCATCCCACAAGCTCGTGAAGATTGCTTCCCGTCTTCGCCATCCAGCACCAGCACCTTCACCATCGATACTGGCCGGGCGGAATACGTGAGAGCGGAAAGACATGCATATTTTCTCCCCCTGAGTATCTACTGCCGAGCAGGATCCCTCCAATCGCATCTCCTGTGCTTCCACACGATGGCTGAAGATTCCTTCTGTTTTCGACTACCGCACTTGGCACCGGGGTGCAGCTGTCGCGATGTGAAGCCATCGCGGCAGTGAGTAAGCCATGGGCGACGCGTCGCGTGGTCGGTTCGCAAGCTGGCACCGAAAGAGGAAAGAGCCAGCCCCAGGTGCCAGGCCTTGAGGTTGTCGGATGGCGGGGTAGAGTCGTTGTGCCTCGGGACGATGGAGCTTGGGGTCGGAAAGTCGAGGAGAGGTCCAGCACTGGGGTGCATTAGCTCTTGCGGGGTACATGCATGTCTGCTTCTTGGATCGTGGGGTTGATGGAGATGCCGAGGTGCATGCGAGAGTCTCCTGCTTGTCGCTTGCAAATGCGAAATGAGCTTGGGGCTTGGGATGCCCCTTGGCTAGCACCTATTGCGTCCATTCCCTGCATTCGGACCACCCAGCTCTCCACAGGCACCAGAGCCTGATACACCTTTTGGTGCTTGGTTACTGCAACAGCCACAACCAAGAGAGTAGCCACATGCGGTGAGCTAACGCTTATCGGGTGGTTATTGCGAGGACTGCTCTGACCTACTTTGTAAGCGTCCCTGCAGAACTCCTTTCGTTCAGTGTTATTCCTCATCTGGCCCGGAGAGACCATCGCCGCAAACAGTAAGTATTCGCAGTCGGACACGAATGGAGGTCTCTATTTGCCAGATGTCTCCCCCGACGAATGCTAGAGTACTCAAAGATTTGTAGTTGCCGTCCATCATGAGCCCCAAGTCGAGCACTTGATCATCCACGGTGCTCGCTGATCTCCTTTGATGTCCTTGTTGCTGTCCCGGGAAGGCCGTTTTCTAGTAGGCAAGTCTTTCTCTATCAGATCTGTTCTCACCCATGGTGACCTAACACGGTAACCCATTCATGCTTCTCTCGATCATGCGAGGCTTGGGCTACGATTCCTGTGATTTCAGCTCTAGCAAGGATGGCGGGGTGTCGAAATCCGGCGAGAAGTCGGCTCTCGACGTGCGTTTATTGTCAGTAATGCAGACAGACAGTACAATTCACGACATCACTGAGTTGAATTTTTTTTTACCGACTTCTAGTCTGCGGTGAACCGTTACTTCATTTTCTATGGGCCTAGTAATTCCAGTTCTGCTGACGGCCCATTGCTTCATGTCACACCAGACCTGAAGCATTCCCTCAGGTCTCAGTCCGGGCAGCCAAAATGGCCCGCTCTAGCTCTTTGACGCCAGATAGCAACGAAAGGCGTGGAGGAAGAAAAACGAATGCCCAAAAGATGGACTGCCCTACTCGCTGTTAATCGGAATGTCAGCACGAGCTTTGTTAGATATCAAGTCGAGAGGTGCACGTACCTGTCACATGTTCTGCTTAACGTCGCCAGGGCTATGCACTCTCGAGACTGGTCCATCATCCATCATGGCAGATTTCTACAGCCAAGGTATTTGAGCCCAAGTGTCGGGATCCTTGCGCGTGTCGAGGTCATTGAAATCGGTTCAGGTTCCCCAGCCCCCATGAGCCACAGGGGCGGCCTGCTCTTCCTTCCCATAATGGGCTGAAGTGGACAATGGAAGACCCCACGACGGAAATGCGGCAATCCTTGCCTCGTCAACCCATCAATCTTGGTTTTCGGTGTCCTCCTTGGAGTCGAAGACACAGTCTCGAAGGTACTTTCGGATGGAGTTAAGCTTGTCGAAACCGACGACCAAGTCCTCGAATGCACCTTTCTGAAGACCCAAGTCATACAGCAGTATGATATCATACCATATCGCCATCATCTTCAGTCTCCTCAGACTCGTCGTCATTTTCAGTCTCCTCAGACTCGTCATCATCTTCACTCTCCTCAGACTCGTCATCATGATGCTCTCGCGGCTGAAGGATGAGTGCCTCAGCCTTTCGAGCGCGATCTTCGGCATCCTCCAACTGTCTTTCGACTTTTGCCAGGCTGATTTTTTCCCTTATAGTACGCAACACGGCGGCCCTGACCTGGTGTTCCGTTCTACTGATGTGAGCCTGCGCTTCAAGGACCTGTTTCTCCGCTTCTTTCTGGAGAAACTGAGCTGTCTCTTTTTGGAGCTTCTCTTGGACGGCCAACCTCTGCCACGCATCGGTCTTTTCCTCACCGTCATCGGCGCGCCGCTTTTCTGCGCTTACTTGCGCCGTGGCTTCGTGGAGTTGGATTTCGAGATTCGTGATTCGCTTGATCGACCTTTCCTCAGAAGCAAGGAAGAGACGGTGCAGCTCCTCTTTCTCTGCCGATATCCTGTCCTTGGCTTGAGTGGCATCCATCAGGCGGGTCTCGAGAGACCTGCAGTGAGCCTGGAGAGACTTGCCGTGAGCCTGGAGAGACTTGCCGTGAGCCTCGAGAGACTTGCCGTGAGCCTCGAGAGACTTGCCGTAAGCCTCGAGAGACTTGCAGTGAGCCTCAAGAGACTTGAAACGTCTCTCCGTGTAGTTCATGGCGCTTTCTGGAGTGTCGAGGCGGCCAGTGGCGCCGGTCGTGGAGCTGATGTTGCTGTGACTGAGACCAAACTCATTCTCGAGCTGTTCTTCTTTCATCTCGAAATCGCTTCCCCGGATTCGGTGGGCTGTACTGTCCTCTCTGGTTCCTGGAACTTCGCTGTCGGAATGGCGTTTGCTTGGAGCAGCATCAGAGGCTGGGCACCATTTGTATGGTGCGTTCGGTTCGGAAAGGGTCTTGGCCGGAGGGCCATCAGCACCCACTTTCTTCACGACCTCGTGAATGACATCTGTCATAAGTTTGCGGTCCATGTCTTGCTGCGCGATATGTTCCTCACTGTCTTGAACGGTCTTGCTCTGCTCGCCAGAGGACGGTGTTGCGAGAGAAATGTCCTGCTGTCCAAAGCCCCAGTCCTCGCAGAGGCTGGGTTCAGACCACCAATACTCGGATACGGGGTTCGAGCTGGCTTGCATGTTGATCACAAAGTCGTTGGGCTTCGAGTTCTTCGACATCTTTGCGGGTATGCTGGCTGAGCTGATGTCAGTTTTTCGGCAACTGCGGCGCGAGAGAACCTACTGGCTTTGTAGGGCCTAAAAGTTACTGGTATCCTTTGACGTTGAGAACAACGAAGGTGCAAGTGCGCTGGGGATCAATGCGACGACAAAGCGTGGACTGCTCAAGGACGACTAGTGATGGTGTCGTACTTCAGGATCTCTTGTCTGAAGATGTTCGCGGCGAACAGGAAGTAGGTCAAGTTGCCTGCCCGTGTGTTGCGAGCACAAGAGTTGGATCGCAGGTTGCTTTGACCTGTTGTGGAAGCTGGAAGAAAGTTGAATCAACAGGAACGTGTCGCAGGCGCCGACTTTCTTTAGGTATTGCGGGTCGCAGGAAGGTGCCCGCAGCCTGATGGTGAATCAGCAGTGCTGGGGAGATAGGCAGGTGCTTTATGAGCCGAGGTGGGTACATTAAAGATTAAGAAAGTATTGTTAATTAGCCTCAATATTTCAGTTGGTCGTAAGGAGGAGCTGCAGAGCTGTCGACCGTATGAGGTGCAAATCTAACCCTGGGCTTTCAGAAGTCAACTGGGTCAATTGTCTTGCTGTTTTAGCAGTGCATGTCACGCTTGAGTTGCCATAACAAAACGTTTATACAACAGATATCGACCTCTCACTCAAAATCCAACAGCAAGTTAACTGAGGTTGACCGAGATCACTCTGGCTCTGGCACCTCATCACAAGATCCCTCCTACACACAGTGCCTTTCGGATTGGTAATATGGCACTTGCCCCAAAACGAGATCAAAGCTTTGGTAACAAGTAGTCCCGACTGTACGCCTCAAGTCCCATCCTGGAGGTACTCAAGATACTCGTCCAAGTCTCCCTCGCCCCATTCTCTCCCCCTTATTTCTCCCTGATGATTAAGACATTTCGTGTGGGCTGCCCAGAGACTCTCGACCTTCCTTATCAATTGCCTCGAACGGGCCTTCTCCTCAGCAGCATCATCTGTCATGGCCTGAACTTTGCGTTCCATCTCCAACATCATGCTTCGTAGCCTGTCATTTTCGTTCGCCAACATCTTGTTGGTCTGAATCATCCTATCATCGTCGTCTTTCGACACGGATTCGCTATCGCTTCGATGTTTTCCAGAGGAATTTGCATAATCACTTGTGCTGGAGAAATGAGGACGCTCGGCACAGTCGGGCCCGAAACTCTTTATCACGTAATCGCGAAGGAATTCATCATGGTCGCGAAGAGGTCGCTCGCCACGGCGTCGGGTGACCAGTGCGCTCCATCTGTCAATCGCGCTCATGAAGGCCTCACAGGCGTCTGCATCGCACTTGGCGACCCATTCGTGTTCGGGCTGTGCGTTCCCAAGGTACTGCCTCCGAGCGATGACAATCACTGCCAGGGCGGCGTTTGCTTGGTGATAGAATACAGAGGGGCAGTTGAGACCGTGTATCTGGCGGGCTCGAGAGAGAGCGAGCTGCCAGAAGCTGCGCAGCGACAGTGACCTGCCCCTGTTCTCGATGGCAATCTCGTAGGCTGAAGTGTAGATCTTGGTGCCGCGCTAGGCGACGACGTGGCGCGAGATGGGCGAGTCGGGCTCGTAAGGGGTTCAGTCGACAAGGAGGAGGAAACCGGCGGCGTGTGCATGGGATATGATTGACCCGTTGCTACTCTCCACAAACCTCAAGCCTGGCATCTTCTTGAGGTTCGGAGGGTTCATCAGAGTGGCGGGCCGGCTGGAGCCATTCTCGACCAGAGCATCAGTGTCACGCTCGATTTTGACCAGATCGGAAGCCATCTGGACGAATTTCGGGAGGACAGTCGGCTGAAGAGCTCCTTGGGTTGAACCTGGGCATCGTTTGCTTCGCGTCTGGAAAAATTGGCAGGGCCGCTTCACGCCTATTTTGTCTTGGTCAGCAGGATCTCCTGTGTAACTGTCTCGAAGCTGGGCAAACCGAGATATACGAAGGTCTTCCAAGCCTTGCCACAGAAGTGTAGCCCACAGTGTGGATGTTAGCAGTGGTCACGGCTGTTGTTAAGAGCTTTGCTCCTTCCTCAAAACCACAAAGCAGTCTTGTGAGGTGTTTCCTTCCGATGAAGAAAACATGCGGTGCCGGTCTCTCGCGAGCAGCCTTTGAGGCCAAGATCAACAAACCAAACATGCCAGGAAACAATTTTCCATTAGTTTGGATACACGCACCTGAAAAGTTCGAACAACAGAGGCTACGTCTTGGGGCGAAGTCGGTGTATCTGCGTGTACTCCTTCTCTACGGTCAAGACACTTGATCGCATGTTCATTCCAGTCACGTAACAGCGCGCCTCAAAACAGGTGGGTTTCAATGGCAATTTTACGAGAACGAAAAGCATAGTACCGAAGCAACAAGTAGCCCTTTCCTTACAGTCAATCAATACCGTCCTTCGTGCGCACACAATCTGTCCAGTCTTCTTCAGATTGGCATCTCACAGCCAAGTGCTCTGTAAAGCCTCCGAATTGTTCCCGCAAACCAACCCATATCAGCTTTCCTTCAGTAGAGGACGTTCGCAGACGCGGACTAAAAGAAGCTGTCGGCAGTCGATATTTCTCAGCAAAGCTCCGTGTGACCCTTGAGAGAGTGGAGGGGGGATATTGTTGGCAAGCGCGAGCAGCAATAATCGACAGTTGATAAGCTCTACCATCCTTGAGCATAGGCCATCTTGTGGGTCTCGTGCTTTGGTTAGAGCCACAAATGACATGGCCCTCAACGTCTGGGACGCTTTAAAAGGGTCAGGCGGCGCCCGGTCTTGTGGGTTTCGGAGTTCTGGCCGCCGTTGTCATCAGCCTCGCGGCCTCGTTTGCGTCCGGTCAGGGGAGCGGGCTGCTCGCCATCAGGCTTGACGACGATGCTCAAACCACCAAGAACATCAGGCGGGGCTGGGAGAACTATAGCTGTTAGTCGATGCGCCGAGCATGAATCAAGTGTAAAGGGGCCTCGACTTACCTTGTTCATCAACAACCTCACCTGCCGGAGTGAAAGAAGTTGCGTCAAAGCCTTGTGCAGTGGACGGCAAGGGGACGTCGAGGGGCGGCAGGCACGGCAGGTACGATGCGTTGAATCTGGGGTCGAACGCTGGTACCGCGTTTGGATCAAGGGCGTATGGGTCATGCCAGTCCTCCAGCCAAAAGGGGACGGTAGAGCTGGGACGCGAATGAATGGGACAGGTATTGTGGGCGGGAGCAATAGGGCCAGGCAGAAAGCTGTTGATGCTGGGTAGCGAGTGGGCGGTTTGACAGGAACCGGGCTGCTGGATGTTGACAGCTTGGGAGGGAAGGGGCAGTTGAAGATTGACAGCTTGAGAGGGCACTGTCCGATGGCCAATGACGGCTTGTTGTCCGCCGAGGGTGTTCAGACCCGAATCTTCCAATGGAGCCAAGGTTCCAGGTCCTCCAAAGTTCGGCATCATCGTCTCAACAAGTTGGCCCTGACCCCCTTGAGTCTGGAAGCCCGATTGTAAGTAGCGCTGGTTGACCGGGATCGGTAGATGCAAGTGAGAGGCTTGACCATTCATGGTACAGGTGTGCTGGCCATAACCCCATGAGTTGTTGAGGCTGGGAGAATTTCCAAGCTGGGCGGAAACTCCCCTCATGGGGAGGCTGAACTGGGCCGTTCCCGTATTGACGCTGTTGCTCGGGACAGGAAGCTGAGAGCCCAAGGGATAGCCGTTGAGCGGAATGTCTCCAAAGGGTGAGTAAAGGGAGATCGTGTTTCCACAGCCGTTGTGAAAACCGGGAGCCGTAGCTTCAGGAACCAAGCCAGCAGTCGCAGTCTGAGCCGCAAGAGCAACAGGAGCAATGGCAGGAGCAGCAGCGCCACTGAACTGACCACCCGAAGAATACTGAGCCACGACTCGATCGTCAGAAGGCGTAGAATTGCGATCAACGCTAGCAGTAGCACCGGGGTTGGGTAGTTTGACGACATTGGCAGCGGATCCCTTGACGAAGCCCTCAGCGACGCCGTCGCGCCGGAACTCGTCGCCCAAGACTTTGGCCTCGATCCTCTCTGTGCTTCGCGATCAGTGATTGATCCAACCTATTTATCTGCGTTTTTATTCGGAGGGCAAATATGAGACGTACTTAAGGCAAGCCAGTGTCTGTGCAAGCCAGATCTGACCGACTGGGTGTTGCGATTCTTCGAACTTGAGTAGTGCTTGATGATCGCTTGAAAGCAGCCTCTGGTATGAGGATGCTCGGTAAAATATTCGTGGCAGGCCTGGATAGCGCGGAGGCAGTCGAGAACAGCAGGTGAATGCTAGGCACCTGGCTCCTCTGGCAGAGGCGACTGGATCAAGTGGCCGATGAAGTAAGCCAGGTCGAATATCTTGGTATCTCTCCTGAGCGGGCCGCCAGAATCATCCGAATCAGCCGTCATATCTCGGTAGGTGAAGCGGAGGACCTGCTCAACGTAGTTATCCTTTCCTTCAATGCCAGAGATGACGAGATGCTGCTGTTCGTTCAAATGCTTGCTCATGGCTTGGAACAGAGCGCGAAGTCGATTCGCGACAAAGTCGCATCCCGCAGGGGTCAGGTGGAAGGCATCTTCCTTGCTGAAGAGCAACCGCACAGTTCCCATGAGGTGCTTCTTCACGCCTTTCTGAAGGCAATCACGGATCGGCAAGCTTGTGAAGTTTGGATGAGCCAGCAGTATCTTCACTGCTTCTTCATGGGACTCTTCGTCCATCTTGTCAAGAAGCGCTTCGATCTTGGCGTAGTCAGGGACATCGTCCTTTTTGGGTGCCATGATAGTGGTTGCGAGTTGCGCGACGCAGTTACGCAGCGCGAGGCTAGAGAGAGAGTCCTGCAATGCGAGTCGCGCAGAGTGTTAGTAGTCCTATCCATAAACTTCAGGGAATAGCAAGAGATGTAGAGTGCTTACACGTATGTCTGGTATTCTGCAGCTATTACAGAATAGTAGTATGGCTGATCTTCCCGCGGGGCTGTGTTCTGGTGATCCTTCTCTGCGTCTCGATGGTGGAGGAGTTGACCAGCTGAAGTGCAATGCTAGAGGAAGATAAAAGGATTGCGGAAGGCGTACTCAACGAAGGGCAAATAGGGAGGAGGTCCATAAGATACCTTAGGCAACTACGAATTAATGACCTCAGTCCAGAAGTGTGGGGCCCTCATGTGGAAAATGCGTGCCATGTGTGTAATGTGAAGATTGTATACCTATCTAGCACACCGACGCGTCAACTCGGTGAGTGACGGTCTGGTCTGGCCCTTTCTTAAGAAAACAAATGATGACTCATCCACGCCTCGAGCTGAAATTTTACCCCTATCCCCTTCCAAGCGACACAGTATCTTGTCAAGCCAGGTGCTTGAGTACATCGTCGTCAGGAGCGGCACAGTCTCAATCTCAGGACAATGTCCCCCTGCATATTCTTCTCGATCGATAGCTCCATTCAAGCCATGCACCGGCCCGACAGAACTATTCAGGCCAATTTTGCCTGCCGACCAGCGACGAAGCCCTCAGCCACCTCCTCTCTCGACCGTGCACCCTTGCGTGACCTTTTACCGAGCTGATTGCAATTTTCAGCTCTCTACGAGGCACTGACGAGTAAAGCTTAAAGCGTAAATTATGGCAGCTGCCGTTGAGCAGGCCAGTCATAAGACGGCTGACCACTCCGTCGAGGTTTATCAGGTACCAGCAAACGCGACCGATGAGAACGCTCGCATCCAAGTCGTTTTCACCGCAGACGAGAAGCGTAGGGTGCTCAGGAAAATAGACCTACGACTGGTAGTCCTCGTGGGTATTATGTACTGCTTCTCAGTCATCGGCCGGTCAAGTCTCCCCTCCGCCAGTGTCGCGGGCATGGCCGACGACCTTCATCTGGTTGGCAACCGATATGTAAGCGCATGACGCTCAGCGATTCAGGTCGTATTACGAAGCAAGGTACTGACTTGCTCTAGTCCATCATTGTCCTCGTCTTCTTCGGGACCTACATCCTCTTCCAGCCCGTTTCCACCATCTTGGCCAGGACAATCGGGCCCCGACTCTACTTCACGGCCATCACACTGCTCAGCGGCTCCGTCATCATTGGCATGGGCCATGCCAAGTCGTGGATGCACATGATTATTCTGAGGCTTCTGCTTGGCGCTCTCGATTCGGGCTTCTTCCCCAGCTGCCACTATCTGCTCAGCACGTGGTACACTAGAGGTGAGCCCCCCCCCCCCCCCCCCCCCCCCCCCCCCCCCCCCCCCCCCNCCCCCCCCCCCCTTTCCACCCCGCTCGAAACAAAATAGCAACAAAATTGACAAGACATTTTGCAGATGAAGTCGGTTCTAGGTTTTCGTGGTTCTACATCCTCGTCTCCTTGTCCTACGCCTTTGGAGGCCTCTTGGCAAGCGGGGTAAGCAGTGCCTCTGTTCAGCTCGCGTGGCACAGATCGCTGACGGCAGGCCCAGCTCACGAAGATGGACGGCCTCGGGAACAAAGACGGGTGGTCCTGGATCTTCATCATGGAGGGCATCATCACCTGTCTGATTGGCCTCGCGGGCTATTTCCTGCTGGTCGGCTTCCCCGACACGACGAAACCCTCACGTCATTTTCTTTCGCGGGATGAGCTGGCCTGGGTCACCTCGCGGGTGAACGCCGACCGCGGCGACGTCGCCATTTCGAGGCTGAACTGGCGGAAATTCTTCCGCGGTGGCATCGACCCCAAGGTGTGGGCTTTTGCTGTCATCTTTTTCAACAACGCCGTCGTCAACTTTGGTCAGTCCTCCTCTCGGGCTGTGTGCTCTGTTCTGACGAATTTTCGCAGCGCTCGCCAACTTCCTGCCCATCATCCTCCGCACGAACATGGGCTTCAGCATCGTGATGTCGCAAAGCCTCGTCGCCCCGCCGTACGTCTTCGCGGCGGTCGTCATGCACCTCGTCGGCTGGCTCGGCGACAGGTACCGGGTGCGGGGGCCGTTCCTCGTGGGCATGATGCTGCTGTCTATTACGGGCACGGCAATCATGGGATTCCATCGGAAGAGCGGGGTGCGCTACTTTGGCGTGTTCTTGACGGCGGCAGGGACAACAAGTGCGGTGCCGGTGACGATGGCGTACCAGGCGAACAACATCCGCGGACAGTGGAAGCGGGCGTTCTCGAGCGCCCTTGTTGTTGGCGTATCGGGGTTTGGGGGGATCACGGGTAGCTTGGTATTCAGGTGTGCATTTCATTTTTCAACGCAGGGTACGCCAACGAAGGGCACAAGCTGACTCCTGCAGGTCCCAGGATGCACCTGCTTACCTTGCTGGGTTGTCGACTTGCTTGGGGTGTGCAGCGCTCAACATCCTCATCGTCGCCGGACTGACGACATACTTCTACCTCTCGAATGCAAGGGCGGATATGGGAGAGGTTGAGTTGGAAATTTCGGAGGCAAGTACACGCCACTAATTTGCCAGTTCCAAGAAAAGAGTTGCGCCCGACTAACACGGTTCTCTCCATAGGAAGTTTGCACGCGCGGTTTCCGGCACACGCTCTGAGTATACATAGCAATACGTGCTGCCGTCAATGCAATTTCTATGAACATCATGCACCTGGCTAGGGCTTGATGTTGAAGGATGGATCAACATTTTCCCTCCAAGTTCTGAGGATGTTGATCCGAGTCCGCTTGATTGACGAAGACTCGCAGGGACACGCAACAGTGCCGCGTAGTCTCCTGCCAGCCAGTTGCGAACGTGCAAGTGCATCCGAGGAACCCGAACAGGTCTTATTGATGCGAATCGCAGGTTGCAATCACCTCGCCATCCCAAAACACCAAAACCCCTCATCGGCAGCACAGCGCCCGCCCTCACGATAATCCGCCCCTCCCACCAGCCACACCCACCGAAAGGCCCCCACTGCCCCGCCCCCGCGCCAAACCCTCCGGACCTGACGTCACCCGCTCTCCCGCAACCATGCCGTCATATGCCATCGCGATCTCATCAATGTGACATCAACCACACGAATAGCACGCAGTCCGCATCTCAACGCCCGTCATGTAGCTACGTAGAGCAGAAGCCTGGCCCTGCCAAACCGCTGAGTAAGGTCCCCAAAACAGCGGACCTTCCTCCGTAGCTGTATTTAACGCTGGAGCGGGCGGGCTAATTCCCTTTCTCGCCAACATACGTCTTCCTAGTCATACACAACGACTTCCGTACCTAAACAAACCAAACCAAAATCACACAGCTGCCCAGAAAGAAGCAACATGCCCGAAGGTCGCCAGTCCCCCGAGCCCGAGAGGCAGTCCGGCAAGCAGCAGCAGTCGCCCCCCGGCTCCGGCCAGGGCACCGACAACGCGGACAACAAGGAGCAGGTCAACACCGACCAGCTCAAGGTACGCTCAGGCTGCCTCAAACTTGTGTGATCAGCATGCTGACTCGTCTAGAACCTTTCTTCGAACCCCAAGGGTGCGCTCGACGATGCGTTGAAGGACAAGTTCAGCAAGACGGAGAAATGAGCACTGTTAGATGATTTAATCGGGAGGAATACCTAATGATTGTATGATAGAGGCCTTGAGCCGGGGATGAAAGATATTATAAATGAGATTCTCGACAACGTTTTGCTTGTCAAGCCAGCCGTGCCTTAATCTTGTTCTTGAAGTATCGAACAATGCGCGTGGTATGTAGTGGTCATTAGACCACGCGATCTAATCTCCATGCATCATCACACTGCGCGAATATGATGGGCGCGGAGTCTTCCGACTGATGTGGTCTTCTCGTCTCAAAATTATGTCTCGTCCATGACCTGCACCGCAGGATGTGGCAAGCTTCCAACTAGGTGCACGTACAAAACAGTCAATGCCAAGTATCCGATCCGAGTATCGCGTTGAATATTTATTAACTATGAAATAAGAACCCAACAATGTTCCGTCGTAATCATCATGTCTGCAAGCCTGTTGTCCATCCGCCGAAAGAACTACCTTACAACGCCTGCAGAAACCAAGTCGTGAGGTTCAATGCAATGAACAGTGCACTCGGCAATTATGCCTTCTCGCCGCCGGGCTTCGACAGGGGCACGGCCGAGCTGTCGTCGGGCTGTGTCGGGGCGGTGGTGCCGATGTTCTCGCCGGTCGCGGGCGGGGCCTCCTTCTCCTTGCCGAAGATCTTCTCGAGACCGGACGCCTTGTAGGCGCTGCCGCCGGACTGCTCCTTCTTGAGGTCGGCCAGGCGGCGGGCCTCGGCGTGGATGTCGGTGACCTGGCGCTGGGAGTCGGTGTAGAACTGGACAATCTTCTGGCCGGTCGGGGAGTTGGCGGCCTGCTCGAAGTAGCTGCTCAGGCCGCCGAAGAGGCCCTGGGCGCGGGCGGTGATGCCGTAGGACTGGTCGGTGGCCTTGGCGCGGTCAGTGGCGTGGTACTTCTGGTCAAGGCCCTGCAGGGTGTTGAGGAAGCGGGTCGAGATGCCGTGTTGGCTGTCGAGCTCGATGGCGCGCTGGAGGGTGGCGTCGCCGACGACGTAGCCGTGGGCGAGGTACTCGGCGAAGATGCGGGTGCGGGGCTTCTCCTCCTGGGTGATCTCGTCGGTGTCGCGGTTGGCGTCCGTCTTGGTGAAGTGGGAGCCGTCGTCAGAGGCGTCCCCCGAGGCGCTGGTGACGCTGATGTGGGAGGAGCCGAGCTGGGTGTTGTTCAGGAGGAGGGCCGTCTTGGCGGCCGTCTCCTTCTCAAAGGTGACGGTGGCATCCTTGGTCTCGCCGGCCGAGGTAACCTCAAGGTTGGTGATCTTGCCGCAAAAGCTGAAGAAATCACGGATCTCCTTGTCCTCGGTCGTCGAGGCGACGTTCTTGACTTGGACGGTGTTGGCAGTCATCGTGTCGGTGGGAATGTGTCTGGTGTTGTTGCTTGTTGGGAAGATGGAAGAGCGGGGTAATGTAGACGTGGATCTAGGAGGGGGTATCAAGATTGGTGCTGGTGGCAGAGAGGGTATGAAAATGGTGCGAGGGGAAGTGTCAAACAAGTACTTAAAGGGTTGATTGAGGTGCTTTGGCGGGACAGTCACGAGCTCGAACGAAACGCGTGGTTTCACTTTGTTTCTATGCCAAGGCAGCGACGATGGGCCGATGGGAAGGGATGAGCGTCCAGGGCAGGGGCGGCCTCTTGGTGACGATGCTTGTTGGGGAGGGGCGACGCAGCTGGCTGGGCAGCTGCCACGAATGGCAACGTCATCGCTGCGCCGATGATGAGATGTGTAGCGGGGCAATTGTGGCTGAGGTATGCGTGTTAGCACAGGGACGAGAAAAAGGTTCTCTATGCGCAACAAAACGTGAAGATATACCTCCCCTGTAGACAGCCCTAACAAACTACCCGCCCAGCTCATCCCTGCGTGCTCCTCTTCGCCTCCAGACAAATGGCCCGTGCTCCCAACAGAGGAAAGGCGAGGTCATCGACAGCTGAGACCCTGAAAATCTCTTTTCCTTGACAAGATTGGCATGTGATTCTCGATGCGCAATTCTCCTGCCTTAGACGC
Source organism: Verticillium zaregamsianum (assembly GCA_002851755.1). Classification (NCBI taxonomy): domain Eukaryota; kingdom Fungi; phylum Ascomycota; class Sordariomycetes; order Glomerellales; family Plectosphaerellaceae; genus Verticillium; species Verticillium zaregamsianum. The sequence continues at coordinate 615,951 of NMXM01000003.1, read as the reverse complement.
CTCCCCGCCGGTTTGTTCGAGGTCCAGCGACGTGTCAAGGCGCCCAAGTACTCCGACCGATCAATTGCACGCCCAGCGATTCACTCCAACCATTTTGAGACATGGCTGCCTGGTCTAGATCATGCCGCAGTCAAGGCATTGAAAGCTATGGACCACGTCTGTTTCCCAGGGACTCGACCAGCTTCATGAGAGAAACGTCCCTTAAAAGACTGTGATCTCATCGGGTCAATCATTACGTCCAACCCCGACGGTGTTGCCCGACCTCTTCGAATCTCTTGAGCGTCCGACTATGTTACCGGTTCTACGACCAAGACGAACCCAAGGCCATCCCTCCAATGAATTGTGTTCGTCGCCTCGAGATGCAACTACCCAGGCCTACGGATAGGAACTTTCATTGGCTTCATTTGGCCCGGAAAAGAGCCCACGTGCCGTGCGAGAGGGAACTCGCAGCCACCTCCTAGCTGCAGCCACAGCCACACCTTGATCGTTGATCGGCCAGAACTGCTAATGCATTCGACGACCAACATAATGACGATCTTCTTCGATCCATCCCGATTTGTCCCCGGTAACTGTCCGGGTTTCCGAGTAATGAACGCCAGGATACGGCACCCGAGATCGAGCCGCGATTAAACGCATCCTGTGCCAGACTGGCCGCTATGACCCGGTAATGCAGACCCCAACCAGCTGCCGTCAGCCTCGCAGGATTTACGTGGCATTCGATGGTGCCATTCACCCGAGTCCATGGTCACGGTTCGGATCGGGCGAGCTAAAGCAGGGGCCTGCCCCTCAAACGCTCCTCCGGCACCTTAACCTCACGTCAGATTTGACCACATGGATGGCCCGAACTGGCGACCACCACCCGTCCGAACCCTCCATCCGATACCATGGGAGATGGCAAACGAAGCATCCATTGCAAAAGGAGAACCCAGTGCACGAACCCTGGCTGATTGCCCAGTTATAGCCGGTGCGGCTATTATCGTGAACCAACGCCGCCTTGGTCATCATCGTCTCAGCATCAATCAGCGGTGGTGCCTTCGCCTGCCACATTCTCGCAGCCGACGCCACATCGGACCATCCGAACCCACAGCCCCAGAATCCACGATCTTCATCGTTTCCTGGCCCATCGTACGGTGTATGTTAGGCCGAGACATGGTCGTCTGAACTTGGAATCAGGGTACTGGTCTACGGCGCAGTGGGCTTCCCCTTCGGCCCAGGTCCATGACGTATGACTTGTGAACATGCCTGGCTAAAGACGCCTCTTCTCTGGCAGAAGATTCACGAGAAACCGGCATCTATGTGCTCCGGCTTCATTTGCAATCTAGAGAGATTGTCTGCTTTCTTCGATATGGAGCACTTGTTGACATGATATTACGTACAGGCGGGTGAAGTTCAGGCGTAAGAGTCGAATGCTTTCCGACGCAGCTTTTCTTCACCCCTGCAGCGAGGACCTGGACTGACCATCAGGGTGCCTTCATGTCGTTAAAAAACGCTTTCCAATCTAGAAACAACGCGGAGCACTACATCATGACTCGGGCGACAGGGGTCTAATGAGGGGTACACACGATAAGGTCGGCGGCGGCAGCGGGGAGCTTGCATTGCCAAGCTCGGTATCATAGCCAGACATGGCAATGCCGGAGAGATCGCCGGCATCTGGACCTGCTTGTTATCGTCGGCCAAAATGCGACAACTGCCGACCAGCGGGAGCTGTTGCATACGAGCCTGGCCCTCTCGTCACCATGGGTGCTCAACAGAGATGGCTGACAGGGCTTCATTTGATCGATCCAGGTATAAAAGGGAACTGACGATTCGATGCGGTGTATCCTACGGCTCTTGGTACCTTAGGTCCGTTCAGAATCCTCCGCAAAATGTCTTACCGGTTCCTGTTCTTAGCCCTTGCGGCCCCCTTCGCCCACATCTCCAGCGCCGAACCTCTCCCCCAGCGATCTGTCACCTTTCAGGAACCTTTCGAAGTCGAGCAGGGCGGTGTTCACAACATCAATGTTGTCTACGATGGCCAGGTCGACGGCGAGCTCACCATCGCCTACGGCGCATGCAATATGGCCTCGGTAGATGATGCCCATCACCACGTCGGCCGAACACACGTTGGAAGTCACCCTCATGCAAAGCGACACGTGGATTGGGAAGGCTAGAGACCGACTAAGTTTGTCTGGGTCGCCCCTTCGAGCGTCCCCTCGGGCTGCCTCCACGCGTTCATTGACGGGCAGTCGGTTGGACAGTCCCAAGAGCTCCGGGCAAAGAAACGCATGGTCCGTCGCAGGCTCACATTTGCTGACGTCGCCGATCCAATGGGCCCCTGGTTCGACGGCGTCGAGTACCTGCAACAAAAGCAGCCAGATGAGATTTTTGTGGCGCAAGCGAAGGACAAGAAATTTGGCATCCTCGGAGCCGGCATCTCTGGCCTGTTCACAGCGGTAAGTGTTGAGTGCAGGCTGCGACGTTCATTAAGGAACTAACTCCGCTCAGCTCATTCTGGATTCCGTCAGCATTCACAACTGGAAGATTCTCGAGTCATCGCATCGGCTTGGTGGCCGTATGCTGACAGCCTACCTCAACGGCACGAGCCCTGAAGATCACCAGTACCACGAGCTGGGCCCCATGCGGTTCGCTGATGAGATCACCGATCCCGCGACCAACGAGACATTCCCCATCATGGACCAGCGAATGATCTATCAGTTGGCCGATGTTCTCAACGAGATGAACGCAGGAAATGACACGCTCCAGGTCAAGTTTATCAACTGGATTCAGTCCGCTGCCAACACGCCCGTCTCAACCACCAAGCGTCGCCCTGATGGCACATTCCCCGGCAAAACTGAGGTCGCCACGAACCCCGACTACTTTGAGCCTGCTCAATACTCCAACGCGACCGCTGTCGCTGAGGCTCAACAGGCGCTTGAGGACTTCAAGGGCCTCACCAGTGAGCGTATCAAGTTCTACGCCACCAACATCTTCCAGGCGCACAAGCAGGCCGTCGAGCAGGGCATGTTCGACTTTTCCGAGGTTGAGTATCTTCGCCATGTCATCGGAACCGATCTGAACGTCACGGATGAAGCGACGCCTTCCCAGGTCGTCTGGCCCATGTGGGAGTACGAGACGGTGTACTTCATGGCCAACAAGTGGACTACCATCGACGGAGGCCTTAGCCGTATGCCCGAGGCTTTCGCCCCGATTGTCAAAGACCGCATCCAGTTCGGTGCCAAGGTCCACGGCGTCAAGCACCACGCCGACAACAACACGGTGACCGTCTCCTACCGTCCTACCGGCAGCAACCCCCGTGAAGTCACCTCCACAAAGGAGTCATTCGACTACATCTTCAACAGCGTACCCTTCAACCTCCTCCGCTTCTGGGAACTGCCTCCTCACTCGAGCTTGATGCGCCGCGCCATCGATCGCACCGTCTTTGACGGCTCTGTCAAGGTTGCCATCCAGTACAAGACGCGCTTCTGGGAGCACCTCGAGCACCCCATCCTCGGCGGCTGCGGCCGCGTCAACGTGCCCCTCATCGGCCAGATCTGCTACCCATCGTGGGACATCAACGCGACGGGTCCGGGCGTGCTGCTCGCCTCGTACGTCGCCTCGTACGACGCGACCGTCGCGTGCGCCATGTCGGACGACGAGCACATTGCCTACATCCAGCGCGCGATGGTGGACATCCACGGCCCCGCCGCGGAGGAGAACTGGACGGGCAACTGGGAGAGGCACTGCTGGGAGCACGACGAGCACCACGCCGGCTCGTGGGCCGTGCCCATCGTGCCGCAGCAGCAGCTGTACCTGCCTGCCTTCTGGCACACCGAGTTCAACACGGTGTTCATTGGAGAGCACACGAGCTACACGCATTCGTGGGTGTTTAGCGCGCTGGAGAGCGCCACGAGGGGATCGGTGCAGATGCTGCTCGATCTGGGACTTGTGGATGAGGCAAAGCAGGTGACGCGCACGTGGATGGCGCGATGGATCAGCGTCTAGGCGCTGGTCTGGGGAATGGGGATGTGGGCGCTGTGATGGGCCTTGAGCACCGTCACAATTAGTGTTCCTTAGCTCCTGTCAAAAGGTTTGAGATAGACAGGCATGAATTAGACGATAGACATGTAAACGAATGATTCAGATGAACTGCAGTGGCAGTGTTGTCGCTTGCTGGCGTGAGTTTCACGACCTGAAGACACCAATGTCTTGTCTTGGGCACTGACCGGCGGTGCACCAGCTGGTATCTGTCGTGTTCTCGCGTGATTCTTTCGCCTCTTGTCATGGCGTATCCCCTCGTCCTCATCGTGCAGCGGCGGGAAGGTCGTCGCCCAAGCACGACTGAGATCAGGGTTCTCGGAGGCTAGGAAGGGTTGCACATGGTCGCGCGTGATCTCAGTGATCTATCGGTTTTATTTACACGTCAAGATGGACCCGGCCTTATTCGGATGGTCTTGGCGGGCTCTCAGCGGAGATATTACTAGGGGCTCAGGCCTTCCAGCAGCGGTATCTAACGCCGACGTTTGTCATAGACCGGAACGACGATTCCGCAAGCCTCGTCGCATAGGTCACGGGCTACATTGGTACATGAAGAAGACTGGGGAGATGCGTCTGGGATCGGCTCAGATGTGAATGACGGCTACATGGGCCACAGGCCAGTGGGCTGGGTCGGGTTTGGACGACGCCTAGTTAACAAAGACTCTGAGTGCTGCGGTCAAGGGAGAGTTGGCCTTGGGTGATGGTCGCTGGTCGGCGATTGGGGGTTTGCTGCATTCTTTGTGCCTATGTGGATGAAGGCTTTTCGTGGCAGTCGTTGAACAAGGGTGCGTCAAAGAATTATCGCGAACAAAGGTAATCAGGCTGGACTGGATCATGTCAATCTCAATAGTTGCTCGAGTTGCAGCGTTGTCTTTTTGACGACTCGACGCCTAGACTCGATCTGGTTGCGGAACTCTTTGTAGTTGCTCCTGAGGTGTGTGCCCATTTCGTCGCAATCGTATCGCGCGATGCACGACTAGACTTACTTAACGCCAGTGTGCAATACAGAAACCTCGTGTCTTGCCTTTGTCCGGCGATTGTACAAGATCTACGAGGTTACTTTGCGCCAATCACTTCGAGCCAGCACACCAAAGTGCTCGGCGCTGACATTTATCGGGGTGGCTGGGAGTCACTTAATTAACCCCGGAGGGGGCCCCTCCAGCGCACCTGTGCAGACGTCGATTCCTCTGCAGACCATTGTCTATCAGAAAAAGCAGCTCGCAATTGATTATTCTTGAAAATCACCACACTCCAGCCGCGCAGAAGACAGTTCTCGAAGGTAGCAGACAACATGAACACCCGATCAAGGACCGCCACACGCCGAGGGCCCTTCGACAGCTCCCCCTTCTCAAGCGGAATCCCCATGTCCTACGGCGACGCGTTCACCCTCGCCCGCTTCGTCAAAGCACAAAACGCCCCTGTGGGCAGGTCGGCCAACCAGACTTTGTTCACCACCGCCATGGCCGAAGTGCGAGCCGGCAAGAAGAAGACGCACTGGATCTGGTTCGTGTATCCCCAAGTCGCGACGCTCGGCATCTCTCCGCGCAGCCGTTACTTTGCCATCCGGTCCGTCAGCGAGGCGTACAGCTACCTGGAGGATCCTGTACTTGGGCAGCGCATTCTAGAGGCTGCGCAGGCTATCTTGGATAATCCCCAGAAGAACATCACTCTGCTGTTCGGTTCCTCGGATCAGGACAAGGTGCGGTCATCGATGACGATTTTTGCGATGCTGGTTGGGTCGAACAGCGTGTTTCAGCAGGTGCTGGACAAGTTCTTTGGCGGGGAGATGTGTCAGATGACGAGGGCGGTGGTGGAGGAAGAGGTCGAGGTGACTCCTGCGGGTTCCAAGTGATGCATGTCCAGATTTCAGAGTTTCGTCTATTTAGGTGCGACGTGGGTAGAGCGGAAGAGCAGAATGTCTGTCTTACACGGCTCATCAGGTCACAAATTGAAACGTCATCTGTCAACTTCGTAGAAGATATTCAAGTGCGAAGTGACCATTTTGATAAAATCACCTGACGGGCTTCGAGTTCTACGCTAGGTAGCTCGATGGGAAGAGTAGACGGCGAGGAACGTGAAGGCCACGGCGAAGAAAGTGGTGGTCATGACGACCAATATTACGAGAAGATCAGCAGCAATTTCATTATCCTTAGCTACCTGCGTGGTCTTCACAATCACATATCCCCCTAGACGGAGAAGGCGGCCAAAATCTCTGTTGGATCTGATTAGTGTGATGAACAGTAGAGAGAAAGGAGACAACTTACTGTCCATCTCGAGATCATTCTGAACGGCTCTGTCAGGGGTCTCGGGGCAGACATCAGAAACATCAACCAAGACTGCACATCACGTTAGCCACAAGCTCCATACAACGAGTCACGAAACCATAGACTTACGCCCAGTAACCTCATGTTTCTCACCAGCACTCTCAGGTTCTTTCTTGACCTTGACTTCCTCAATGGGGGCGATGCTCTCCTTGGCAACGGGATGGGAAGAGTGAGAGCGGCTATGAGCCCAACTGGAAATCTCAGGTAGAGAGCCGACGAGCCAATCGAAATCGTTCTCACCCAGATCCTTCACGTTGACGTTCTCGCCACGGCGCTCCTTGTTGTAGGCGGGCAGCATCTCATCGTAGACCCAGCGGAGCTGCCGGATTACGAGATCCTTTTCAGCACTCACGGCGAGCTTCTCGGCGCTCGCCGTCTTTTCGTTTTGCGTCGCTTTCTCGAGGGCCTTTTGGTCAGCGGCGGATAGCGTCTCGAGCGCGTCGATGCGGCTCTGAAGGGCGTTGTTCTGCTGGCGCATGGTGCGGAGGCGGGCGGTCAGCTCAATGCTGTTCATGTTGGCTGCGGAACAAGAGGTGATGGCGGTCTTGAGCTCCTCCGACAGGCGAGAGGCGACCTCAGTGAAATGATCTGTAGTGGTCGCAGTGTGCCGCTGCATCGCGACGGCAAGGAACGTAGTGCGGGCCTCGAGCTTTTGGGAAAGTTGCTCCAGGGAGGGTATGATATTCGACTCCATGTCGCTCAGTCTTTTCTGAAGGCCAGTGACTGCTGTTGCGAGAGGTGATGCGCTGAATGCTGATCCCAGCTCTGCGTCCTGATGTGCTCCAGGTGCATCGAAGTGGCTTCCTGCATCGTAGTACGTCTGTTGGGCAGGGGAAGAATCCAAGTCGGCAGGAGCGCTGCCTCGCTCGGCAACAGGGGGACTGGGAGGCGGCTCGTCAACTGGGCAGGAGGCTGTCCTGTGGATGTTTTCGACCCGGTCGTGAGCCGGCTCACCACGGGTCCCCTCGCGCAAGGCACGCTTCTTATTCTGTGATAAAAATTAGAGCTCAGAGTGATAGGTAGATAAGGGGAAGACCAACTTCCAGAATTCGGAGGAGCTTGTCGATGGTGGCCAAAAGCCCCCTACTGGCGTCGGAGAGATAGTCAATCCAAACGTTGCCGCGATCCTTGTAGGCCTTGCGTCCCTCCAGGTAGATGGACAAGAGGTTTCTGAAGCGTTCGTGGGCCTCGTCAGTCTGATTACACACCTCGAGCGTCTTCCATCTCTCTCCGTGCTCGATGAGGGCCGAGATGATGTTCACCAGCAACGGCCCTTCGGGAAGCGGGGCAACGATTTTCTTGGAGAATCCCTGATTGATGATCTCGATGCAAGTCTGGAAGATGAGTTCGAGGCTTCGGGCGACTTCATCTTTCAGATACAGCATGTGAGTACGGTTTGGGTTCACGCCGCCGCCGCCGCACAGGGGGTGTGCCTTGAGGGCGACCCAGATGGCTCGCGAGTCGCTGTCGAGGATAATCTTCTGGGGGAGGAAGAATCCAGGCTGGCGAAGGCGTCTTTGGGCGGCTATGAGGACGTCTTGGGAGATGATGGCCATTTTGCGTCTCCGCCGTACGCGGTGGTGGTGCATGTTAATAGTGTGGGACCGGCATCTGGACCGGCATCTGGCAGTGCGCTGGCAAGGTGATAAAACAGATTGAGATGGATGTTGGGTGAAACGAGTGACTGCCCGTAGGCGTTGAATGTGCAGACAGTCATGAAAACAGCCTGTCGAGGCGGTGCCTTTGTGAGGTTCTCACAAGTAAGATAGGATACCTAGGTAATGTAGGCACCTGCCCTGCTAAACTAACAGTAGGAAGGCGCCTTCCCGACGCGCATGCCTTTTCCTAGATCTCGTGACTTTCATGGTGGTTAGGTAGGTAGGGAAGGAGCAGTCCAAGTCACGTGCATCGTGTGAGATGAAGGAGACAACAAAATGTCTATCTAAACAAGAACAAAGCCAACCTCACAGACGGGTGTCAATACGATGTGCACGGGACCAGCCTGTCAGAAAGGAGGGGTAATCATGGGGTGTACGAGGTCTCTGTCATCCTATGTGTTTGCTCTGGCAATCCGACCCCTCTTTCGGCAGGTCGATTGGAATCCTGAATGTGACTCCAAAATGAGATCGAGATGTGAGAACCACCGAGGGTGTGCTGAATTGTTCCGTGACAACCGTAGCTTCGAAAGCGGTATCATCATTCAGGGAGACAACACATTTGATACGAAGCGAGCCCAGCCCCGATGCATGCCCGCAGCAGAGCCCCAACGTCGATCCCGATCGTCAACTGAGGTACGACAGGGATCTGTCACTGACGTGCGCATCAAAAATAGATGATGCTAGGGACTAGACTCTCCACGCGTCGCAAAAGCAAAAGTGAAAGTCGCTTCTGAGAAGCTGATCGTCAGGAATTGAGCCCAACGGGGGGCTCGAACCCCCAACCTTGAGATTAAGAGTCTCACGCTCTACCGATTGAGCTAGCCGGGCAGGCAGGTTGCTTTGATGGCTTGGGAAATTTCCGGCGGAGTTTATGGCAGCGGATGCCTGGCGGAGTTTCGGGAAAATTCCGATGACACGATCTTCTCCACAGTCTGGCCTCGTTTTGGTGTGACAGCCTATCGGCGGCCCGATATTTGTCGGTCGACAATTGTCGGGTCACCCCACTCTCAAGTACTGTGCTGGCTGTATCTTGTCTCGCCGTGTCTTGTGTATTTTAAATCTCCGGGGACCACCACGTCTGCCTGGAGAAAAGGGGGGAGGGGCGAAGAATGAGGAGCCGCGACGGGAAGGTGATCGAGAAGCTTGATTCTTGTACTGTCCAGAATGGACATATTTTACGATATGTACGACTTGGTATGTCCACACCATCGGCTAGGCGAATCAGGTGCGATACCCGGATCCTTCGTACTTATCAGCGCCAATCAACTCTCCAGAAGGCCGCTGCCGGCATCAGAGGCGCTGAGTGATGGTCCTATCCGCGACATGTCTTGGGCTGTCCCCCGGAGGGGCGGCGCCACGTCCGTCGTCGGTTGCAGGTTCCAAGGCCAAGACACAGTGCCAGGTTAATGTCCGGGAGAGGCATCAACCGACGTAGCTGCATGCGGGCGGTTCCAACAGGTAAATGAGAGGGGGGGGGAGGGGAGGGGCGCCATCGGAGATCCAGTCGGGCGGTGTGCCGAAGGATTCGGCCGAAGCGATCAAAATTGGGTTTTACGGCGGGAGAAAACGAGACGACCTGATTGGCTCTTTTTCCGCGTATTCTCAAAGAGGAAGCGAGAGTCGATGCCGCAGGGCACTGCCACGACGTCAACGGGCAGTCCACCAAGGTGCTCGACATTGTAGGGCTGAGGCCCCTTTGGTTCGCCTTGGATCGCCACGGCGAGGAGCAACACGTGATTGCCGTTGACCTCAGTCGTGTCCATATCATGGCTCTGAGACAGACGACTGTATTAAAGGTCGTCGACTCCACGAGTGGACCATGAGCCTAACGCCCTAGTCTCGAGAGATATCCACGTCCATTCTTAACCACCTTGTACTAGAGGCATCAAGCACCACATCTAGCTGACCAGAAGCATTCGGAGCATCTTTCCAGCGACACCAACCCCCGCATCAGAGGTATTTCCACCACAACAAGGGGCCAGAGGCATCCCGAACACCAGAACAGAGGAAGCAGACATCCACGCACATCCAGGCATCATGAGGCGAGAAAACGGAATGAAGCAGCGTCAGACGCACTCAAAATCGCGGCGGGGGTGCCTCAACTGCAAGAAGAGACACGTCAAATGCGACGAACAAGGCCCACCCTGCGCCAACTGCGTCGTCCGCAAGACAAAATGCTCCTACAGCAACAACAGCCCGACGGGCTCCTCAGCTCAGCTCGATACGCAGCATCTCGACCCGGCATCGGCCCTGACGGCGCCCGCCGTGGCCCCGCTGCACTCGGAGACGAGCCGCGGCAGCAGTAGCAAGTCGTCAATCTCACTCTCACCACCACAAAGCTCTCTCTCGCGCATCCCCTCACCCAGCGAGGCCTCCCTGTCCTCCCACTCTATCTACTCGGAGCCGCACCAGGCCGACCTCGACGCCCGCCGCTTGCTCGAGCTCGAGCTCATGCACCGTTGGTCCACCCACACGTACCTCGCCATGACTTCCTACCCGGAGGAGTATCCCCTGATGCAGAACATCATGCCCCGCGAGGCCTTACGCCACGACTTTGTCCTGCATATCATGTTCGCTCTGACCTCGCTCGACCTCGCCGTGCATGTCGCGCCCACCGAGGAGGACGCTGCGTCGTACACCCGTAGGGCCCTCGACTACTACGAATCGGCATCGGCCGCCTTTCACCGCCAGCTTCTCGCCGGCGGCGGCAACCCCCACGACCACTGGCTCATGTACATGGCCGCCACGGCCGACACGGCCTACCACCTCGCCGTCTTCGGCGTCGCCCGCGGCACGCTGCAGCACCAGGCCCCGCACGCCTCGACGGCCCTGAGCCATGTCGTCTCCCTCTTCGACACCTGGACCCGCGCCACCAAAGCCGGCGTCTCCAACTTCGACGCCCTCCTCGGCAGCCCCGCCACCGCCCTCCAGAGCATGCTCCGCCTGCCGGCGACCCTGGACGTCTGCGACGCCGACACCCAGGCCGCCGTCGCCCGTCTCCACTCGGTCAACGACGCGCTGCACGACGCGAACGCGTTCCCCGACGAGCCCCGCCCCCTGCGCCCCATCGGCCCGGCCCTCGACACCGAGCCGCTCTCCAAGCACGAGATGTACCGCCGCGCCGTGTTCCACCTGGGCACGTGCTTCGCCGAGGACGCCACGGGCGTGGTGCCCTCCTTCTGCGCGAGCCTGCCGAGCCTCACGGGCGCGCGATTCGCGCGCGCCGTCGGCGAGGGGGAGCCCATGGCGCTGCTCGTGCTGATGCACTGGGCCGTGCTGCTGCATCGCATGGGCCTGCGGTGCTGGTGGGCCGCGGGCGTGGGCGAGTGTCTGGTTGGCGAGCTGTCCGAGACGTTACCGCATTCCGAGGTGGCGCTGCTGCAGGCCGGGCAGCAGGGCATGACGTGGACGAGGGGCCAGGTCGGTCTGTCGGTCTGGGGGTCGTGGGATGTCGGACTGGGAGTGAACGATGTCATGCCGGGGTTGTGATGCGGCCAGGGGGCAGAGTCCGCCGGGTAGACTGGCCGTGACGACCATGTGGCATGATGTGATGATAATGAGAATACATAGACAAGACCATCATGGCTTACGAGACATGATATGGCTGGCTTGAATAACTATTTGATCTGACATGAGCCTGATTATTTGCTGTGGCTCTCCATCCTCTTTAATTTGGCCAATATTTGACCTCCCCAACCCCAATCTTCACTTATCACTCCGAATTTGACACGAAGTCCGACTTCCTCGATCCCGATGTATTGGATTCTGACCCTTTCCCTGCTGTGGTGATCACGCCTTAAGGACGCAAAAGTTGCGGGTGCTGGTCTCGAGCAGATGAAGAACTGCTGGGCATCCTGACTCCAAGACAGCTGGAGGTTGTGCCCTCGTCCCGAGTACGAACATGCTCGGGTCCTCTCAAAGCCTCCGTAATACTTGCCCGTAATGCTTGTGCGTCATGCTTGTACGTCATGCTTGTCGGCAAAAAAACCAAGACGTTGACGTCTGCGTCGAGGCCCCTAAGTTTAACCACGACTGCCTTGCTAACGATGGCCTGACCTGCAACGACGGCAACGGTAGAATGACCAATAATGTTCTGCGGGACATCGGCAAGGACGGTGAGATCGCCACCATAAGCCCCCCTTCCTTCGGATCCTCGAGATCGTAACCACCAACGACTAGGCGAGCAACGTTCGTCGTCCCTGTGGTCTCAACAACAGTCACATAGAAGTCAAGCCCTGGCATGTCACGCCCACCTTGTTCTCACCCGTCCTGTATTGCAGAAGCTCTTTCTTACGAAGTGGGACTTATACGACAATCCGCGATGGTTTCCTCTCTAGGCTGCACAGGAAAATGATTTCATCGGATGCAAGGGCTACTCAACATTGCCGGCCTGAAGACATTTGGGTGACTGGTTAGGGAGTGGGCTCGCCATTCACGGCCCGGCAACTTCGTCTCTTCATGAACTTGCCTTTGCCCTAGAAGGCTTGGTAGAGTGCTTTCTGCCTCGGGGTGTCTTCTCGTTACCAGTAAAAGGGACGATGCATGCGTGCGAAGCCCGAGTGCATGTGCAAGACGTTGGTTGGCAGAGAATACGCGACGTAGATTGAAGGCCTCTTTTCCGAGTCATACAGCTCGTACAGCATCGCAGTCGTGATGCTTGCGGTCTCGCCCCAGACATTGCGTGCCATCGGGGAGCCCCGGTCATGGCGGAGCCGGTGGATTACCGAGCCTCCGCCCGATGGCGGGGACACGGATCGGCACTCTCTGTGTGGCTGCGCAGCCGAGCCCCGGGTCCTGTTCCTGTTGCCTGCTTCACAGCACTAGAGCCCCCACAGCCTATTTCAGTCACTGACTCGCTGGCTAGCTCACCACTAGGTCACCGAACTAAGGAACCTTGGGGGGTGATCAACGGCGGCTGGCGCCTCTGACCTCATCTGCCGCTGCGGGGGGTGCCATCCTGTTTGCCTTGTCTCGCGAGGGAAGACATCCAATCAAGGAGCTTGTCAGTGGCTGCGTGCCTGACCTTTACGCGTATAGAGAGCATCGAACTTGATTGAGGCCCGTGCCGGGTGTCAACACCACGCTTGCTGTGAGACGGACCATCGTGGGCACTGGGGGAGCCCACTGCGATAGACGCGGCGCAGGCTGTGGTGGAGAGACGCTGTCGTACCTGTGTTCGGTGTCATCCTGACTCGAAATGATACCGGGGTGCACCGGGTTTGACGCTCGTCGTGATAAAAGCGGTCGTTGCTGCCATTGTGATGCCTAGAACACATCGTCACCGCATCAATTGACACCACATCATCATGAAATCCGCGACACGATTCTCCCAGGGCTTGAGGCTCTTGCCCATTACTTTGCATATTCTCAGTGCGATACAGCAAGTGAATGCATCCTCGCACGACAAGACAGTGGAGTGGTCGTCTTGCGACTTCGAGGCAGAGGCCGGGCTACCAGTGCAGTGCGGCAACCTCACCGTCCCGCTTGACTACACCTCGCCCAACGCCTCCGAGACCCTCGTCCTTCAATTAGTTCGTATCCCCTCGGCTTCCGAGTCGAGAAAGGGCAGCGTGCTGCTCAACTTTGGCGGGCCTGGCGAGGAGGGGCGCGTCACCTTGGCCTCGACGGCGTATCTGATGCAGACGTGAGTTCCCCTTTCCGGGGAGAGGCCTGTCTAGAGATCAATTTTGCTGACGGTTATCAAGACTTACCGGCGGCGATTACGACCTCATTGCTTTTGATCCTCGGTACGTACTTCCCTTCCCCTCCCCCCTACCAACGGGCCTTCGTTGCTCATGGCCGAATAGAGGCGTTCAGACGACCATGCCATTCTCTTGTTACGATACCCCCGCCGAAAGGGATACCGCTGCTGCTACCATGCGAGGCGTCCCGGGCAAGTCCTCAGACACAGCCATTGGGCGGAATTGGGCCGTCGCCAACATCGCTGCCGGTCACTGCAGCGCCAACGAGAGGGCGAAGAGGGACGGCAGTCTGATGAGCACGGCGTTCGCGGCCAGAGACTTGATGCAGATTGTGGATGCCGTCGAAGATGACGGATTGCTGCGATACTACGGTGAGATTGGACTGCCAGTGCGCGACGATGGATTGCTGACAATAGACATATTTCAGGCCTTTCTTACGGCTCGACTCTTGGTGCAACAGTCGCCGCCATGTTCCCCGAGCGCATCGACAGGCTCGTTCTCGACGGCGTTCAGAATGCCATCGATTACCATCATGGCGCGTAAGTAGTTCCCGCGGACGATTATGCGTCAGTCGCGATAGACAGCTCACTGAAAATTGACAGCGACATCGAAATGTACACCGACACGGACGCCTGCTTCTCCGGCGTCTTCACCGGCTGCGTCGACAACCCCGACAAGTGCCCCCTCGCCACTTCCTTTCCAAACGCCACGGCCGCCGACCTCGAAGAGATGACCTATGACCTTCTCGAGAGTCTCAAGTACCGGCCCATCCCTTTCCTGGGTATGATTATCGATTACGAGATCGTCCAGAGCCTTGTCTCCAAGTCGCTCTACGACCCAGCGACATGGCCTGCCCTAACCAGCGGCTTTGACGCCCTGCTGACCGGAAACCTGACCTCTCTGGCCGGCGTCATGACTCCGCTCGCTGGGACAGAGACGGTTGCCAACGATACTGAGGCGCCGAGCGACCCCGTCGGCGACGCCAATGCTTTCATCGAAGCAACCATTGGCATCCGCTGCGCGGACAAGGACACCCGCTTTTCGACGATCGAGGAGATCCTTCCCACGATAGAGCAGCTGCACGGAAAAAGCAGGCTGCTCGGCGACTTGACGTCATTCCCGGTCATGCAGTGCGCGCAGTGGCCCATCGACGCGGCGGAGCGATATGAGGGTGATTTCCACGTCGAGACACGGCATCCTGCCCTGCTGGTGGGGAATACGTATGACAACCTGACACCATTGATCTCGGCTAGGAACATCAGTCAGGCGTTGGAGGGGAGCGTGGTGCTCCAGCATGATGGATATGGGGTGAGTTCTTTTCCGGCTGTGCCTCGGCGCCTCGACTAATATGGGCAAAGCATACCTCTCTGGCGCAACCTTCCGTGTGTACAGCGTTGGCGCTTCGGGACTACTTCGTCAATGGGACGATACCGGAGGAAGGAACCATTTGCGATGTCGATATTCCCCTTTTTGGGGACGGAAAGTGGGATGTTGTCTATGAGCTACTAGGTCTAAGTCCTGGGAAGGCAAAGGGGCTCGATGAGGATGAAGGGAGCAGGATCTTGGCTCGTCATTGGCCTCTGAGGAACTTGTACGCTTAATCGTTGAAGATACCTTAGTGGTTCCTGGATTTAACCAGAGTTTTGAGCTGTTACGTGCTTGTCATGATCTCAGTCATCTGTTATTGGGTTGGTCAGCTTTTGATGCTTGTGAAAACCCATCTGAAAAGTGATGAACTATTGGTAAAACGTCAAAAGCTATCATTCCCAAGCTCAGAGCTCCTTCTCTGTACGTCCTGTTGTACCTTGAGAAGCATCTTAATCGTCCAACAGACTGCGGACCCGTTTCCGCATGCTCTCGTGTTGGTCTTGTGACAACGCCAGTTTTCTCTTGAACTCCTGTCGCTCTTCCTCGATGTTGTGGTCTTTCGACTTGAGCTCCTCCAGGTCCCCTTCGAGCTTCGTGATCTTGAACTTCAATCCTTCCAGCTCTTTGTCCTTCAACTCAAGACTGGCCCGGATATGGTATATGGGCCTACGGCCATTGGCGTCAAACATGGCCTGGCGGTCAAAGCCCAGTCGCTGAACTCTGAGGAGGTCACGTACGTGACCTGCAAGTCTTCAGCAAGAGGTCTTTCGCACTAGGAATCGGACTCCTTACCGTCGCAATGGGATTTAACCCTATTGTAATCATCGATGCTTTGATAGAGCAAGCCCAAAAGGTCCTCACAGCCATATTCCTTGCGCTGAGCTT